>QNUK01000284.1:600000-886950 GCA_013621035.1 Clarias magur
AAGTTTTATTTTATTTTTAGATTTTAGATAGCTTATTTATTTTGCTTGGTGTGTTTTTGAACTTTTAGTTGGATGTGCCTGTATCTGTAATCTTTTTTTTTTCCTCCATGTTTCACTCCTACAGAAAGCTCATTTTCTCATATCTTTGAGTGACAAGTCATAATAACATAACACTCATCAGCGGTGGACTAAATTTGCATATTGTTTATGATCAGCGAATGTGGTTTGAGAAAGTGGTCCAACTGTTTGTGTCTGATGATGTAATTATCTACTGCTGGTATTTTGTAATCATCTCACTATTACAGATATGTTACAAGAATTAATGTCATATCATTGTAACAGTTAGAGAGTGTTAAGTGAATGAACAAAACCTTTAGCCTTTGATGACAGCTTCAGTTGGCTAACGCGTTAGTAGGGAAATAATTTAATAACAGGTTCATGTGTCATTTAGGACCAGGACATAAAAAAAAGCCAAACCAGGACATAACAGGGACGTAATTAATAGAACAGGAGATAACAAGCCAAAGAAAAAGTAAAAAGATTTCTAAAGTTCTTCTAAACCAGGAAGTAAGAAGGTGAAGCAGGACACTGCAAAGAAGTAACAAACAGTGGTTAAAGCATTGGACTATGGTTCAGAAGGTCCCAGGTTCAAACCCCACACCCACGAAAAATGCCTCTGTTGGGCCCTTGAGCAAGGCCCTTAACCCTCAACTGCTCAGATGTATAATGAGATAGAAAAGTAAGTCTCTCCGGATAAGAGCGTCTGCCAAATGCAACTGTAAATCATGAAGTAACAAGACAAACCAAAGCATAACAAGGAAGTAACCCGTTCATGTAGAATCTGAACATAATATGCCAAATCAAGATGAGAAAGAAATAATAAGTTATTGTCAAACCAGGAAGCAACCGACCAAACCAGGATGTAACTTACCAAATAAAAAGTAACAAGGATGAAGCAAGTTCATCTTAACCAGGATGTAACAGGCTAAAGCAGGACACTGCAAAGAAGTTACAAGTTCATGTTGAACCAAGTAGTAGCAAGCCAAACCAGGATGTAACAAGGATATAACAAGTGTATGTTCAACCAGGAAGTAACAAGCCAAATCAGGTAGTAAAAGCGAAATGTTATGTTCTTTTTGAACTAAAAATACATGTTTTTTTGGTTTTCAAAAGTTTTGCTGGTACTTACTGGTACTACTGGAAGTAGTTTCAGCCCTCCCATGGACAGTGAGATTGTTCCTCAGCTGATGTGCGTTGGGCAGCAGGTGGTGGGATTTAGGATGAGTAGATTGTGCTGGAGTTACAGCATTGAGGTGAACAATAATCTACCTCTCCACAAAAAACAAAACAAATATATATTTCAAGAGATACTTATTTTGCTACACCTATGCAATGACATGCATTCATGCATTCATGATCTATTGAGGCTAGCTAGCAGAATCACAAAAACAATGTGTACATGCTTATTCTTTTTTGCCTAAGGACTAACTTGTGTATGATGAAGTATAACTTCCAGTAAATAGTTCTTATTGTCAACAAAAATGCTGTCGTAATGTACATACAGTGTATTATGAAAATTTATTCAGTTTTTCTTTTTTCTTTTTTTTTAAACAAATCTCTCACTCAGTGGTCTGACTCTGCATATTGTCCAAATAAATATAAACAAATGGGCACTTAAAAAGGAGATGGATGATATTTACCCAGTCAGCCAAAAAATTCACTCTTGTGGTGGCACAATCACTCTTACCACCTGAAGGAGGGAGTGTCTAATGAATGTCTTTTAGCCTGACTTAGTAAGCTTTAAAGAAGAAGCATGAGACAAAGTGGTGACTGCTGTGAATCAGAGCTGCTGGTCAAACCGCATGTCGATGGATGGAGCAGTGGAGGCAGCTCTGTGAAGTGCAGTTTTTAATGATAAAAAGAGACGTCTGTGACATGTGGTTAAGCGAAACCTTACTGCCGGCGATGGAGACATATTGGAAATGGCAGTTTTCCTATTATGCGCTTTACAAATCTGTCACTTACAGTTTGTCAGTCTGTTATTTCACATTGTTTCAATTTTTAGTCAAAGAACAGAAGTCATTTTTCCGAATAAACTCTAATTAAATGAAGGAGTGCTGCTACTGAAAATTTTTTCTGACAGACTATTGTAGTTTTTACGCTCAAGCAAAAATATACAGCCAAAACACAGTACTGGTGCTGATTTTTTTTTTCATGTTATACATATAGTACAGAAAATATGCCAAAGAAGTTAATTCGTAGGTTTATTCAACAGGGAAATAACCCATCTTGTTTCCTTAATAATTTCAAGGTGCTAACTTTAGCCGTTTTGGAGAGATGATTTTATATGTGCCCCAAAAATGGCCATTTTCATATTTATATTTTTTCATGAGTATTGATAATAAAATTTGTATAAGCTTTAGAAAATTATTGCTTAAAAGTTTTTTTTGGTTATTTACACCTCTGTGAGAAAACATTAAGTACTAGTACAGTAATTGTCCCGTTTGAATATTTTTATTAGTGCGTTTGTGCTGGCACAACGAGACAGCGGGTTGTGTTTGGCACAGCGGGTCTTGAGTTTGGCTGGTCTTGCCAGCAGCAGGGACGTGTCACGAAGGGAGTGACCAGCATGCATAGTGTTCATTAAAGTGATTTTAAAAAATGGTTATGATTAATACTTTCTCATACATTTTTAAAGGAACAGAAATATAAGGTATTTATCAGCCTGTTTGATACAATTCACCTACTGCTCTCTGATTGGACAAAACTGACTTAATACCTGACTTGATATGGGGCAGTTGTGGCTCTGTGTTACTGGTTGGAAGGTCATTTGAGCCCCAGCACTGACAGGTTTGCCAAACCATGTGTCATGTATCTGTGTGCGAGGCATAACTGCAGAGGTCCAGGTTTTAAAGGAAACGATGTTTATTTATAAAACAAAACCAGGGAAATCAATCAAACAAATATACTTTATAAGTAAAACGAAACTAAAACACGTATAGAGGAAACGGGAGACACAAACTAAACATACAGACATTTCACGAGTATACATCAACAGATGCAAGACACATAACTCAACGAAACCAAACTATTTATAACAAAATTAATAACCAACTCGGTTCAGGCGAGCGCCCACGTTACCTGACCGAGAAGCAAACTGGGACATGAAGTGACAAAAATGAAACTTAAGAAAACTACAAACGAAAAGGTCCTTGGGCGCTTTGGCGCCCTCTAGGGGTTATCCCTGACACCATGCTATGACAGAATTGACTGAAATTATAATATACAAAGACAAATTCATAAAAATATAAAAATAATGAGGTGAACGTGCAATATATAAGAGAATGCGGATGCATAATCAGTGAAATCAGTAGACTAGTAAAATAAGACTGATTAAAACTCAGGAACTGGACAGTAACATGTACACAGAAAATAAATGAGCTGGCCTTAGTGAAGTGCGTCACTCAAACATGCTACTGTATATTATACAGCGTTTTTACGGTATGGCTTCACTTTTGAAATTTTGCTAGGAAAATAAGAAATTATAAACTCTGTAATTCACAGAGTTTGGTTTTACATTAGTGTATTATTCCTTTTTTTTTTTTTAATATTAATAAAATATACTCATTAACTTATTCTGAATTTGACAAATTAGCAATAGACCTCATGGCATATCACACATTTGTCAAAAAAGCAAAACAATAAAGGGAGGGGAAAAAAGACGATGCATAAAATCAATTGCATATTTCTTGCGCTACAGGAAAATAAATAAATAAATGTAAGAGACATAGACAGCACCCTTTAATCTTTTCTGTCATTTTTGTCATAAAAAACAACAATAACAATACCTTCATTGAAAAATATATCTAAGCCTTCAAGCAGTTCCAACTTTCCAAAGGCATTTTTCGTGTAATGCAGCCAACCAATTGGGACACAGTTTTTATGTAGTTCAGAGATGAATATTATATAAAATTGTCTATATACAGAGATGCCTTACAAATGGCACAGGCCAAAAGTTTTGAATGACACAAATATGAATTTTCACAGTCAGTGTTATTAGACCTTTTTCTTTTAATTACAAACATTACACAAGTGTCAAAGGCTTTTATTGACATTTACGTTATACGAAAGTTTATACAAAGAGTCAATATTTGCCGTGTCAATCCTTCTTTTTCAAGACTTCTGCAATTTGACCGATAAAGAATATCCTGCCAATCAAATTCTGGGCCACATCCTGACTGATGGCAGCTCATTCTTGCATAATCAATGCTTGGAGTTTGTCAGAATTTGTTTTGTTTTTTTGTTTGCCCACCACAAATTGAGGATTGAACAAGTTATCAGTGGGATTAAGGTCTGGGGATTTTCCTGGCCAGGCATGCTTTTGTACCATTCTTTATTCATGGCAATGTTTTTATGCAAAATTGTGAGTGAGCCCACTCCCTTGACTGAGAAACAACCACACAATGTCACATTTTTTCTTTTTTATCCTTTCAAAACTATTTCTTCTTGGAGACAATTCATTTGTCAGCAAAGGTGGGTACATGTTTACTCCGTTACATTTACTTTCTGAAAAAAAGAATTACTTGTATAAGTAGTTTTACTGCACCATACTTTTTACTTTTACTTGAGTAGCCTCCTGAAGAAGAAACGCTACTTTTACTCCACTACATTCGGCTACACTCGACTCGTTACTTTTCTTACCATTTATTCGACACATGCAGCCGGTGGATCAGACGCAGCAACATTAATCACATGACTCAGTTTGACCAATCAGCCACAGTAAGAATAACCGCATGTACTGTAGTCACATGACCACACACAAACCGGCGGAAGCCGGGACGAATCTTGAGCCGGCAGCCCTGGCCTCATATTACAAAGCATGTTTCACTCAAGGTGCAAAAGAATAGCTTCATACTGCAGTGTCTTCTCTGTCTGCCAAAACAAACTGTTTGGCTCCAATTATTTTATATACATTGAATTATTTTATATTCACTGTATATAAATAATATATATTAATTTCTAAAAAAAAATAATTGAACATTATGATTGAAACCGTTACTCTGTACCTGGGTAGTCTTTTTTACTCGTACTTGATTAATATTTTGGATGACTACTTTTTACTTCTACTTGAGTAACATTATTTATTATTTATTTATATTTAATAAGTACAGCTACTCTTACTTGAGTACATTTTTTGACTACTCTACCCACCTCTGTTTGTAGGTTATTTTCTCAGCCAAGGAATTGGGCTCACTTCCATTTTCTGATAGCAACTTCTTCCAACCATCCAAGAACAGTTTGGTGACAAACAATGCCTTTTCCAGCTATAAGTCCCCTTGCTATACAGCTAAAGTGAACAAAAGGCTCGGGGAACAAAGCATAGAAATTTTGGCTCCTTGGCCAGGAAACATCACAGACCTTAATCCCATTGAGAACTTGGTCAGTCCTCAAGATGCTGGTGGACAAACAAAAACCCACAAATTCTGACAAACTCCAAACATTGATTATGCAAGACTGTGCTGCCATCAGTCAGGATGTGGCCCAGAAGTTGATTGACAGAGTGGCAGGGAGAAATTGCAACGTTCTTGAAAAAGACAGTGCAAATATTGACTGAATGTAATCGTCAATAAAAGCCTTTGACAAAATACGTGTAATTATACTTCAGTATACCATAGTAACATCTGACAAAAAGGTCTAAAAACACACAAGCAGCAGACTTTGTGAAAATTTATATTTGTGTCATTCTCAACACTTTTGCCCACGGCTGTATACTGTATGCAGTCACAGTAAATTGGAAAGTTCATGATAAAAAGGCTGGACAAATGTAGACGTTTACAGTGTCACATTTTTCCTTTTTGTCAGGTTAAAATTATTTCTTGTTGTTAACATACAGAAAAGTATATATATATTTTTACTTTGTTGTGCAGCACCTGTATGCTGTACTGTGATATACAGTATATTTTTGTATTGTAGAAAATATGCATTATTTAAAAAGCTGGCAGAAAGCTTGATTGTGTATTATATGGCTCAGGCAGAAAGAACCGCAGCTAATTTACTGGCAGGCTTGGCTCCAGAATTAGGGAGAGAAGCAGAGAGAGAGAGAGAGAGAGAGAGAAAGCATGCAGCAGCAGCACAAAATAGCGGCAATGCAATAATAAATGAAGAACTTGCGCTTTGATTATGAGATAAAATCTTTGATGTATTATTTAGTCTGTTTGAATCTAACCTTGTGCACAGTTCAGTGGATATGTAAACTGTGAGTTTTTTTCCCCTATTTATTTTACATGAATTATGACTCAGACAGCACAATGTACTTTGTGCTGGATTGGGGCCAAACGTATCCACACAGTAGATCAGTGTCTTTTTTTGCATAATACCAGAACTAATTCATTTGGAGCAGCAGCACTGCGACCCACCGTGCCACCATGTCGCCCTGAAACTGATACATTTTAAAGATCTACACTAAAACAGATTTATACCCAGCCCAGGTTATCAGAGAATTATGTCTGGGCTGAAGATGCATGATGCAAAGGTTACATATTTTTAACCTCTAGCCCAGATGTGGCAGTGACATAGATCAGAAATGGTTTAAGTCAGCCACAGTCATAAGCTGCATAATTATCCATAAAGCTAACGCGTACGAAAATAAATTGTCATAAAATAATTAGTTTTTTAGACAAAAGAAAAATAAAGGAATATATCATACTTATGTTTTCAGTGCCACATTTTGGATCACTGCTGTGGTTGTTGGTGAAAGATAACACTCCTTACCACAACCACACCAAATATCATATCATAATGATGAACTAAAATTACTAACTGTTGGCTTTCTTGGTTCAGTGTACTGTAATTGGCAAGCAAAGAATAACTATCCCCCATATGAGACTCGGTTCCATCCAACCCATCCTCCGCACGAAGCAGTAACTGCAGACAGGAATAATAAGTGCATACACAAAGAAAACTGAAAGAATTAAAGATCGACCAACAATTTTAGGTCAAGAAGAAAAAACTAACAGGCACAAATGGGGGATATAGGGGTTGCACAATGCCCCACCCCCTCACATACGACCCCTGTGCCACCAATGCCGCCGGCACCCCAACAGCTCTGCCCCAGTCAACTTCCATTTACCCCATAAAACTTAATTTTTTTCCATGAAGGATTTAAGCTTGTGTTCGTCTGACTTTCCTATTCAGATAGGACTGAACTTACAAATTAAAAATTATGACTTAATATTCATGGGAGTATCTTTTAACACGAAAGCCATATTGCTTTATACTGTTCTACTACCAATCTGTTCACAGAAACCATACCGTGGTCAATGTGGTCAGCGAACTTGTTCTTGGACACCTCTGCGTGCATGGAGACCCCCACCCAAATGTTAATCCCACAGTTACACTGGTCTTTCATTGGTTTGCATGGCTTCTTTGCGAACATAAAGGTCTAATTTCATTCAGTTAAATTCAATACAATTCAGTTGTATTTATATAGTCCCTTTAACAGTAGTCAAGATCGTAAAGCAGCTTTACAGTATAGAATCAAGAAGAATTATGGAAATTAGTTCAAAAGGTTGAGGAAATATGTTGTTGTTGTTAGTCGTTGCAACAGAGGGCCATCAATCCGCACAACAACTTGGCACAGGTTTTACACCGGACGCCCTTTCTGACGTAACCCTCCCATTTTATCTGAGCTTGGGACCGGTACTGCATGCAGTGGCTGGTTATAAATTATAATAATCAGTCCATACATAATTACATAGCTATATAATTATCTGTCAATAATCAGAAGGCATGAAGACATATAGTCAGACAGTGTACTCAGCTTAGTCTCACTTCCTCTCATTTTCCTAATATGACTTAATACATTGCATGGTCAGTGCAACCTTGACCTTTGCACCCATGTGCAACCTGTTGTTGCGAGATGAGATCTGGTTTTGCTGTCGGCATTCCAAGTGATCCCAAAGGCGTTGAGTGAGGTTGGCGAGTGTGATGGTCAGGTCTTATGCACTTTTTGCTGTAAAGTGGATGTGTTCCAATCATGACGACTGGTGTTCAGTGTAATTCACGTTGTAAAATTATTTCATAACTCCAATGGTCAACCGATCTTGTCAAGGGACTATTATTATCTTAAACCATTCATGAGACCAATTCAAACCAACATCCATCCGGTAAGGAAGCATACTTGGTATGCATCAAGAGTTGGTGGAAATTTTTGACAGCCAAGCTGCTAAACTGAAGTTTGAGATGGGAAAAGTGTGCTGAGGCAGAGCGCTGGAGCCCTGCAAAAGTAAGATGAGTTATGAAAAAAAAGGAACTCTCAATACATTCCATAAAAAGTAGTGATAATTCCATGCAACCAAACTTGCTTTTTCTACTTAACAAATATTGTTTTTATGTATCATTTTACATATGTGCAACGTGATGGAAAATGGCAAACAAATATTCTTTTATATTTTACCCAGATTCTGATGACTGATTAGTAATAAAAAAATTTTTTTAAAAACACCCAAAGACAAGTCATAAGTATAGGTTAATTGTTGGAAAATGTGATAAAATCTTTTGTAATATTACAGTCAAAATCTAGGGAAAAAATTTGGTGCTAATGTACAGCATTGTGCAAAAGCCTTGAAACACCCCTCATGTTTTCATATCAATCACAGTCAGACTCTGAAATTTAGTTTTAAGGAATAGTTCTCTGTGCTTCCTGAAGAACTATTTTCAGTCAGGCTCTCATTTTCAATCCTGTCCCTCTACCTCAGCAGCTTCAGAGGAATGTTTTTTGTTTGTTAAGCCATACGGTGTCCTACGAATCATTCAAGCATAAAACAATCCTTCTAACTTAACCTACTAAACCAGCGAGAAATGGATACAGATGATGACAGATGATTAGTACAGTATACAGTACTGCTGATGCTGAATGCTGAGTGGTTGAAACAGACGAGAGGGGGAATGAGGTTGCTGCTGAGGTTGTTACATAAACAACCAGTTTTTAAATTGTAGCTTTAGGCACTTTTGAAGCCTATCGGAGTAAAACATTTGTTCCCGTGTCTTCTAATTGAATCTAAAACATGAAATTTATTATGAAGAAATGAGGGGTGGCCCAGGACTTTTGCACAGTCTTGCAGGTCGAAGTAAATCTAACGAGGGATGTGAATTCTTCCACATATGACTGCCCTCTATTATCACAACCTGTTTAACTTTCCCTTCCTCTCTCTCACTCTTCTTCTATCCCTCATATATGTCTTTCTCCACTCCCTATCCGTATATCATCCTGTCTCGGTGTGACTCGCTATGAATAATTCATCAATAAAAGTGAGCGATGGAAGATGGAATGCAGCACTGGGAAAAGTGACGGGTAAAAGTGCAGTTCTGTCTCTAAGACGAAGCTGCAGCCTGACCCTCCAGCTGCACAGATATGCTCTCTCGGTGCTGACGTGGGTTTCGGAAAGCTGCCTCTTGTTGACCGTGATTCGTTCAAACGATTAGCACTCAGCGCTTTAAGTTTGATTTATGAAAATAACAGGACTATTTTTGGAAAGTAGACGTTGCGCTGTTATTTGCCCTCTTTGATACGTTATGCAGTTTCTGTCTTGTTATGCAGAGAAGGAGATTTTTAATATAGACAATGAGACTGTGAAGGGCATCGAAGGTTACACAAATGAGATGCCGTACACAGTCTGCATGAAAACGAACTGTGATCCTTACATGAGGTGTTTGAATCCTAACCACATATTTGCTTGCCTTGGATGTTTATTACTGTGTTTAATCTCTTCCATTAATATTCCTTGAGCACAGCAGGGGTTTCATAGCTATTAATTTTTACTAGTTGACTAGTAATAAAAAAAAAAAACACTCAATTAGCTCAACGTTAAAAAAATATGCTCCAGGACAAAACTATTTTAACATGTTTCATTAATGCAGTGAAAAGGCTGATAAAGAAAAAGCATACTGTACTGTAGGATGCATTAAATGTTAATCTGGAGGTTTCCATGCTAAAGGTAGAAATGAAAGTAAGTACTGAAATTGTGGATTCTCGTACTGAGCTCAAGCTCTAGTTTTTGAATATTTTGTTTCTCCTTTACCATCAGCCGCATGGTTTGTGATACTGTACCTTTTCTGCAGAGGTGGAAGTTAACTAAGTACATTTAGTGTAATACATTCTTTGTTTTTTGTATCGGTACTTTACTTGAGTATTTTTATTAGTGGATACGTGTACTTCACTACGTCCTACAACAAATGTCTGTTCTTTCTATTTCACTACATTTCTGCATGCCATTGCGTTATATACTGCCACAGAGCCTTGGTGATTATGGTTATGCATAATTGCTGAGCTCTCCCGTACTCTTAGCGCGAGCCAACTTTGAAAACTGCTCATGTTCCTTTACGTGCCTAATCTTCAAATGTCTGATACTTGTTACACAGGTTGCCGATTGCTAATGTGTTGTCTTTTCACACAAATTGACAGACCGGTGACGCCATTTTATCAGCACGCAAAAAAATTGTCTCGCGAGTTTTGCGTCATCTGATCGGCTTTTCTATATCGGCCATTATAGAGACTGCCGATATATATATCCCAAGAGGTGTCAATGCAAGGGAAAAAGGGCGTCATTAGGCTGAAGGAAAAAAAACAAAAAAACAAAACAGACTTATCGATGAGATCTACGAATCTACAATTTAGCCCGTATTAAAAACAAGAAAAGCACTAGCAAGCTCAGAAGAAACAACTAAACACAACTAAAGTGGACGTTTGGAGAAGAAAATCCTCTTCACAACATCTACCCAAGTCAAGAACACTCTGGAGAAGGTGGTTGTTTCATTGACAAAGTCTAATTTTTGATGATGTGTCTATTGATTGAAGTAGCAGGAGGAAGTCTAAAGTTTGTGGAGCAAAGACTGTCACCGCTACTATAGCTGCCACCATTGTGTTTTTCTAATTGTTTTATTTAAAACAATCAATGATTTTGAGAAACAGTTAAAAACTTTAAGCATCTCAGTGAATTATGGTTCACTGTTACTTCTTCTTAAAAAAATATCAAGCTTGTCTGAAGACATTTATCCTTTCATGGCCTAAGATGTTTGTGTTCAGCAGTATTGTCATGAGAACAATATTTGACCTCAGTATTTAAACCATGTTACGCATCACAATCAGTTAATATCGGCCGGTCAATATGGGGAGCAGGGGCGCCGTCCCCCCTTAAAGTTAGGCAGAGAAGAATGCTCCTTTAACATGTAATTATTTAACGTAATAATTATTTATTTTAATAATAAAATAAAGTCATTTAGACACAATATTCTGCTGTATTTGTTAATATCATTTATTTACAATAAAAAAAAATCTAAACTGTATTACGTTCATTTGTGTTTTTGTACGCGGGGCGTCGGACAAACGAGTGTCTATATAGGCACATACATTTTTGAAAAGCATGTGACTTGAGGCTGAGTTTTGATTGGATTTTGTCAAATCATCCTTCGGGCGCAACACTGTGCGCTCCGAACCCTCCCACTTTTGTTCTTAGCAAATCAATATTGTTTTTAAATATTTGGGCTCATGTGATTGGACCATTCTCAACGAGTCTTTACCAGCACTTCTTACGGCAAGCGGAGCTGCTGACTGGATGAGTCATGTCTTTATTTTATAGTAATGATGCTTAATCGCCTGATAAATGGTTATTTACAGACGAGTATTAAAAGTTTAATTTTAATTTTGTTTGCGTCCCCCCAAAAAATTTTTGCGAAATTTGATAGAGTTTGATAGATACATTATTAAAATGCAAAATAACAGACCAGACAGAGGTGGAAAGAGTTATAAACCTTTGTACTCAAGTCCAAGTACTGTTACCTCAGTGAAATTTTACTGAAGTACAAGTAAAGTTACCATTATAAAAATCTACACATAAAAAATTGACTCAGAGTAAAAGTAACACTTACTTTTTTTTTAACAGTGGGGGTGGGATGGGGGATTCTAGTGTAGTTCAAACTCTTAGAAGGGCAAGTTTAAGGGCAGTTTAAGAATTTGCTTTCAATTCAATTTTATTTGTATAGTCTTTTAAGAATTGTCATTGTCGAAAAGCAGCTTTACACAATCAAAAGAATTATTTAAGTTTGTATGGTCTGATAATGGTCTTTCAGCTGTGTCTGCATCACTGGCATCTGTTTCGTCCATCTCCATCGTTCTTGTTATTTTAATGCAGTTGTTCTCTGCGCCCATCAATCAGTCAGTGCAGTGGTTTCCAGGGTGCAATTTTTTTCCTTCCCTGTTGCATTATTTTTTATTATTTTCATTCATTTAATTTTTACTCAGTAGCGAATATGATTTCAAATGTAGCAAAGTACAATACAGTACTTCAAACAAAACATGTAAAAGTAAAATTACAGATTTAAAAAACTACTTTAAAAAGTAGAAGTACACACAAAAAAAACTACTCAATTACAGTAACGCGAGTAAATGTAATTTGTTACTTTCTCCCTCTGATAACAGAACATGGACATTACAAGATATACAGTATGTGCACATGGTACCCTATGATGATGCACTGGCATCCCATCCATATTGTATTCCTGCCACAAGTCCAGTGACTAACCTATAGCTACTTTGATTAGCCTCATTCTCTTGATGGTCACTGTGTGTCCTTGCAGCTTTGCTTCATGTAGTGTTTATAAGATAATTGATTGGTTCTTGGTTTTCTAATTGGCCTAATCTCATGTTTATGGGTGTGGACAAAACAAGTTTCCATTTGGATTTAAATAAGCAAATAGTTAAATGTCTTGATAGGATAGACTTTAAATTGATGTTCTATCCCATGGTTGTGGAAAAGATTTTACTGTGTTTCAGAAAGGTTAAATTATTGGCCTGTGTTACGCAAAGAGAACAACTAAAGAGATTGTTGCAATGACTGGAATTGAGTCAACAACTGTCTTACTCATTATTTAAACGTGTAAGGATAGAGCTGAACTTGTAGCGCTGAAGAAATATGGTCAGAAAAAAATTATGAACGACCGTGATTTAAGATTAATTGAAAGCTTGGCAAAAACAGCATCATTAAACGTCGACAGAAAAAAAAAACATAGTTGTTTTTTTACTGTATCAATCCGATATAACAATTCCAAGTAAAAATGCATTTTTACAGTAGTTCTAAAAGCTGAATTGATGCATTCAAGTCATTTTTAAGTCCTTGTGATACACAAACTTGTGACCACATGCACCAGGAATTTAACTAGTAAACAAATTTATTGTTCAATAGAAGTAGAAGTCCTTCATTTACATTTGTCTTTGAATAAAAGTAAAAAGTGCTCACCTTCAAATTTACTTAAATATCAAAAGCTTATATTAGCTTATAATAGCCGTTACTTTCATGTTGTTTTGTCGCTGACTGCACCCATCTGTGCTTTTGATTTCAAACACATGCTGTATGATTCAGTGCTTCACAGATGGAAGGCAAATCACACAATTACTAGGTGCTCCGATCAGGATTTTTGGGGCCGATCACCGATCTCCGATCACTAGAAGCTGTATCGGCCGATACCGATTGCAGGGTCTACTTGAAGCCTTATCAACCTTAACTTTAAATAGCATTATTTATTAAACTATATCTAACAACAGTGTAAATGGAGTATTGAAATTACAAGAAGAGGAATATCAGGAATTGACAACTGTATTTATAGGCAAGCAATATGTGCAACACGTCAACTTAAAACAGAGCAGCCTGTGCTTAGTAAAAGTAATTGGTTAGTAATTGGGAACAGCTTAGAGCTTGACAAATACAACTTTTCTGTAGATTGTATAAAATAAAATAAAGTAACAGACAAGTACGACATGAATCGCCGGAACTTCTGCAAGCAAAAAAAAAAAAAATCAGGATGAATTGTACTTACGGCCACCGCGCGAAACCGTGTAGGTGCGATAGGGATATTACTGGCAGCTGAGTGAGTGGCGGCGCGCAAATTGCTGAACTCTCCCGCTCTCTTAGCGCTAGACAACTTTGAAAACTGCTCATGTACCTTTACGTGACTAACCTTCAAATGTCTGATGAGGTCCGTGGTGTTAAAATGCTCTGGGTGCTTCCCGCCGCGTGGAATTGGCTTGTTACACAGGTTGCAGATTGCTAATGTATTGTCTTTCACACAAGACGTAGAATTGTCAGACCAGTGAAGCCATTTTAGCAGCACGCAAAAAAAAAAAAAAAAAGTCTTTGGCGTCATCTGATCGGCTTTTATATATCGGCCATTATAGAGACTGACGATCAAACTTCCCAAAGCCATTATCGGCCGATTATGATCGGCGACCGATCAGTCGGAGCATCTCTAACACATACCACAGCATACAAAGCTTCAAATACTACACATCAATTTGGTTAAGTAATACGAAATGTAGAAATATGAAATGTAGTGATGTATAAAGTACCGATGTACTGGAGAAAAAGGATCCTTGAATTAAACTATTCGAGTGAATTACAGTAACATAAAATAATGTAAAGTCTTAAACTTAGTGCTTGTAAATTTGTACTTAGTTACCTTCCACCTCTATTAATACACCAGCAGTTAACAAATTTGGGGAACAAACAGAGCTTTCAATAAGTTTAAACGTTGCTACGTTGAAAGTTTTTAAAATTCAAACATAATTGTAATAGGTTAATTGTAATTTAATTTACTATATTTATCAATGTTATTAATTATATATTTATTATTGTCTTAAAATTTTTGAACGAATGTGATTGATAATGGCACCTAGTTGTCACAAAAAAATGAGGGCTGCATAAAAACAAATGTTGTAATATTATTTATAAAAATAAACAACTTAATGAAGAATCAGCTTAAATGCCGTTTATAATGAGTTTAACTGTATTAAACATTTAACATGTTACACAGCTCTTCCGGGGCTACTCTCACACTTATTCTCTGTTAGGATTTATTTATTTGATTTTTTTTAAATAATAGCAATTTGCAGGTGTAAAGGGAGCTAAACTGTAGGAAATTTAATAGACATCCATCACCATAAACCTTAACAAGCCAAAATGAAACAGGGTAATAATTAAAAATTGAACTCAGCCAGCATCATTAAACTATGAAGTTCCTGCACATATTTTACTGTTACAACGGAAAACTGTCAAACCCCTTTAATTAAATGTTATACAAGTCTATTTGACTAAACAAACAAGATCTTTTTATTCCTCATGCTATCATACATGGTATCTCTGCTTTATGCTGACTGCATTGTACCATCCATTTACTGTTCTGAGTGACTGGTATTAGTGTTTTAGGTTGAAGTTTGTTTTTTCTCTCCCTCTCTTTCCTCTTCTTGTAATCATCATTTAACTCCTGTCTAACAGAGAGATAATGACTCTCACTATGTGTTTTCTGTTACATGTTTCTGTTACATGACCTTGCCACAAAAACAGCATTTAACCGGTGTTCCACACTCAATCTAATGGCCCTCTTCAGTTTCTCGTTATTTAATCAAGACAGCAGTAATTAAAATAATTTGAACCGCTTGTGTTTTTTAAAACTGTGTCAAGAGTGTCAATCCTGAAAACCGCTTTGCGCACAGTGCCGTGTGGTGCAGTGTTATCAGTGCTGCTGTCGCTCCCAGTGGCTTCACTATGATATTATTCATCCATTCATCGTCTACAGTACCTACGCTCTACCCGCCGGTCATTTGGAGGCCTGGGATCTACCTACCTACCTACCTACC
The DNA here is from genome assembly GCA_013621035.1 of Clarias magur. Classification (NCBI taxonomy): domain Eukaryota; kingdom Metazoa; phylum Chordata; class Actinopteri; order Siluriformes; family Clariidae; genus Clarias; species Clarias magur. The sequence continues at coordinate 615,686 of QNUK01000284.1, forward strand.
TAGTGTTCCCTAAGGTTATAACAGTGAATAAAACATTATAAAATTTGGATAGTGTTATCTTCCTTGGTTTATGTTTCCACTTCTTTTACCTTTGGTTGGTTTGCTAGTTCCAATATCAATACCACAAAATCACCTCATCATCCTTGCCCTTTTATTTGTCACCAAACCCCTATAAAAGGAAGTCCCCCAAATAACAAAGCACTGTACACAAAATAATCTGCAGACCTGGAGCCTTTAAGTAGAAATTTCCCCAGGGTCCCATTCAGCAACATGGGAATGGGTGGGGGTTAGAAAATTGTACTGCAGCCAGCAACTAGAGGACCTCAGTGATGTTTTGGCTTCCCTTTTGACTCTCTGATGTGATTTACTCTTTAGTTTTACTCTCGGTTTTCTTTTTTGATTCTTTGACTCTCTGATTGGACGTAATGTTTTGACTCTCTTTTTGACATTGTCTTTTGACACAGTTTTTGACTTTGACTCTTCTGATTCCCTGTTTTGACTCTCTCTTTTCACTCTCTCTTTTGATTGCATATTTTATATCTTTCTTTTGACTCCCTGTTTTGACTGTCTCCTTTAATTCTCTGTTTTAAATTTCTCTTTTGTCCCACTGTTTTGTCCCTCTCCTTTGATTCGTTTTTTTAACTCCACGTTTTGACTCTCCCTTTGACTCCCTGTTTTGACTCTCCGTTTGACTTTTTTTTACTCTTTTTTTGACTCTCCTTTTGACTCAATGTTTTGACTCTCCCTTTGACTCCCTGTTCTGACTCTCCCTTTGACTTTTTGACTCTCCCTTTGACTCCTTGTTTTGACTCTCTCTTTGACTTTCCCTGATAGGATTTGATTGATGTACTGTATATTTTTGTGAGTTATTTTTCTTTAGTAACAGCTTATTCACAGGGACTGTAATTAATGGAGCTTGCGTGTCATATCTGTGTTAAAAACTATGCTGTTATTTAACAAAGAGCACTGTATAATCACTGATATCATTAACCTTTCTGCTAAGAGATGATCTATTATGCCTTATTCACCAAAAAAGAGATCCTGGTGAAGAAATTATTTTAAAATTGCAGCAAAATGAGTAATAGCAGGAACGTGAACTGTGAACATGCTGTATAACACTCCATAACATTAAATATGACTATAAACAGGTAAAAAGCCTGCCATTTATTAATAAACAGCATAAATATTGTTTATTCATAAATTACATATTGTACTTCTAAGAGGGATGAAAGACTTTAGGGTGTTAATGGTACAGATTATTTTTCCTATAACTACACGCTCTGTTGTTTTATTCCATGCATGTTCACCGATAAAGCCCTGACCTTTTGTTTTTATGATCAGATGTAAAGCCCTACTGGGAGAGCTAGCACCAGACTCCACAGTGTCTGACCGGCTCACTGATCATCCTAATAAGTCTGGTTCGGTTTCATGAGATTTCTGATGTCCCTCACAGCTCGACTAACTTCCATATCTACACCTTCCTGTCTTTGCACACTCCTTCACTGTATAATGAACATGTTACACTGTGCACACAGCACAGCAACCCCTGTTTTGTAATGCGTGTAATTCTAAGTGGACTCTGGGTTTATCTTTTTAAACACACACAATAGGGACAGTCTCTGTGTTTCTATCACACTCCATGAACACACACTCTAGTAATGGGAAGTTTGGATCATTTCAGTGACTCGGTTCTTTGAATCTCGTTCATCAACATGAACAAATCCTTTTTTGAGTCATTTAGTTCATTTCGTTCTATTGATCAGAAATAAAATAAAATGTTAAACTTTCAATAAACAGACCCCCAACATGTCCACATACACAAATGTTGGCTCTAGTTCCAGTAATGAAAATATTACAATGCACCTAAGGACATATTATGATACACAGAATGAGTAAGTTACCTCTCATATCTTCTGGTCCGAAGCGTTTGTTTTTTTGTCACATGACTTGCTTAAATGCTATGCTGTTCAATAGATAGTCTGAGTCGTTCGTTCTATTGAATCTATTGCATTGCATTGCGTCTATGAGTCACGTGACAAAAGAACAAACGATTCGTAGCAAGACTCGAGGGGTAACTACACATTTCTGTTTCCTGTACAAAACCTACAGAGATTTCGCGATTAGAAGTTTTGCGAGTAGGAAACAAATAAATCATGTGAGACTTCTCAATCTTCTAAGTCACGTTAAAGACTTAAAAAGAACGAATCGTTCATGAATGACTCATCACTAACACACACGTTAAATTTTTAAATATATATATATTTTTTTTATGGGGTCCAATCAAATGTTCCCATAAGGTCAAAATTGTCAGACTTTTCTATCCTTATGAGGACATTTTGTCCACATTATGATATAAAATGCACATCACTAATAAAAATCACACATTCCTATCATTATTGGTCCTCACACATGGAAAAATACATTTTCAACCCCATACACAGACACATAGCTTTATTAGACAGAGCAGTAAATAAACTTTGCGTGTGTGTGTGAACGGGCATGTCTCTTGTCATTCTCAGTGTACTTCTTTTCCATGCCCTTCTCCTGTAATGGTGACACCGTTGTATAGATTCTTCTTCTATTCTATATGCTGTATTTTATTATATATATTATTTTCCTTTGACACACAGTCGAGAAACATTCCCATCAGCACTTTAGATAGACGGCACATTTAGATCATCGCTGCCGTGCTGCATTTTATTTATCATTACTCACTCTAGGGCCATTCATACCATTTTTCTCTTTCTCCCAGGAAATCTCTTTTTTTCCCTCCTCACTTCCTTCTTTCATTTTCCTGCTATATTAGCTGCATGAAAACAAGCTGTGCTGCTGCTGTAGGCAGACCAAGTGTGTGTGTGTGTGTGTGTGTGTGTGTGTGTGTGTGTGTGTGTGTGTGTGTGTGTGTGTGTGTGTGTGTGTGTGTTGTAGAATATTTCAAATACTGTGTTGTATATCAAACCAGATAATACTGAAGGTAAATATTAGGTGTTTCATTGGATCTTAGAGCAGTTTAAGGACAGGGAGTGTGTGATTATTTCCTGCTGTCTTACTTACTGTACTTAATGTCCTTCTTCTAATACATTACTTATGTCTATAATAACCGCTTGTTCATTATATATAGTGTTACAATCATAATTGATACACAACCCTAGACGGTAATGTTATTTAGCCTTCTTCACAGTCTGACCCCGTTTCCCCATCCTGGTGACTGAAGAGAACATTGAATAAGGCTCCCAATCCATACTTGCATTATTTGATGCATTACTGATGAAGTGAAATGAGGATGGGTTCTCTGTTTAGTCTGGTTCCTCTGAAGGTTTCTTCCTATTGCATTCTCAGGGAGTTTTTCCTTGCCACGTTGCCATCACCCTCGGCTTGCTCATCAGGGACAATCTGATCATTTTTATTCATACACATTCTCATTTCATTTAAACTTTCATAATTTCTTTTGATTTTTGAATTGAATTACTCTGCAGTCCCATGATCGGAGGCTCATTGTGAGTGTGTGTGTGTGTGTGTGTGTGTGTGTGTGTGTGTGTGTGTGTGTGTGTGTGTGTGTGTTTTATAACAGAATAATTTCGCATAGGAAAATTATTCTGGACTTATCCAGAATAGGACTTATCGTGTCAGACAGTGGGACTATGTTTGATCTGCAGAGTTTATAGCAGGCAGTGCAGGCTCTTAGAGGTCAATGAGCCGCAGCACAGGAGCGTTGAGTTCATCTCAGTACTCCTCATTCCACCTGCCTGCCTGAGAGAACAGAGCTGTGTGTGGGCTTAGGAGGACAACGATACGCATGGGGACAGGAAGTGGCAAACAAATCTAGTGAATGGATTCCACCTGTTTTTTTGTTTGTTTGTTTGTTTGTTTGTATTGTTTTTTCTGGTTGTACTATTCTATTTTTAGCTGTCCCTGTTATTGCATTACAGGAATTTACTACTACTACTACTACTACTACTACTACTACTACTAATAATAATAATAATAGAACAATAATAATACAACAACAATAGTGATGTGGTGGAAACTTAACTAAGACAAGACCTCTATTTTATCACTATTTCTATGACATACGGCGTTCAATAATAACTATAAGAATGCTTGGCAACAAACATAAAAACAGCCCAGCACCAGCACCACCACATCCCTCCTATCCTTCAGCACTGCTCGACTCAGGTAGTCTACCAAGTCTACCTCTCAAGGTTTCTTCCTACTGCATTCTCAGGGAATTTTTCCTTACCACTGTCGCCGTCGTCCTCGGCTCGCTCATCAAGGACTATCTGATCAATTTGTTTCATACACATTCATGTTTCATTTTGATTGTGTAAAACTACTTTGCGACAATGTCAATTGTTAAAAGCGCTATACAAATAAAAATGAATTTAATTGAAATAAAATTCAATTCAATTTTATTTGTATAGAGCTTTTAACAATTGTCATTCTCAAAAAGTAGCTTTTCACAATCAAAAGAATTATTTAAGTTTGTACGAAATGTGAATGTGTATGAATCAAAACGGTCAGATTGTCTCTGATGAGCAAGCCGAGGACGACAGTGGCAAGGACAAACTGAGATGGCAAAAGGAAGTAACCTTGAGAGGAACCGGACTCAACAGGGAACCCATCCTCATTTGGGTGAAACAGAAAGCAGTAACTCTAATAGAACTTCTGCTCTGCAGTAGAGGTAAGTGTTGGTCTTGCTTTCCTGGGAAGGTCTTCATGAAAGCCAGTTTCATCATGGTGCTATTCCAGAACATCTCAAAATAACAACTGACTGTTTTTGTTATTGTTTCTTAACTACAGTACATAATTCCATATGTGTTATTTCATGGTTTTTTAAAAAAATCCAGTATTGTAGAAAATAAATCCAAACTTGTGTCCAAACCTTTGACTGGTCCTGTACATAAATTTGGGCCGATTACTACCGTATGGGGTGTGCTGCCATATTTGATTAATGCATCGTAACAGTCATCATAAGACTTTTTGTACAAAGAAGGAAAAGTGAAAAAAGTCATGTTGAATTTTGGGTAATATTGTGTTTTTGCACCATGTCGTGAGGAACACTCCGCCCTTCCACTGCTTCACCATGTCGGTGGATCAATGCTACAGCTTTTATACAGGATCACTCCATCGTTCAGGGAGAAAAAAGGACAACGGTTCATGTTTTTTTTTCTATAAGAAACAAGGCAAGATAAAGCAGTGTGCTCTACCTGTGCAGCTACATTGTGACTGTGCTCTCTGAGTTTTCTGGCTTATGAATGAGTACATCTTGCACCCAGCCACTGCAAAATTCTTTAAGAGCTTCTGGGGATTTACAACTTTTAAACTTACTCAAAGTGTATCTTTGCACTCAATCCAAAAGCGAGATAATTTATACTGTGCGTGTTGTGTGTGTGTGTGTGTGTGTGTGTGTGTGTGTGTGTGTGTGTGTGTGTGTGTGTGTGTGTGTGTGTGTGTGTGCGTGTGGAGGGGGTACAAGTGGCGCTAATGCATTGGAATCTGTAATCCAGTCTTGGGCTGCTGAGTTATACAGCATATGGAGCTGTGTTATTTATTATTATTCGTTTGCCCAAGTACTATTACGCTGCAGCATTTAACCTCACATGTCTCTTTCTTCTTACAATCTCTTCTCACCAATATTACTTTTGAACTGTTTAAACAAATTTGTAAACAAAATAATGCAAAAAGTGTGCAGGTAACCATGGTATGTTACTATTTTATGTACTGTAGGTTACTACGAACTACAGTACATATTGTAATAGTACATATTGTAGTATTACGATGATGCAGTACTTCAGACAATATCATGGGAGACATCATAGGACTTATGAGAGTGTATACAGTACAGACCAAAAGTTTGGACACACCTTCTCATTCAAAGAGTGTTCTTTATTGTGTTCTTTATTGTGTTCTTTATTGTGTTCTTTAGCCCAAACGCGTCTCTTCTGCTTGTTGCCTGTCCTTAGCAGTGGTTTCCTAGCAGATATTCTACCATGAAGGCCTGATTCACACAGTCTCCTCTTAACAGTTGTTCTAGAGATGTGTCTGCTGCTAGAACTCTGTGTGGCATTGACCTGCTCTCTGATCTGAGCTGCTGTTAACCTGCGATTTCTGAGGCTGGTGACTCGGATGAACTTATCCTCCGCAGCAGCAGAGGTGACTCTTGGTCTTCCTTTCCTGGGGCAGTCCGCATGTGAGCCAGTTTCTTTGTAGCGCTTGATGGTTTTTGTGACTGCACTTGGGACACTTTCAAAGTTTTCCCAATTTATCGGACTCACTGACCTTCATTTCTTAAAGTAATGATGGCCACTCGTTTTTTTCTTCACTTAACTGTTTTTTTACAAATTCAAACCCTTTGAATGAGAAGGTGTGCAAACTTTTGGTCTGTACTGTATATATATATATATATATATTTACTTATAGAGTATCAGGGTGGGTATTGTGCCACAGTGGGTACTGTTGTAGTACTATGGTATGTGCCACCATACTTACCATGGTACTTACTGGGTCTGCTACATATGCTGTGACTACCAAGGTTTAACAGGTGTCTAAGGTATGTTTGTACACGCTATTGGTATTGTATAGTACAGGTAGTATCATATTACATACCTGCTTTGGTAGTCATTGTGGTACCAAATAAGTAGAATGGTATTCACCAAAGTATTGTGTTATAACAGGTAAAATGGCACTGCAGAGGATTACTATATAAATTTTACCTTTATAGCTTTCCTGATTTTTTTCCTTGATTATTATTTTTATTAGTCACAAGAAGATTCAAGAACTTTCCCACCTCACACTGACCCTATTTTGTTTATTTTTTCTTCCTTCACAGGTGCTGAAAGGCAGTAAGAAGCTGTGCATGTCAGTGCGCTCCATGGGCCGCATCCCAGGTGGTTATGTCACAAATCACGTGTACACGTGGGTGGACCCACAGGGCCGCAGCGTGTCTCCGCCTCCCGACCTGCTGGAGCACCGCAGCGCTACCCTGAACAGAAACCCCGGCCAACAGCGCAGCCACATGCAGCTGCTGCAGGACGGAGACGAAAAGAAGGTGAGGTGGGAAGTTAATATCTCAGCGTCTGAATGCAATACGGTTCAGCTCAAAGCAGCCTGCACAGATGACTTAAATAAAAATGGCAATAAAAAAAACTATAAATAAAGTTTGTTTCCATCATTACTGTATTGCTTAGTTATTTGTATATTTTCTATTCAGTATATTCAGGCTACAGCATGAACCTTGCAATTCCGTAGATGTAATGTATCTGTTAGCTGCCTAGAAGACGAGCTGAAAATGAATCCTGGATTTATTCCCTCAGTCGAAGGAAGTCGTTGCTGTAATCTTGGTATAACAGTACTCGGCACAGCTAAGCACCGATCATAATTTCCCTGACGTCTGAGAGCGACTGGGACGTTCACGTTCCTTCAAGTCCCGCTCTATCCACTGTATCGAACAGCAATCTGAGCACCGAGCTCTGTGATAATGAGCAGTGACTAACAGCGAGCACTCCGTTCAAGACATAAAATAAATGGGTTTATTCACTTGAGTTCTCTGGCAGCAGCTACACTCAGATAAGCTCTCTGTGATCAAAAAATAAAAGAAATCTGCTTGATTTTGTGCACAGAATGTGTCAAGAGATTATTTCATTCTCACACATGTCATAAATATGTGTGAACTCCAAAGCAGCAGACTGCTAGAGCAATGTAATGCTAGAGCTTACACTGGATTTTAGCAATCAGCTGCTTATTCTGCTGTTATGAATAATGAAAAAATGTGTTTTAGAAAAAAAAAGAGTCACAGCTTTAGAGAAATATGGTTCATTATTAATTTAGTTTTACATGCTTTAGTTTTACATATATCGGTTTGTTCAGTATAAAGATTTTATTTTATCACTACACAATATTTTACTGCCATGATATCCATTAACTTTTACTCTCAGCTCTGTAATTTTCCCAGAGCTGACGGTGCTAGTATCAGATATTACTAATAAATATGCCAAAGAGCAGTCTTCTTCTCACGGGATAAAACACAAGCTGAATCTAGCGACATTGACAGCAGAACACAATAAACCTCATTTTGCCAAATTAGCATTTTCTGATCTATAATAATACAATTTATTTGCACGGTGGTGTAGCGGTTAGCACTGTCACCTTGCACCTCCAGGGTCCGGGTTCGATTCCCGGCCAGACTCGATTCCCAGCTCTGTGTGCATGGAGTGTGCATGTTCTTCTCCGTATGCTTGGTCGAAGACCTGCAGATTAGGCTGATTGGTGTTCACAAATTGTCCATAGTGTTTGAGTGTATGTGTGTGTGCCCTGGCAAACCTGTCCAGGGTGTACCCTGCCTCGTGCCCTAAGCCTCCCCGCGACTCTGAATACAGGATTAAGCGACAGTGAGTGAATGAGTGTAACCTTATTTTAGAAGCATTAAACTTCCATGCTTTGAGTTACCAGATTTTCAAGCTAAATATTTGTGACACGCCAATCTTTCTGACACATGATCAGTGAAGTGAAGCGAAACTTCCCGTGCTGCCGTGATCGGTTCGAATGAGTCCAGTTAGGTTTTGGAGAATCTTGAAACGATGAAATAGATGTTTTTACACTCTGTTACTGCCTTCACATTCACTTCAGTAATGAATTACAGGTGTGTGTCGCTTAATGTTCGGGATACGGCCTGTGAAATAGGACATTATTTGATTTGCGTGTCGTTCGAACACCATGTTATATACCGAACAAATTTATGTGGGATACTGTAGTGTAATGCACTGTGATGAAGCGCCGATATAATGTTACAACAGATAAAATGTGCACAAACGATACAAGACATGTACAAGAGACATGAGAACCACGCACTGCTGTATGTGTGAAGCTGTTGCATTCACTTCATGTTGTTCTGTTGGCGATTACTGTAATGTAATAAACCTTACAGGACGACTGATGGACCTGGTCGATTGATGCGCAAACAGGCATCATACAGTATGATGCGTATCTGTGCTATGATAGTGAGCATGTACAAAAGTGAAATTTAAACAAATACTGTAGAGAAGGCAGACGATGCTGTAAACTGAAGTTTTTGTAATACTTATGAGGTTTCGCATGATCTTCACCAGTGTTTATAATTTTAAAATGTTTTGTGTGAAACAAAGCTGAAGACTTGTTTTTTTTTTTTTTTTAATTATCTAATTTCCTGCCACTATAATCTGTTTCACTCACTTCAAAATCAAAGCATGAATATGTTTTTATAAAAAGCTATCACCATAAACACAACTTCATGTGTGATGGGGCTATAGCTTATTGAAAAATCGCTCCACACTCATAAAATGCAAACAATTTTAACAAAATATTTTCGCATTTGTGTTCTTGAACACCCTTGTGACATGCACAAAATAATTTTTAGCCAACAGGCCAAGCTTGGTGAAGGCTCGGCTTGGCTGGAGGAGACAGAGAGTGAGAAAGCCGAGGAGGCGGTGTGACTGAAGCGCAGACCCCTTCTTGGCGGTTTGTCCTGGGTGGAAGAATTTCCTGAGTCCATAGGAGAAATTGCATAGAACTGAGTCTTGCTCCCAAAACTTCCTACACACCAGTGACACTGGGCTGTTAGGTACTGATATGCTGCCAGTCCAGGGGATTTAAGGTGCCCCACCCCTTCTGTCCATGAGGTGGAGCTGACCATGTTGCTGAACACACACTGTGGTTTTCTCTGCTTGGTTGAGTGCGGTGGCAGACAGTAAGAGGCGGTGGCTCTAGACGCACCATCACAGCAGCCCACCCAACACCCCGACCCCAAAAAGAGAGCATGACGCCTGGGGAGGCTGCTCACATTCTACACCAACGTAATGCGTTTAGGGGGCAGGCCAGAACAAAGACACTGGGACAACATTGATCGGTCTTTCATTTAGAAACAAAAAATGGGAAAAGAAGTGCCAGTCAGGGGAAGTCTCTAGGTGGGAAGGTTGAGCGGTGCCTCTGGGTATGAAGACAGCACTGGATGGACGTATATGTATAATGTATTGACCGTTGGTGATGATAAAAACTGCAGATGGGTTCAAACATATTGAGTATCAGAACTGAGAAAATGTCAGCAAATATGGACTCTAAGCAACTCAAGGATTTTTTTAATTAAAAATGTACTGTAATTTAGTGTGTATTGATGCTCAATCTCATGCATTTTCCAGTTGCCAACTGCACATCTGGTAATATTACTCCATTCTCACAAACCCTCTATAAGCCTAAAATGATGGAAATTCTTGCTTCATCATTTATTTAAACAGGATGGAGAAAACCAATATCTCACAAGCCTTATCTCACGTGCTCGACATAAAGCAGGACTCTTTTTTTCGTACTGTGATGCAACGCATGGACATTCATGGTCACTGGAAAGTCTAGGATTCTACCGCAAGGAATAGCTTCCAGTGGAAAATAAATCTGTTTACTCATCTAAAATCTATATCTGACTTTTTTTTAACTTTATTGCAGCAAGCTACTTTGCCTCACCCTCCATTATAGCGCCAGAATTGGCTAAATATTATTTTACTGGGAGTTTTATGATTTGCTGATGAGGCTGTAAATCTCTCCAATTGCCCAAACCGCCTCCAAGACTATGGGTGGCTCAGAGTAGAGGAAAGAGTCAGCCAAAGCTCTCTATCTCCAGCGCTCTATCTCTTTGCCCACGCTGATTTATAATTCTGTTTGTAGTCCGATATAGAAGGTAATTTTGAGAAATACCCAGTCTGCACTAAGATCCACTATATACGAAGAGCCATTATTAAAGTTCAAATGCATTTAGCTTAACACAGCGGGGGCATTAAAAAAAAAAAAAAACGAAATGTGTGACATTATTAAAAAAAAGAAAATAAAAAACAACAACGAAACAGCACACGATGCAGCCAATGCAGTAAACTGACCTTTCAGGGATGACCTGCTCTAACCTTTAGTGCGGTGCTAGTGGAGAGTGGCCTTGTGTAGAACTTGGTGGTGAGCGTTACAGGTCAGCAATTCTGGGGCCTTATTTATTTATTTATTTATTTAGGTTGATGCTGTTTACTGGTTTCTGTGTTGCACTGAGATCATGAAGGACATACTGTAGCTTGTATAGTTACTCTGGTGTTTCACAGGAGAAAATAAATTAACAAATCATCTTAGAAGCAAGTCATCACAGCAATCACTGGCGTCCTAGAATATGAAATTAATGCCTTGCAACTGAATCAAGGTCAGAAAATTATAATGTGGATGATTTTTATGCTCAGTCTTGCTGTTTTAAATTTTTTTTTTTCCTCTTTTTTTCTCCTGGATTTTTACCATCAAGGCTACAACCTCCAACCAAGGAGGACGAAGGCTGGACACGTTATGCCATCCAGCATATGTTCAAACTGCGAGTGGCATAACACGCTTGGAGGATAGCGGTATCCACTCCTTCCACTCACGTGAACCCGTAGATGTCCATGATCAACTAACATCACGATTGATGTGAGAGCACTAGAATGCCACCAGTCCCCCAACCCCTGAGTGAGCTCATCCAATTAGATCTCTCTAGACTCCCCCACTGCGGGAGGCTACAGCATCACCCAGGATTCGACCTTATGAACTCCAGACGATAGGGTGATCTCGTTATCATTTATTCCTCTTAATCCCATATACAGGGTCACGGGGGGCCTGGAGCGTATCCCATGAATCTTAGGGCATACCTATAAGGTGTGGTACACCCTGGACAGGGTTCCAATCCATCACAGGGCGCACACACTCACTCAATCATTCACATACTACAGGCAATATGGGAACGCCAAGTAGCCTAATCTGCATGTCTTTGGACTGTGGGGGGAAAATGGATTACTCTGAGGAAACCCACCAAGCACGGGAAGAACATGCAAACAGAGGCGGGCATCGAACCTGGACCCTGGAGATGCAAGGCGACAGTGCTAACCACAAAGCCAGCTTGCCACTATACAGTACATTGCATAATATTTTACTAAGCATTCATCTACACTTGTAGCTCAATTTATGAACATGGCAGTCCTAATGTTATCGTGATAATTCACATGCCATTGTACTGTAAAATCCAGTGCCTGGGAGAAGTATGTCTCTAAACATTAAATTAAACAGTGTCTTTTCCAAGATTATATCGTGCGTGTGACTACTCTACTAATTAAAACAGGCGATTTTGGCTTATTCCCAGTCTCAGTGAGCCTGTGCCCGGTGTATTCTCAGATTCCTGTTCTTGTCTTATGGAAGCAGTACGCGACGTAGTCTTCTGCCTCAAAGTTCAGTGCAGTTTGAGATGCTTTTCTTCTGGCAGCTCAAACCCGGTCTGGCCATCCTCCTCCGAACCTTGTTTGTAAGTGGATTTTGAAGGTTTTTTGCACAACCCCAGAGAAAGTTGTAGATGATTTCTGAAACACTCAAAGCAGTTCAACCTGTGATCAAAACCAAATCATTGAGATCACTTCGAGATTCACCATGCAAATGCTAATGTGAACATTACCTGAAGCTCTTAACATGTAATTGCTTGCATTTATACATTGTGCTCCTGCCACATAATTGGCTGATGGCATAACTGCATCAATGAGCAGGTTTTATATTATATTATTATGAATGTATTACTCTATATATTTAATTAAGATTAAGAATCAATTATTTGTCACTGTGTTGCAGCATACAGGGAATGATTTCATTTATTTTATGAATTTATTTATTTTCGCACACTATCAGTCAAAAACACCAGTTGATATTGAGATGTGTCTTAGGTTCAATAAAGGCTAATTAGTGATTTTTGAGGCTGGTAACTCTAAATGGACTTCTCCTCTGAAACAGAGGTAAGTTTTGGTCTTGCTTTCTGTGTGCTTCACAAGGGCCAGTTTCATCATGGTGCTTGATGGGTTTTGCAAATGCACTTGAATTAACAATACTGCTCTTGTAATAACTATTCCAGAACAGCTGACCTTCATGTCTTAAAATAACAATTTACTGCTGCTGTTGTTGTTATTACTTATTTACATATGTCTGCATGTGTTATTTCATGGTTTTGAAATCTCCAGTATTGTTCTAGAATGTAGAAAATAAATCACTAAAGAAAAAGAGAGAAGGTATGTTAAAATCGTTGACTGGTACTGTCCGTCCCACTTTATTAAGCTGGAGTCAGAGCACAGGGTCAGCTAGGATACAGTACACATAGGGTTCATAGCTCAAAGGCAAATTGACAACTTTAACCCCTCAACCTTTCCGATCAGTAATCCAGAATGTTAAGTGCTTGAGCAACAACCTACAGTAGCTCCAAACAGATGCCTGAAAGCAGCACCATAGACCGCTCAGCCATGTTTATACTGTATCTGCCATAACACATCCCTTGAATAACATTGCTTTACATTGAATACTCTGTGTATTCACATTGCTTAAAACATGACTTTCAGGGTTAGATATTGTGCGCACACCCTCTGCGGGCTGACCATGATACTAGATGAAAGTGTAACCAACAGCTGGATGATGAAACTTGGATAAACTATTACGTATATGCTAGACAAATTGTTGGAACCATATTTTCCTTTAGTTCACAGGTTAATGTGGGTATTAGACCGTCCCTGTTAACAGACCTGAAGTGTGTCTGTTCATGCTTCTAATTAAGTACCTCTTCGATAATGCATTTTCATGAAATGCAGCATTTCAGCTACCAAACCTTCTACTGTTACCTCCTAGTCATGCCCTGCTACTGCCGAGCCATTCCATGGAAACGTTTGTTTTTGTATTCTTTATATTCGATTTAGCTCCACATTTATACTTTCATATTGTTAAAAGTTTAGAATGACACTACAAATTAAAGCTCATGCATCGACACACGATAGCTCTGTTGCTACTGAATCAAAATGCCTGATTTTGTTTGTGTATCCTTGGGAATATAGCCCTTGTCTAGTTTATTGCTCTTTTCCTTTCTTCTCGGAATCAAGACAAAGCAATTTCCCTCTGGGATTAATAAAGTTCTTTGAATTTTGAATTGAATCTTGGACGGGTTTCGTCTGGAGCAGCTATTAGCGGCCTAACAATCCAGCATGCTCACCCTACCTCTGTTTACATCTCCTGACTGTCTGCCTCGCTTCCTCTCGGGTATACAGATCCATGTTTGTTGTCACATTGATTTTGAATATGCTGTGTCGTCAGTAGTGATCTGTAAAAAGTTATTGCTGGCTGTAATGACGTTCAACTCACGTTTGCCTGTCCAGACAGTTGATATCAGTCACTATTATACACTAGAGAAACGTGCCGTCCTATTTCCATCCACAGCGGAAACACATTGTCCACACTAACGACACTAACGAGAAAGTTTCAAAGTACCACAGTCAAAGCTTTTATGAATATGCACATTAGCAGCCATACAGTAGTTTTAGCAGGAACACAAAACTGCTCATTTTGTAAATTTTGACTTTTCCACCACAATTATTAAATACGTATTACTTGCTAAACAAGCAGGGCAGTAACTTTAAGCAAAAAACACTGTGTTTTGATTTCCTTGGAGGATAAGAGTAAAAAGAGATTTGTGTCCTTTGTTTGCCTCCAAAAAAAAAAAGAGAATCTGAAGTGGCTTGCCTTCTTTAATGAGTCCCTGCAGGGCCGGGGTATTGTCAACCTTCTCATTGCTGAGACGGAGTGAAATTGCCACTGCGTATATGTTTATTCTCTCAGCTGCTGGACAATCTAGCACACAGTGCGCACAAATGTCTTCACAAGACATATTACCCCCTTTACATGTGCTTCCATAAGTAGTTGTGAATAACTACTTTTAGCTTCACCTCTGTTTGTGCCTGTTATTTTGTGCTGCTGCAGAACTGCAATTTCACTCAGGATTAATATAGATTTATCTTATCATTAGCACCATTTTGTCGTTTACGAGTTCTGATATCAAAATCTCGCCCATAGAACGGCAGAGCTGGGCGGGGCTGAGCATCGAGCTGCACAGGTTTTTTTCTTCCCCCCAGATGTTGTTTTTTTCCAAGTATAAATGTATAACAAGCTGATCGGCTTGTTTAAGGCCTATCTTACCTTGAAAAAAGGAAGATTTCCAACCTTAGAAAAATGACAGGTTTTTTTTTTTTCTTTTTTGTCTGTGTGTGTGCATGCACTCTGGATTTCCATCTGAATGTCTAAAAATGAGCAAAAAGTGACTTTTGCATAATAGCTCCCCTTTAAGAAATACTTCATTCATGCCATGTCTCGACTCAAGTCCTCATACCAAATATGGGAACCAGAAAGGTTTTTAAAGCTAGGTAACACATTAGAAAAAATACTTTTAGACATTTGATACCAAAAAAAAAAAAATCTACCAAAATTAAATCTTATGTTGATGGTTTTTTTTTTTTTATATCCTTATTATATGAGAAGGGCTTAGCCATGCTAGTCCATTTAAATCAGCTGAACTGGATGGGCATAATACTGATCCTTACCCAAGACGCTGCTGATTAATTCTTCATTTCATTCTGTGTCTAACCCTTGATTTATGCATCACTGTTATTAATTCTTCACTACATACTGTAGTTGTCTCAATACTAATGCAGCTATATGAGGGAAAGCAAACCGTTTGAGAGTAGACATTGTGAGACTGAAATGATTGGCTGTCACTATTTATAGGAGCCAAGGAAAGTGTTCCTACATTCAAATGAATATGGGGAATCATTCTATGAATACATTTTACACTTTGTCCTAATAATGCCAGATTTTGTCTGATCCATCTACCCGGTGAGTTCTTTTGTATTCTGAATGTTGACTAACTGAATTGAAGGACTTTTAGAAAGTGCTTCAGTAATAACTGTAGTATTTGGGCTCTCGACTGCAGGTCGAGTGTAAGCTAAGAGTTTGTTTTGCATATTGACGAGGAGTTTATTGAACATTTCTTCACTTAACATGGCCGGCAATAGCAGCTCTCGCACCGTTCATAAAACAAAATGATTTATTGCAGAACATACACATACTGTATACCTTCTCTCACATACAGATGAAACATACCATATGATACAAATGAGTGTAAAATTATAGCAACATGATATGTGTTGCAATAAGATTTAAAAGTTAAAAATGAAATTAAAAAAAATTGTAACTTAAAAATAAAGTGTCGGAAGAATATCAATAGGTGGAAAGTTGCAAAACCGTGATGGCTAATAGCAGGAGGCTTTTTGTTCTTGTTCAATAACCCATCATTGTATCTTAAAACCTGATTTAAAATATGGCCTGTGAAGCATTCTGAGCTATAAAAATAATAAATCATTAAGAGTGTTAACAGTTAGCAAACAAGTCATAAAATATTTTTTTTTACAAATTAATTGGTCACCCAGTGATGCAGATGCACAAAACAAAAAAAATATTGTCTTTCTCAGTGTTGTCCTTGTTGAAGGCATTCTGATCAAATTACCGTCAGTCTACTGGGTGTCCCGATACATTGGTAAACTGCATTCCAGTCTATGATCCACCGATCAGACATAACAATAAAACCATTCATTTTAAAACCACATAGTTTTTGAGTTTGCCTTCTGTCACTGGGATGGTTCTGGGGTCTGCCATGGTGTCTGGCACCAGGACGTTGGCAGCGTTGATCAGAATTGTTTTTCTGGTGCATAAATTTCTGGTGCATAAATAGGTGCTTGCTCAAACTGGTTGGGCGGTCTGAGGCTGTTTGCCTGAGAGAACAGTGTGTGGTTGGCTGAAGTGTACTTCTGGTTGGCTGTAACGTACTTCAGGGGGCTCTGGTGCCTTTATGTTGTGGCTAGCATTCTTTTCAATGATTTTTGCTGCATTGGCTTTTCTCTGGGACTGGACCAGACAGGCTGATCAATGTACGTTCCAATAATAAAGAAAAGCTTTATGTTTGAATGATGTCACCAGTTAAACCAAGATTCTCAACCTTGGCACTGACTGATCCAGATTACCTAGTCTACTTAAAACTGTTCCTGTGAAATGCAGTATGCTGTTGTTATTGTTATTGTAGTAAATCTGTGTTTCACCGTATATCAGTACTGAAAAAGAACCACATATTAGAGGTTTAAAAATGGTACTACAACAGCATTTTGAGTATCCTTACAGTATACCTATGTGGATGTCTGTTTGATCTAGCTAATGGGAAACCTTTTTAAGCACAATGAGCAGTAAAGTTGCACACAGTATGATGTAGCAGGAGAAAAAACCTGCCTGGGTTTGTAATACAGTACGAGCCGCAAGAAGACTGCTGGATCTAAGCACTTAGAAACGCAGGTCACTGTGAAAGCTAGGGAGGATCTAAAAGCGAATGACCTGGGCAACTGTTTAAGATTCTACCAAGATTAAAGTCGTCTACATAGCAGGAATTCTAACCCATTGCACTGTTAGGATATACTATATATTTACTTTTTATTGTGCCTCATAAAACCCTCATGTAGTCTTACTAGTAACTACAGTAAGATGCTTTAAAATAAAACATAAAAGAAATAAACCTAACTAATTTCATGATCAACACTATGTTAGACATTCCAAAGACAAAGCTTCATTTTGAAAATAATCTGTCTATATGACATAACCTAGTCAAAGATTATGATACATCTGTGACTGAGGGTTAGAAACCTCTAACCTTTTTTTCCTCAAGGTGAATTGAAAAAGATAACAGGCTGTGCTTTGATGGCCATTGAACCACAACAATCAATATTTTGTTCATGTTCTGTAGCCATGTTGTACATCATTTATGAACATATAACTTTATAATGATGGCTGTCTCTAAGAATCGGTTTTTTTACCTTCAGGTATCACGGAAGCGATCATTCTGAGGAAGAGCTACCATAAGAAGAGCTGTTTCATTCTCATTCAGCCAGGTTGCAGTCATAAATATAAAAACTTACCTTTTTTTTTTTTACTAACATATAGGACAATTTACTATAAAAGTGCTCTAACGTCTCGCTAAGTCTTCAGATCTGTAGATTCAGGCATTGACAGTGTTCCACATTTGAATGAACTAAAAGATCAATTGAAGTGTTTTTTGTGTGTGTGTCCTTGCACACTATATTCCATACCTGTATTAATGGATCTCCTCAAATTTTATAAGCAATATATGTAATGCTTGTATATCTTATATCAATGTGCTTTTGTGTCGCAGGTGAATCTGGTGCTGGATGATGGCCGCCCTCTGGGTTTGATGATCCGCGGTGGAGCCGAATATGCTCTAGGGATCTACATCACTGGAGTGGACCGAGGTTCAGCAGCAGAGTGTGGAGGGCTGAAGGTAAAGTTTCACCCTGTCTTTGCATCCTCTGTCAAATTTTCTTCAGCTCTGACGTCCATACTAGTCCTCCGTCGCTCAGCTTCGCTGTTGTTCTGAACGTTTCACGTTTCTGTTGTCTGTCTGCGTTATGGCGCACTATACATCCTCACTAGCTCTCATTTCTCCTGCAATGTCACTGCCTCCTGCTGTCAATCGAGCTTTCATTTTCACTCTCCCTCACTTCCAGCATCGCCATTTCTCTTCTCTGTTTGATCCGATCTTCCATTGATGTCCGCATCTCTGTCAGGCCTCTGAGATAAAGTTAACACATTGTGTGGTTAGAGGCTGTTTGTGGACTGTGTGTGTGCATAGACCTAAACAGATGTCTGGTCGGTGTCACATCAGTCACTTTAGATTTGTCTGTTAGCCCCTCACACACTCTGCAGGATTCAGGAGTCCATACAACTACATGTCACATTTACACTTTTTCATTGGACTGACTGCAGGTTAGATTTATTTACTTTTTACTTCTGTTTTACAGTGGCAGTGCATAATTCAGAAGATCCTGTGCTTTATAAGATTTTGGAAAAAATTACTTTCTACTGTGGAGTTTATACTTAAGTAGGTCTCTCCTTTCCAAGAAATTTAAACCCAAACTTTATCCCAAGATTTAAAAAAATCACAATTCATAATTTCATTACAGTTTCATTAAATCACATTACTAAACTCATTTGTATGGAATCAGATGTGTCCAAAAAAGTTTAAACAAATGGCAAGGTTGTAGACAGAAAAAGGAATTTTACATAAAAAAGTAAAATAAAAACTTTCTGTACATTTTATGTACATTAAATTCTATACGAGAAAATCTCTACAAGTATTAATCCAAATCCATGCATGACTTGCTTATAACAAGAAATGATTTTCCATTCTTGAAGTAGTTCATGTAAATCTCAGGCTCATACACACTTACTCTCTTTAACTTCTGGAAGTGATTGCAGCCTAACTATCGAGATTCTAAATACCTGTAGAGAAAACCTTTTTATACTATACACAGATTGTCCTTGAATATAAAAAACATCCAGCTGAGAAATGTAACCGTTATAATGCTTTTATCCAGAAAATAACTTTTGAGTTATTGAATGAAGATTTCCAGTCAAGGTCAAAGCTCCGGAACGTTTGGTAATGAGCAAATTACTTTTATTAAGCCTGCTTATAACTTACAAGCAACATACACTCACATTTAAGGCAGCTGGAGACAAAATGCCTCTGTTTAATTGCAATCAGATGGCTAAACCAAAGCAACTCTACTGTAAGTTACATTCATGTGCTTGCATGCAGATTGTTGCTTGTGTTAAATAGGGCCAACTTTTATTATCACAAAGTTTACAGGTGTATCAAAATAAATTTTTTAATACACAAGAAAAATCTTAATTGTGTTTTCATGCCTGAATAAACAGACTAAACAAACACTAGACCTTGAAAGACACCCCCACAAGACACTGTAACATTGAAATGATTTTGAAGTAAATGCTACATGTTGCTCTAGGAGGCCGTTCACATATTGCGTCTAAAAAGTGTGTAAAACGCCAGCCTTGCCGCTTTCTCTATCTTTCGAAAGTGCTTGTGAGCCTGTGCTCCAGTGGCGTCTGCCGTTGCTAAGAAACCATAAGTAGCACGCTGCTTGATGCTGAGATAGTTGCTGGATATTAATGGATTTCTACTGTAGCACCGAAAATCTCTTGCGGTAGCTTGTCGACAAGGAGAGAAAAAAAATGTGTTTGGGTGCTTCCCTTCCTTCAAGCATGAAGAATTCCTGGAGACTTTCACCAGGTACTCCAGGAAGACAGAAGGAGTGAAACGTCACATAATTTTACACACGTTCCGTAATTCTGTAAAGTTGAGATTTTTCATGAGCGTCGCAACGGTGTTGCTCTCCATTTAAATTTGCGTACATCTCCATTTAAAATAACACAATTTTTTTGTGCATTGCAAAAGATGCGACATGTGAATGGCCTGTAAGACAAGTAAAATTCACAGCAGCTTAGTCTGAGCAGCCTAAACCTTGGCAAAAAGGTGTGGGTGCTAACCAGAGAAACTGACCTTCTCTTCACTTATTTGGATCCAATCGTGCAGGACAGAACGTAATATCCTAATAGGCGTTATCTAACTAGTCAATTTTTGACCGGGTGCCAGGATCGACCAAAAAAGAAAAAAATTATTATTAATAGGTATAGCTTGTTTTTATAAGTAGAAAACATACCCTTTATTACATTGTATCATTGCATTACTAATTTGAGGTGAGCTTGGTTCACAATTACTTGCTGTGCTCTCTGCATCCAGTCGATAGTCGAAGAGAATTTCAATTTATATGGCCACTGAGGAAGCAGCACTGTAAAACCCAAAAGCAATTAGCCAGTGAGGAAGCAGTACTGTTACATGGGAGGTTTGTGTCAGAAAGACAAACCAAAAACTGAGCAGCAAGACTGAAAAACTGAGTAGCGAAACTAAAAAACCGAGCAGCAAAACAGGAGCAAAACTGAAAGAAAAAAAAATTGAAAATTGAAAAGCGAAGCAAAAACGAAACAAACAAACAAAAAAAAGACGAGGAGCAAAATTAAAGTGGCAGAAAAACGGAGGAGCAAAACCAGAAAACTGAGGAGCGAAACTGAAATAAGAGGAGTGACAATAAGGAGTGAAATAAGAGGAGTGACAATGAAGTTGAAAAAAATTAGCAGAGAAATTGAAAAAACCCCAAAAACATTTTTTTTATAATTTAATTTCGAATAACAGAGGAGTGAAACCAAGCAGTGAAACTGGTGAACATCTGAGGAAGTATAAATCCAAAACGGATCATAAGTACACATCTCTGCACCACAGGCTGGCTTGAGTGCAAAACGGGGACATCAAATACTAATAAACACTAAAATTCAATTCAATATTTAGAAGATTTCCTTTTTCAGTTTCTTTGTTTGTTTTTTTTTAATGAAAATTGGAGAAGAATGCAAAGTAGAGGCATATTTATTAGATGGCACTGGCATATACAGTACAGTATATACAGTCTATGTTTTCTAAAAATAATTTAGAATTATGTAGAATTTATATAGAATTTTGCCAAAAGCATAAGTAAAGCATTATGAAAAAACAAGTGTATTTCTGGTCCAGAATAAAATGCAAACAGAAATTTGACTGTGATGTACTATAATATCATGGATCACAGATATCAGGAATTAGACCATTAATACTGGTTTAGAGGGTATTTATGCATTACATAGTGCAACTTAAAAATAAAAATAAAAAACTTTCTTTCCTGTTCCTTTTGAGATGTGTCTCAGCCATGAGTGTGTGCACTGCCTCTGAATAAGAACGCTGTGTAATTTACTCAGGCAACATGCCTTTATTCCATTTTCACAGCACATTGCTTCTCCATTCGGTGCTTTGTTTTGAGATGAATCTCATCATTACATGGGGTCATGGAAATACGAAGGAATGGGTATGTTTTCTTTGGAGCCAGACGTTTAGATTTAAACGATCACAAGCTCAGGCTGTGTGTTTTTATTAGAGCTGCTGGAATGAATCCATATAACGTCTGTAGACAGACAGAGAGAGGGAGAGATGGGGAGAGAAGGGGGGAGAGAAGGGGCGATAGTGAGAGCTGCGGATGTTTGTCTTATGATATTCTCTGAAAACCGTGAACAACACATCATCGCTCACACACCTGCAGGAACGTTGAACTCTTTGAGCTTTCATCTAATTAGCATTGTGTCTGCCTTTCACATGAGCACTCAAAGACACAGAAACAATCGCTCATATAACAAGCGCGTGCGGTTCACTGGATGAACTGTAGCCGGACACACACAAAAGAAATTTAATGCATTAAGCACTACAACAAATTGAATCTGTTTTTGGATACATTTGGAGGAATGTTCCTGAATAAAAAGCTTAATGGAGCTAATAGATAGTATTTTGTAAATTGTAGACATTTAATTAATATTCATGAAGTTAGTGCTAAGGGGGCCATGAATTTTTGGCTGAAAATATTTTGAGAGCTCCTGGTATAAGGGACAGCTATTACTAAAGATTAAAGGCCTTTCTCTTAAAATAGATCAGAATAAGCTCTGAATTGCAGAACAAACTGAATTGCACACTTGTGAAAATAGTTTGACTATTCAAATGGACTTGAGTGTGTGTCACTGTGTGTGTTAAAGTGATCCACTCCAGGGGCAGGCTTTGACATCAAAAATGCATATTATAATGGGCAGATGAGACAGATGTCTTCTCGATCAATCAATCAATCAATCAATCAATCAATCAATCAATCAATCAATCAATCAATTAATCAATCAATCAAAGGAAGTAATATCAATAAAAATGTAATTATAAAATTTCTTCAGTTGTACAAAGTGATTAATTTGGACCAAGTAAAAATAATCAGATATTTACTATATTCAAAATACAAAATTAAGCAGAGCTTTAGTCTGGACATTAATGAGTTCTGGTGGTTGAATAAATCTATATTGCAATGATCAGAAATTATGCGTAAAAATGCCTCATTAGTCCAAGGTTCAGAAGAAATTTGTACTGTAGGTGAGGAAGCCATAATTGATCTAATAATCAAGCCAAGTATAATAACGCAGTGCAAGTAAATCACTGCAAAGGAAATGGAGTATTTAAGAAAAATAAATCAGAATTCAGAAAGTAATTTGGAAAACCAGAGATGCCCCCAACCCCTACAAAAATACATCCAGTTTCCCTGGTATGCATCGACAGCATCAACAACAAAGCATACTGTACTGGCGTGACGGAAAAGGATTCCCAGCTTGCATGATCTGGATCACCCCGAGTTATAACAACACCCACCTGATTTCAGTCATTGCAGAGGTTACAAGTAGAATTCCAAACCTGCAGATCATTGCAAAGTATACGCTCTTTTGAGTTCTCTCCACATGATACCAAGCACTTATTATACATGTTGTTTTTCTGTGTACTATATGAACTTTGTATTACATCTTGTTTAACGTTTGCTAATCGACCGATCCAGGCCTGCTTTCCAATTATGTTTTCATACCCGTGTTTTGGTTTGTCTGGCTGTTCTACATATTTATTTATTTATTTTTATTATCGTTCTCTTTCCTGCACATGTGTACTCCCGCCAGCTGTTCCTGACAGGATACCTGGCGAAGCAGATTAGGACTTCTACTTAATTAATATAATTAATATCAGGTGTGTGTTGTTGTTGATGCTGCCGCTGCAGGTGGCCTGAAAGTACCAGGGAAACTGGTTATGTGGAGGATGGGACATCTCGGGATTCTGATAAAATTGTCTACGGTTCTTTAATGATTATTTAAATGCGTGTGCCATGGATGATGCCCACAACTCCAGGGTCTAAATGGTGGAAAAGCGAAATGGTGAAATCATTGTCGTTGTGTGAAGGCTTTACGCATGTAGACAAAAGTTATAGATGCGTGACTTGCATGACGTTATCCTAATCATACCCATATAATAGAGCTGTGTAGGATCGTCATAATCTGATCAAAATAATATACAAAAATAAAGCGAACCTGGAAAGACGATAAGAGCGAGAGGTAGTAAAATGTAAAGAAATAATTCAAGCAGAATTCAGGCCTACTTTAACCTCTGAAAATATAGAGTGAGAGGAGGCAAATTATGAAAGCTTCAATGCCACCTGTCAGCTTGCCGCACGCACCCTTGAGGATTGTGAAAACCAGGGTACACCGTTAATAAAGTGAAGCTCATAGCAGAGAATCTCAAGAAAAATAAAATCAGTTGTGTTCATTTGAATAATTTAATATAAATACATACAATGTATAGGTAAATAAGATTACTTTATGTGTGTGTCATGGATGATGCTCACAACTCCATGAATTCTGCTGATTTCACGTTGCCTGGTGGAGAAATGTACAGTATGAATCTGTGCATGATTTGCGGTTCTGTAAGAGCAGAGTTTTATGTATTATTTCCGACACTGTAGACTGTGTCACTGTTTCAAAGCCGCGTCTTCAGTGTTACTAAAAAAACGTACAGTAGCAGTCACCTGCAGAGACAGCATACAAAATGTTCGTTAATGGACCACTTACATGTGGGGGAAAAAAGAATTCTATTTTGGTCCAAACGTATTTTTTATGAACCGTGTCAGCCAGTGTTACTAAAACATTTCTACTTTGTGCGTCTGAATGCTATTTCCTTGCTATTCCTAACCAGCTAGGACACTTCTAAAGCCCTCCTATATTATGGTGGAGTTACTGTAGAAGTGCCTTCCGTTTTTAAGAATGTTAATAAATTGCTCCTACTTCTACTCCTAAAATTAGGACAAAAATTTAATCACTCTGAGAATTTTTGCCACTTTTCTTTAGCAATTTTCTACTCTGAGATGCTTAGTTAGTACAGGCCCTGATGTTGCTCCATCGGACGGTTCATCCCTAAAGCAACCCTATGAAGACGAAGATTAACTTCTGATGAAGATGTGAAGACAGCGGTGCATTCCTGGCTCAGCCTAAAACATTTTTTAATGAGGGAATATGAATGTTGACAGATGGACAATATTTATTTGAAAGCAAGCGGGTGATGTCGAAAAATTATGTATTTGTCTTTTCTAATAGTTAATTAAACTAAATTCTACAGCCAGAGTGTGAATGATCTTTCACTCACCCTCATAGCTATTTAGGTTTTGTCTCGGGCAGGTTGCTGTGTAGTCATGGAATCTCATCACTGATATATTTAATCTGCTTTAGTAGATTAATTAATTAATTTTCTGACTAATTGAAAATTCTATTTTTTACTTTTCTTTCTTTCTTTTTCTTTATTTTCAGTCTGCAACTGAAATACAAAGCTGAAAAAACACACACAATCACACTTTCATGTAACTTAATTTACAGTTACAAGAAATCCATCATACATGCCCTTGGTGACTGCTAGCTGAAAGCAGATTTATACACACGCCTTGTATTAGTATAAGGTCTAATGCTTTTGGCTGTGGTTCTCCAGCTGAGCCTTGAGATGGAGTGATAATAGTAAAGGATAAATAGGGAAAAGGGTAAGGTGGTGGACAGCATGGGCCATGACAGATCTGGAAATGAACAAGCAAACTCCTGATCCAGGACACTTGACATTTTGAGTGATGGCATTGGTGCAGCAGGAGCAGGCAAGTCTTTAACACACACACACACACACACACACACACACACACACACACACACACACACACACACACACACATCCACATTTATATTAGCAGGATGGATAGGAGCAGAAGGGGCATTCCATTTCACAGCCATGGTTTATACAGATTTATACAGACTTTATATGGCATATCCAATTAGATTTTATAGATTTTGTATATGTATTAAAAAGAAACCTCAAAGCATATATTTACCACTTTAATTTCACAGCAAGTTAACCAATAGGAAGGATCCCAGAAATAGCACCTGTTTCGTAATATCCTGAGGAAATGAGATGTTCAAATCTGTTCTACTGATTATTTTTACAACATCAGTATATCTATCAGGGATCATGCTGAAGGCGATGATGATGATGATGATGATGATGATGATGATGATGATGATGATGCGTTCATTTTACTCATTCGGGATGGCTGTGATGGATGGATTTAATCCCATCTCCTCCATAAAGGTTATGACCATTGTTCTCCACAGTCCACGCTGGCGTTTGTTTCAAGGCATTATGTGTCCTTATCTTTTATTTCCTGGCCTTGTTCCTGGAGGATAAAACAGGAAATGTATTGTTGTAAACTACTGGAGGTTTTACTGGTTAATGCCTCCCATAGACTGTTAATGAGATGTAATAATGAGAACACACAGTGGGAGATCTCCAGGATCATTGGTGTTGGGATACACATTGTCTCTTTAACTCTATACTCTATTCTCCTCTTATACCACACTGATTTGCAAATGTTTTGCCAACATCTGCTACATATTTGTGTTCCATTCATTTATTATATCCAGAACATAGTTGCTTATGACATTATAATCATAGTTAAATGATTTTATAAAGGAGCAAGACGAGGGGGCAGGGGAGGTAACCAGGGAAAAGGGAGAAGGCTTATCATTGAGAGGCAATGAAACTAAAACAACTGCAGTTCTCAAAACACAACATAATATACATTGATTAGCCATGACATAAACCCCACTGCTGGGGCAACTGAACAACATTGACCACCAACTACTGTATACGTCAGCAAACTGGTGGCATCATTGGCACCCAAAGCTCACCCATGTTCATGAGGAACAAATCCTAACCCATCCAATCCGATCCCACTGGAATGCCAATGTAGTGCAAATTACTAAGTAAAGTCGATGCTGGCGACAAGAAAAGCCCCAGAACACCCAGTGCACCACATTCTGCCGCATGTGTGGCTTGGGAAGTATGATCCCAGATTCCAATCTAATCAAGTACCCATGGGATGGATCAGACAAATAAGTTTGATCCATGGAAGCCTACCCTGCAACGAAAGGCTCCACTGCCAACGTCCTGGTGCCAGCGCAACCCAAAAGGGCCCTGTGAAGTCATGCTTCCAGGAGCCGGAGACACCACAATACTAAAAGTGGAACCCTTAACCTAGGTGGTTTTACAGTTAATGGTTTTAATGTTATGTCACTCGTTACATCTGGTTTAGTTTATGCAGCGTGTTAAAATAGTTGAAGTGAATTATTATTCTGAATTCTGAAACGAAAAGGTGTGTATTTAGACTGGATTACTTGCAGGATCAAGCATAAAATTTGATCCATCGGTCAAGGGTTTTTAATAATGCTCAACAAAAATATATTAGAAGTTTTGCTATCAATTTATACTTTGAACCAACTACACTCTTAACCTATAAAGGTGTGTCTTTATTTGATAGGCTTTTGAGAAGGCTTGCCATAATAATTTTTATGATTGCACTTCCAAATGGCATTCAAAGTCTGTGGGAGTAGTCAAGCCAGTTAGTCTGACTGAGCATTCCATGTGGAAGAGTATTTGTGTGAGCAGGCAACACAGTCAGCATGTTTATGGGAGCAGGTCGTTCGGTCAGAGTGTCTGTGCAGGGCATGAGGTGAGAGTCTGTGAGAGCAGGCCATGAAGTCACAGTGTTTGCAGGAGTAGACCATGAGATCAAAGTGCCTGTGGGAACAAGTAATTTCATGGGAGTCTCATGCATAAATGGGTGTTGGCAGTGCTTTTGCAGGAAGAAATATAGTATGAACAGGAAAAGAAAAAAAATGCAGCACATGCTTGTGTCTTCAAGACACTCTGCCTTTGCCCTCTATCATTATTCAGTGCATGCCTGAAAGAAAAAAAGCATGCTTGCCAGATTTAACATTGAGCCATTGCTGGAATTAAGTACCACGATTTGAGAGTGGGTTATACACAAAAGCACTTTTCATTGTGTGAATATAAAGCATTTTATAGAAGAGGCTCATAATTCACAACATTCAAATTACTATAGTTGTTAAAAAAGAGCCTTTTTAAGGTTTGATTTATTCTGCTGAGAGAAATTAGATTACACTAAAGCTTAGCTAGATGATACAATGATGTGCATACAAAATTTAGTAGTGCATACATAGTCACTGTATCTGTGACTATGCTTACCATCTCAGTCATGTTTCGTTTAAAGTCACTGGACACAGGAAATTAGTGCTATACTGTACATATTGCATTCAATGAAATTATTATAAAATGAACCCACATTTGTTCCTGCACTTCTTTTGGACCGAAACTAACCCACAGCCTTTACCCTCAACTATTATTAACTCAGAATAATAGAGCTGATTTCTTATCTGTCAATCACAGAGGAAAAGAGAATTGATAGAAAAGGTTTCAAATGTCAGATGTCCCTTACTGTATATATTTTATATACTATAGTATAATATTATATTATATATTGTAAAACTTGGGGTGCACCATAGACACATAGACACGAGGCAAGGTCTTACAGAAAAAGGGTATTTTATTGAGTGAAAAAAAAGCTGGCAGGTACTGTAAGCATTTGACTGGTGAGAAAAAGCTCCTGCAGTGTGGCAAAAAGGGGCTTGCAGAGACAGCAATGCTTGCAGAATCCTCGACTGCACCTTCAACAGTCGTGGCCACCCGGCCCTGCCCAGCCCTCTTTCAGTGTGGCCTCAGACATAAGTCAAGCGTGACATCCAGTGTCTGGGCTGCTTTCCTGACTGGGAACGGAGGCTTACTGTACGTCAAGGCAGCAGCCTTTTTACCTTTCTTCGGCCGTGTCACGATAGCTGGCTCTTGGCAAGACTGGATGTGCCGGAGCTGCTCGTGTAGTCTTTTAGCGCTTGTCTCTTGGCTGGCATTTAAATAATGAGATGATTCCACACACCTTTAGAGCCCCTGGGGCACATGGCATTACCCCTTTCACGTGCCACTCTCCTTGCTGTTAGCGAGCGATGTGTACGCAACATCCTCAATCACTAAGCAAGAAAAAAAATTTTAAGTCAGCCATTAACTTGAAATTTAATGCTTACAGTTTTCTGGAATTCTTAAGGACACCAGGGTTGGAACGTTATCAGAGAACAGGTGCAACAATCAACGGTGCTCGTTACAGTTACAATAGAGGTGCTTACTGAAGAAACTGAAAACTCTGAAGGACTGACGAGCTGAAGGACTGATATCCGAGACCGTTCTGATTATGCATAACAATGCATGTTTGCACACTTCTGCCCACACCGTTGACACTTTGCAGAAACTTTGTTTTTAGGTGTTAAAGCATTCTCCCTATAGTCCCGGGCTTGCTCCATCGGACTTTCACCTGTTTGGTCCCCTGAAAGCAGCTCTACAAGGATGAAGATTCAATTCTGATGATTAATTACTGCCTCTGGTCTGTGTGCGTGGAGTTTGCATGTTCTGCTCATGCTTGATTGGGCTTCTCTGGGCCTTTAAATGCAGCTTAGGTCCTTGGAATTTCCAGGTTGCCCATAATGTTTATGTGTGCTTATGACCTGCAATGGACAGGCACCCCATCCTGCCTTGTGCGACAAGTGCCCCAAAAGTCTCCTTGGATAAGCTCCAGGCCCTCTGTGACCCTGCACATAATAAGAGCTATGCAGAATAAGTGAGTAAAACATATTTCTAACCTAATTTATAATGAAATCAAATCATCAGTGACATTCATATCCAGGAATGTGTTGAACACCAATCTGAAATATGGGCCATATGGGTCAGATTTTTCTTGTGTACAGCTATCAGAAAGGAGTATCCTATTAATGTCTTTAGGAGAAGCACATCCCTTTAGGGCGCCTATTTAATAGGAAAAGAAAATAGAGACTAGAGTTGCATATTTCATCTGTGCTGTCAATTGCGATATACTGTATGTAGCATAACAGAAAAAGCTAAGAAGAATAAAGTTAGACTAAGGGTCATAGTCAGAGTAGACTAATTAAGTCCCAAAATGATGTAAATATTTACCCTGGGAAAGTATTCAAAGTTGGCATACACAAAGTGCTTTTTTTAATATGTATCCTTCAGATTATTTATCTAATCTGTGTAGGCCACACCTCTGAGGTTGTTAGATTTTACAGTCATGGGTAGGAATAGAAAATGCATTTTTAATTATAATGTTTAATTATATTTTGATTTGATTTGATTAATAACCAGACAAAAAAGCTGGTTCAATATACAGTACAGTTGACACACAGAAAACGTCTCGGGTTACTTGACTGTAACCCTGTTCCCTGATAAAGCGGGAACGAGATGCTGCGTGAAAACGCTATGGGAACATCTCTTTGTTGCCCGGTTGTGAAGCCTGTGCATGTCAAACCCGCCGAATACCTTCGGCTTAAACCTGTACCAGGCATGACGTCACCGAATAAGGTGCACCTGCAGGTTATAAATAGGAGTGAACCGGAAACATCCTCAGGTTAATTTTGTCTGAAGGACGTCCAGGCACGCCAGCAGTGCGGCATCAGAACGCAGCATCTCGTTCCCGCTTTATCAGGGAACAGGGTTACAGTCAAGTAACCCGAGACGTTCCCTTTCAAAAGCTACACTCAATGCTGCGTGAAAACGCTATGGGAACGAGAATACCAACGCCGCCGCACTGCAAGTGTCTGGACCCCCAGGTTGTGTAGCGTGTGCGCACAAGCCGAGGAGGTCTCAGACCTAGCTCTGGGATGCTGACTGAAGGATCCGTGAACCCGGAGTAGCATTGACATCCGGACTATAAAATCTAACAAACGTGTGTGGAGAGGACCAGCCCGCCGCATCACACACCTGCTGCTGGGGGACGCCTCTTGCCAAGGCAATTGATGAGCCAATCCCCCTGGTTGAGTGAGCCCTGATTCCCAGAGGCGAAGTGTGACCACGCGCCTCATAGGCTAGGGCAATGGCATCTCTCACCCAGTGTGACAGAGTCTGTTTAATGGCAGACCCCCATGGCAAATAAAGAACTGCTCTGACTTACGCCACTGGCTAGTGCGGTGGACGTAGATCCTAAGAGCACGTACTGAACACAGTAAGTGAAGTCTTTCCTGCTCCGGAGCTGGGAAAGGCGGAGGACAGAAGGCCTCGAGAACAACTGGGTGCATGGTCGAGAATGGAACCTTGGAAGATAGTTCGGGTGAGAATGCAGAATAGCTTTAGACGTAATAGCCATAAGAAAAACCATCTTAAGAGGCAGAAGCCTGACAGGCGCTGACTCTAGTGGTTCGAAAGGGGTGTCGGCCAGGCCTTCGAGTACGATAGTTAAGTCCCACAAAGGGACCGTCGCTCTAGTGGGCGGCTTCAACCGTTTAGCTCCACGAATAAAACGGGCAACTAAATGGTGCTTGTCCACAGAAACCCCATCATTCAGAGCGTGACAAGCCGAAATAGCAGCTACGTACGTTCTGAGCGTACTAGGGCATAAGCCCTAGGACAACCTTTCTTGCAGAAACTCCAGCACTGAAACAATCTGGCAGTGAACTGGGTCTACATGTCTTGCCATGCACCAATTTTCAAATACACTCCATTTGAGGGCATAAGTTCTCCTAGTGGAGGGAGCCCTGGCACTTAAAATGTTTTCAATTACGCTGGCTGAAAGCCCAGCATGTCTTAGTTGGTCCGTTCAGGGGCCAAGCGTGAAGGTTCCAGAGCTCGGGCCGGGGATGAAGTATTGTCCCCTGCGCCTGAGACAGAAGATCCCTCCTCACTGGAATCACGCAGGGTGAGCTGTCGAGGAGAGATATAAGATCCGAGAACCACACTCTGGTCGGCCAATGGGGCGCTATCAATAAGAGGTGCAAGCCGTGTTGACGGACCCTCGCCAGGACTCCTGGGAGCAGAACTATAGGTGGAAACGCATAAAGGCGTAATCTGGGCCACGTGTGGGCCATTGCGTCCAGACCCAGGTGAGCTGGAGGAGTCAGAGAGTAGTAAAGGGGGCATTCTGCTGCCTCTTATGAGACAAAGAGGTCCACCTCTGCTACGTAAAATCTTCCCAGATTGACTGACTACTTCGGGGTGGAGTTTCCATTCCCCATGTTTT
Source organism: Clarias magur (assembly GCA_013621035.1). Taxonomy (NCBI): domain Eukaryota; kingdom Metazoa; phylum Chordata; class Actinopteri; order Siluriformes; family Clariidae; genus Clarias; species Clarias magur. Next base: position 647,368 of record QNUK01000284.1, read on the forward strand.
ACAGCTTGTCTGGATAGCAAGTCTGCTCCTACATTCATATGCCCTGGAATGTAAATCGCCCTGAGGGACAGCAACTTGTCCTGTGCCCAAAGCAGAACCTGGTGCGCTAGCTTGTTCAGGCGGCGCGAGCACAGTCCACCCTGGCGATTTATGTACGAGACTACCGCAGTGCTGTCCACCCGCACTAGGACATGGTAGCCTCTCAACTGCTGGAGGAAGTGTTTCAGGGCCAGAAACAGAGCCATCATGTCGAGGCAATTGATGTGCCACGCGAGAAGATGACCTCTCCAGCTCCCTTGTGCTGGACGGCCATCCAAGACCGCACCCCAGCCCGTGAGGGAAGCGTCTGTCGTTAGCATCTTGCGACGACAAGACGGACCTAGAGTGGGACCCAAAGTCAGAAACTGGGGTCTGAACCACATAGAAAGGGTACGAAGCCCCCGGCGCGTAACCCTTATTAGCCTCTAGGGGTTGGCCCTTGAATGAAACCCCTTGGCTCTTAGCCACAGCTTAAATGCTCTCATGTGCAGAAGGCCCAAAGGTATCACCGTGGACGCAGCTGCCATGAGGCCTAAAGATTTCTGAAAGTGATGAACAGTGACCTTCTGGCCTAGCTTGATTTCCTTCAGGGTGTTGAGAATGGATTCGACACGTGCAGGAGACAACTGTGCCCGCATTGTGACCGAATCCCATGTGACACCCAAATATGTTGTCCTCTGAACAGGAAGGAGAACGCTTTTTGTGGCGTTGAGTCTCAATCCTAAAGAATGAAGATGGGCTAGGACGACATCCCGATGTCGAAGCGCTAGCTCCTAAGACTGGGCCAGAATCAGCCAGTCGTTTATGTAATTCAAAATATGGATGCCCTGGAGTCATAAAGGAGCCAGAATTGCATCCATGCATTTTGTATATGTGCGGGGTGACAGAGCTAGGCCAAATGGAAGGACCCAATACTGGTAAGCTTCGCCCCCAAAGCGAACCTCAGGAACTTCCTGTGCTGTGGCAATATTTCTATAGAAATATGCGTCCTTGAGATCGATTGTCACAACCAATCCTCTAGTTGGATTTGAGAAACAATCATTTTGACAGTCAAACTTTTGAATCTGGATTTCTGAGATAGCGGTTCAAGCCGCGAAGATCCAAGATCGGACGCAACCCTCCCCCTCTCTTGGGCACCAAAAGGTACCGACTGTAGTAGCCCGACTCTGTCTGGGAGGGGAACATGTTCTATGGCCCCTTTGCCCAGCAGAGTCTGTAACTGCTGGGCCAGCAGATGTGCTCGATCCGGTTTCACGGAAGTGGAGACCACGCCGTTGAAACGCGGAGAACGATGTGCAAACTGAATCCTGTATCCTTTACACCCAAGGAGATACACCTGGCAGTAGTTTCCACGCTGCCAGCTTCTCCGAAAGGGGCACAAGCTTTGACACTTCGGCTAGATGGGGGAGGGGGGTGTTAGGTGTTGGGAGATGAAGTGTGGCAGATGATGCCTGAACACCCAACTTATCATTGGAGACCGGCGCTCCCCGAACACAAGTGGTGGCGGGGATTGAACACCGGCCTCCCGGGAGTGCCAGGGAGGAGGCCCTGTTTTGTGATGAAAATCCAGGCGCCCCTCCCCGGGGGGAGACACCCCCATGGCCCCAGGCGCACGAACTCAGGGCTTCTTCTTTGAAGAGAGGAAGCTACTCAGATCCGGTCTTTTCGAAGCAGATTTTTGAGAAGAGCGGCGAGCCCCACCCCAGTCTTTACGGGGGGGTGCGCGGCTGGTCACGCTCTCCTTCTGCACCTCACGCCTGATAGGGGCCAGACCTGGCCGGGGCCGGGTGGCCGACGGTCCCGGTTCTTGAGCACGGCGGGGAAGGAGCCTCCCAAAGGCCTGTTCATATAGCTTTGCCTCTCTAAACCTAGTGGCGGCGGAATTAACAGCGTCGCCAAAAGGCCGGAAGGCGAGATGGGGGCATCGAGGAAGACAACAAGATCCTTATCCTTGATGCCCGTGAGGTTCAGCCACTGATGCCTCTTCGTGGATACCATGGCAGCCATGGAACGGCCCACAGCACGGGCCGTCCGCTTGGTTGCACAGAGAGACAGGTCTGTGGCTAGGCGCAGCTCTGCAAACGCCTTGTCATCAATAGCCCCGCCGCTGCTCAGGTCCTTCAGCAGGTCAGTCTGGTAAACCTGCAAAACCGCCATGGTGTTCAGTGAAGCACCAGCTTGTCCTGCTGCCTGAAAAGCTTTACCCACAAAAGCAGGTGTCAATCTGCACGACTTGGAGGGGAGAGTAGGCTTTTTCAGGGAGGATGATGTCCCAGGAGAGAGATAGCCCGCAAGCGTCTCTTCTATCTGGGCATCATCATATAACCGCGTGCCTTCGCATCAATAATATCATTCGAATAAGTCGAAGGAACAAAAACACGTGATGAATACAGCTTGCTCCATGAAAGAGTTAATTCATCATGGACGTCACCAAAGAAGGGGAGAGAGAGACGTTGAGGCTCCTCCCCCCGGCCACCCGACAGACACCTGTCGTTCAATCTCGAACGCTTGGGGGAATCTCGCTGCTGCGGCCAGTCGACATGCAATCGCTCGACCGCACGCGTTATAGCCTCTAATAATTCCTCAACAGCTCTGTCAGCACTGGAGGAGCGTTGTGAGGAGGCTACTTCCATGGAAGCGAGAGAGGAAGATTCTTCCGATCCTTTACAAGAAGCGCCGGAGCGCGCTTGCGAAGCGGAAGATAAAAATTCCTGATCCGGAGACAGCGAGAGAGAAATCGGAAATTCCATCTCGTGCGCGTCTGCCAGATCAACACGCGAGCCTCAGGAATGCGCCGCGGCTCGCGGTTTCTCTTTAAAGAAAGCGAGCCGCGCGCCTTAATAAGGAGAAGATCGCAGTACTCACATTCTCCCTGAAGCCCGAGGCGAGCGTGTTCTTCCCAAGCACTCGACAAACTCGCCATATCGGTGAGTTAATGCTGTTATTTTTATTTCGCTTTCGCTACGGCTTGTACATGCACACGCAAACACAAAGCGGTCCTGAAGACAAAAAGATCTGAGGATGTTTCCGGTTCACTCCTATTTATAACCTGCAGGTGCACCTTATTCGGTGACGTCATGCCTGGCACAGGTTATAAGCCGAAGGTATTCGGCGGGTTTGACATGCACAGGCTTCACAACCGGGCAACAAAGAGATGTTCCCATAGCGTTTTCACGCAGCATTGAGTGTAGCTTTTGAAAGGGAACATTTAAACACATTACATCACCCAAGTGCGGATGGGTTTTTGCCGGCAATCAAGATTTCTTCCTATTGTCGTGTCAGTGAGTTTTTCCTTGCCACTCATTTTCCTTGATCATTTTGATTTATACATATTTCTTCACACTTTTCAATCTCATTTCTCATTTCATAAATCTGCTTTGCCACAATGCCCATTGTTAAAAGTGCAAAATCAATAAAACTGAATTGGATTTAATTAGACAATATATTGTTAGTTTAAAAGTATGACTATGGAAAGGCGAAAGAGAAGACAGTCCAGTCAACTAAAAACATATGGGAGGGAGAAAATTGGGAAGAAAAAAAAAAGGACGGAAGTCAGGACTAGGCTCTTGATTGTTCAAGTAAATCCCACAAAGGGCCCATATATGACAAAATTATTCAGATTTGTTCTATAAATCATGTGTAAGTTTTTCCAAAGGAACAAGATTAGCCACTTGTGCCAAATACATATTCAGTATCATATAAATATATCAATCATAATAAACATATTAAAATATGTGTTTATTACTTTTTTTAGCTGACTCTGTATATATTTACATACAATGTGAATTTTTTAGCGAGAATTTTCTGAACCATTTCATTCCCGAAAATTTATCTTACAGGTTTAATTTTCTTACACTCACAAAATAGATGTGATAGTTTTTTTAAACATGAAACACTTTGAGTCCTGGAATGAGCAAAGGCGAGTTTTTATAAATACAACAGCAGGTCAAAAGCAAGTAGGTGAAATGATCAGACTAAAGCAAGGATAAGCCTTGGGAATACACTTTTTTTTTCTTTTCTTTTTTTTTTAGAAATGCAAATCATATTGTATTCATGTGAGATCAAAAAGCAGCAAAAATTCAGTCACAAGCATGCAAAGCTTCAAGCATAAGACGTATCAGAATAAATGAAGCGGATCAAAAGTGTGAGGGGGAACCAAAACAGTAGACGTTTGACACAATCTGGGAGCACGTCAGGTTGTAGGAGTGCACAGACCTAATTGTGAGTCTAAGAGACAGAGAGAGCAGAGTAATAAGTATGCTCTCATGCTACAGTGGTGGAAAATGTGTTCATTGTGCTCAGAGGGCAAGCAGGAGCCGCAGCAGGTCTCGTTATGACAGCATAACTAAAAGGAAGAGTCAAAAATTTACACCGCGGTGAGGAGACCCTGAGACATTAAGTGTTGATTTAGAAAGAAAAAGAACAGGACCGTTTATTTCTCTAGGAAATACTTTTATGCACTCAGTGTACACCAATCAGCCAAGCCATTAAACTATAAACAGAACTGTTCCGACTTGTCATGGCATGGACTGTGCGATGGTAATATGACTCCAAGATGCTGGCAGCAGATTCTTTAAGTGCTGTATGTTGCAAAGTCAGACTTGTTTATCCAAGTCATTGCTGGCAAAGGAGCTTTAACCAAGTACTACAGTAAGTGATGGGTCTGCATACTGTAGTTACGTAAATCGGATATGACTGTCATTAACAAAACACTCCAAACATCTGTTTTGTCATTGTAGATTATTTTGTGTAGAACAACGAAGGATTTAAATACACTTATATTCAAATCAACGAATGAATTTTAAACAGCAGTGTGAAAAACTTTGAAAGGATCTGAAAACTTTCAGTCAGCACTGTACATATGCGGCAGGTAATCTTTGCGGGTGTGTGTGTGTGTGTGTGTGGAAGCATTATTTATATATTCAGTCTTGTCTGATGCATCACCCTGCAGAGTCATAATCCTCTGTCTTTCTATTAACTACCACCGCATCATTTCCATCCACAACCTCATTTCGTTACATCTTGTCCCCCTGTGTCAAAACCCCCTGACCTTCACCTGACCCCTTCTTTTGCGCTCAGGTTGGCGATCAGATCCTGGAGGTGAATGGACGGAGCTTCCTGAGCATTCCTCACGACGAGGCGGTGCGTGTGCTCAAGTCTTCACGTCACCTCATGATGACTGTGAAGGACGTGGGACGACTGCCGCACGCCCGCACGGTGGTGGGAGAGACCAAGTGGATTGCCAGCTCCCAGATCACAGAGAGCTCAGCCAGCAGCAGTGTAGCAAGGTGAGATGAAAATGAAGTGTTTTAAATGCTTTATAGATTTTTAATGCTCTGGTACTTATGTAATGGAGGGCTTCTGCGTGTCTGTATTTGTGTGATCTGTTAGCCTCGTTTAAGTACAAAATAATAGACTTAATAATTTTTTTTTTTTTAAGAGGCAGTACTACCAGTGTAACAAGGCAGTGTTATATATGAATATTACTGTGTCAACGGTTTGTATTTGTATCGCATATCTCTAAAACTGTTCATGGCTCAATGCTAAGCCATTTTAAGAGTGACACAAAACAAGGCTAGGTTAGCCGATAGTGACTAGCCGGGTGACCTAGCATTTTTTGGCTCTTGGTTGTGTAACTTAATCTTTAAATATTGAGGATCTCATCATGAATAACAATCATGCAGATGGGAAATGCTTGTTAAGATCCCACATAGGAATGTTTCTAGTCCCTGGGAGGGAAATTGCACTTCCTCAAATGGGTGTTTGGGAACATTTCATTTAAAGCTACAGACACAGAAACAGCGAGCTTGAAAAAGGAGTGAAACTGGAAGAAAATCAAACCTGCCAGAACGTAGGATCTGAGTTGTATTTCAGCTAGAAAATTAACGGACTCATTTTGGAGATCTCTAAATCTTATGTGTCCATGTTTCAAAAAGGACATAATATGTGACCTTCAAACTCAGTGAACTGCTACTTTTACAGTGAACTACTTCCAAAAAGTAAAAAATCTTGAGTCAGAGGAGGTTACTGGAGTTTAAAGAACATGGTTCTTCTTAGAAAACTGTTAGGCAAGCTACGTATTAAAGTATGATAAGGTCTAGTACAGTGTACAGTATGTTTCCAGTAAGTCACAATGCTCATGGCCAATGGGTGATGAGAGGATTGTAACATTATGTATCGAAGCTTCCAAATAAGAAAAGCACACACCAGTGCTCATTCTGTAGACATTTCTAGGCTTTGACTGGTTTCATCATTTGAAAAAGAAATGCAACAATGTTTTTCCTGCAACAAAAAAGTACCACATTGAGAAACTATGATATTCCATGAAATTTGAAATTTGCATATCATTCTGTGTTAAAAACAACACGGCACAATATCTTTACAGCCATAGCATTGTTACCAAGCAGCAAATAAACCTGAGTGAAACCATACAAGAGGGATTATGTATAACTGAATTTTTACAGTTGTATGTTTTGAATATAAACTAAACTAGTAATAAGAAATATAATGTATACACTATATGGAGAATACTTTGTTTACAACTGACCATTATATCCATATGTGTTTTTTGAACATGCACACGCTTCCTCCTAGACATATGAAGCCCACCAGCAAATCATGCAATGTATTACTGCAGAAAATATATAACTGCTGATAATTTGTTTTTAATGAAGTTTTTAACAATAATCTAGTTGTTATTACAAAATAAATTCTTACAGGTGGAAATAAGGCGATATTTTGTGCTGACGTGCAGTATCCATTATCACTTACAATTTCACAAGCTTTTTGTTTAAAGTTTTTTTTGCCAACACTGATATACATTCACTGGCCACCTCATTATGCCTGTTAACGTTAAAATACCACAATTGGACAAGAGAAGATTGGAAAAACTTTGTCTGATCTGAAGAGTCTCGATTTCCACTGCAACATTTCAATTTTAGGGTCAGAATTTGACATAAACAACATGAAAGCATGGATCCATCCTGTCTAATCCTGTCTTATCAACGGTTCAAGCCGGCAGTAATGGTTTGGGGGATATTTTCTTGGTACACTTTGGACCCCCTAGAACCAAAATGTTGGTACCAAACCATTGTTTAAGAGCCACAGCCTACCTGAGTATTATTGCTGACCACATGACCATGTCACAAAGCTAAAATCATCTCAAACTGGTTTATTAAACGTAACAACGAGTTCACTATACTCGAATGACTCCGTCAGTCACCAGATCTCAATCTAAGAGAGCACCTTTGGGGTTGAGAGATACACATGGAAATGAGCGATTCACATAGATGTGCAGCACCTGCTTGATGCTATCACGTCAATATGGGCCAAAATGCGTATGTGTGTATATCATCGGTTTTGTCCTTGAAACAGGTTTGAGAGTTTGTGCTGTTTTCGGTCATGTCGGGCACTGACTAAACAGCCGGTGGGTGATCAGGCGGTGTGTTTGTGCTTAATAAATTGCCAGTTCTATGCTTAGACATGCTGATTTAATTTGAGTCCTGAAGCTGTTCTAAGGTTGGGTTTAAATCCCCATTTTAAGACCAGGCCTAGTGATAGCTATTACTCTTTCTAAGTTTCTATCTTGCCAAATCTGTACAAGACCTCAGCAAGCCCTATGGCAGAAAATTCTGCAGACTGCTCCTTGTGTCACAGCTGTATGCTTTATTGAAGCATGAAGTTAAGCATCGAACCCAGATCAATGCCTTTATTCCTCTGGCATCTTGCAGGTTTTATTTTTAATGATGTAGTGGCTCATGTTTAGAGAGCATGCTTTTGTATAGAGGTTTTCATATACATGTGTATACTGTATGCATGTTTGTACAGAGGTGGTGGACAAATTGCCCTTTGTGTCCAGTGCAAACACATTTCCTGTCAGCTGTAATGGAATGTGGCTGATGGAAGTCTAACTGTACTTGCATGCCAAAGAAAAATGCAAGGTGGCATTTTATAAAAGGCAGTTTGTTAGCTTGTTCCTCAGCTCAGTTGGAGTGAGGTACACCTACACACACTAGGACACAGTCCCAGGGGATTAGTCGCATTTGTACTGCTACAGTTTCATCAACGCTGCAGAGTAAGGCTCATTATAATGCTGGAAAAGCAGTGTAGGATTCTCTCGTTTGCCAGCACACAGCAAACTCAGTTATTGTCTTTTCACAACTGAACGAGATCTACAGCTGCATGCAATTCAGAGAACTAATTTGCAAGAAACGTCTGGTCATCACTGTCAATGCAGTGTATAAACTATAGCAAAAGCTCCACCATGCAAGATGCTATCTGATAATTCACCCTTCACTCTACCGTATGGATATCCAACAACTGCAAACATAACTACGGTGGATGACAAAAGATTTCTTTCCCTGGTGAAGAGAAACCTCTTTTTATAGTTGGCCCGATCAAGAACACCCTCTAGGAAGTAGGAGTATTTGTGTCAAAGTCAACAATCAAGAGAATACTTCAACTGAGTAAATACAAAGCGTGATGGAAAAGATTTCTTGTAAGCCTCTAAAACAGGACAACCAGATTAGAGTAAGAAACATTTTAAAAAGCATGTACAGTTCTGAGGCAACATTTTATAGACATACAGTATGAGAACAGAAAAGAACATGGAGAAGGGAAGGCGCTGCTTATGATATAATGCACGAGTGTCTACCAGTAAAATTGGGTCTTCTGTATTTATTTTGATTAACTCTGGAATTTACATTGCTATATTATTCTCTTCTCAGATTCAACCAAATGCTTCACAACTTAGTGGATGGTGCTTCACAGTGCAGACCCAAAGCATACTTGGATAGACACCCTGGAATTTTTTTAAAGGGCAAGGAAGTGAACTGTTTAGCAGTGTTCAAGTCAATTACCTGACCTCAATCAAACTGGACTTGCACTTCCCTTTGGCAAGATGCCCCAAGAAAAATTGGGAGCTAAAGACAGCTGCAGTAAGGGTGCGGCAGAGCATCACTAGGGATGAAACTCAGTGTCTGGTGATGTGCATGGGTTGCAGACTTCAAGCAGTCAAATAGTTTGCAACAAGATATTTGGAGTGGTAGCTTATGAATATGTTAGGTCGTTCAAGTACTTTTGGTTCCTTAAAAGGAAGTAGGGGGGACATTTATGCAAAGTGCTATACTTCCTACATTGTTCACCAAACTAAAGATGAAAGCTATTTGGAGTTCATGTTTATTGTTTAATTTCAACTCCAGTGTACTAACAGGAACTTTTATCAAGGTTTAAATCATTATGGACATGGTTTAACCCTACTACTATGACCCGGAAAACATCTGGAAAAAAGAAAGAAATTCAGCAGCAACAGCAACAAAAAAAAAGATAAGGAAATGTTCCCATTGTGATAAATATCTAAGTGACTAAAAGTCAAACGCAGGAATTATATAAGTATGCAATAAAGTTTGATAGCTCTAATAAAAGATACATTAAGCCTAGTGTTTGTGCTGTATGCCCAATTGATAAAGATGATATAAATTAGGATATGTAGTAAGATTTTACCCTGGAAAGAATTAATAAAGTAGGGTATGGAAAAAAAAATTATGCATAAAGAATAGTTTTAGTCATGTCATGGCGCCCCAAAAAAACTGAATTGTAGGTTACCCAGCGTTCCATCATGTCACTGCAATGTGAAGCAAATATAATTGCAGTATCCTTTTTTTGTTATTGTTGTGCAGGACTAGCATGCTGTAAAACTACGTTTCTTAAATCATTACCGTTTCCCTTCACTGTCAAAAGATGAAATCCGGCCTGTATAATCATAATTAAGGTTCTGTCCCTACTTTTGCTTTGTTGCTGTTTTTGAATTCCAAAGTGCTTTCTTGCTCCAGTGCTGATTTCTCGTTATTTCTTTCTTTCTTGTAGTCTGTCTATGGACCAGGGGGCGTCAGCCTCAGGAAAGGTGAGTGCTGTATTTCTCTATCTGAGTGCAGTGTTCTCTTGTGTTCCTCTTGTTAATACAGCAATTTTCACAGCAGTGCCACCAAACACGGCAATATTTTTCGTTCGCAATCGCCCCGCCGCAATTAGCACTGTAGAGCTATTTTGAGTATCCGTACTTCCGACTGTTTATAGCACAATGTAGGGTCGCTATAAAAACGGCTCCCAAGCATCGTATGTATATATTAGAGTAGAAAGAGCTTTAATTTAAGTTTTTGCTTTATGTCATAAAATGGCCATCTGCTGTTGTGCTTCTGTAATCTAGAATATTGATATTGCATTGGTGCAAATGAAGTCGTGGTAAAGTATGTTGGGTGTTTGGGCTGTATAATGGATTAGGTTCAGTCTGTTTGCAGTGCTTTAATGACTAAAACAATGCCAGTATGATAATGTTCTTGGCTAAATAATTAAAATGGGAATGGGGTCACTGTGACAGGTTGCTGGTGTATTATACAGAGAAATATTTCAACATTGGAAAGTCAGAATCTGCACAATGGGAAATTCATAGGCATTGTAACTACATGTATAATGAAATGTAGCTTTTAGTTGTCATTTCATCAAGCAGTAGCTTTGCAATTAAACAAAGTATATACTGTAGACCAGTACTGAGATTATCTACAGTATGTATAATACAGTATGCAATCTAGTTACAAAATGCAAAGATAACCTAGGATATATTCTGTTAATGCTACAATACAGAATAGAGACTTTTGATCAATTTATTTGCAACAAACTTAAGTTATTTACTGAGTTATTTATGAAATCATGATACATATAAAATCATGATAACAAACTGAATCAGCAGCTAGGAATCATGATGATATCATATTAGGTAGCCCCTGGTGATTCCCATCCCTATTACAAAATGTACAGTATAGAATAGAGCTGCAGCATGCTTACAGGCTAAAAATATAAGAGGCTTAATAGTTTAGTTCAGAGTTCAGAAGAAGCTGGCCATGTGCCTGCTGGTTCTATTGCCAATGTTCCTCCATCTCCTTTTGGTATACTGTAGACGTGATTGTAGTCCTGTAGACCAGTTAGACCTGGGTTACTAATGATCTTTTGGTTGTTTTTTATTATCTTCTGTAGTGATTATCTTTTATGCACGTTCACTTTCTTCAGTCTCTTCTGGAAGTAAAGATGCTGTAGACACCTACAGTACCTGATCAGAATGTAAATATTATTCTGCCAGAACAGGACAGATCTTCAGAGATGTGGTCATGCAGGAACTTGAAGCTGGTGACATGATCTACTTCAGTCCTTTTGATGTAGATTGGAGAGAGTTTGCTGCTTTTGATTTTATGCATTTCAAATGACTGTTTGATTGGAATTGCAAGAATGAGCAGGTGTACAGGTGTTACTATATACAGTATGTGTATACTATACAGCTCTGGAAAAAAAACAAGAGACCACTGCAAAATAATCAGTTTCTTATGTTTTTTTTCTTACAGCTGCATGTAATGGTGAGATGAACAGTTTTGTTTAATTTTTTTTTTTGTGGACTGTTGACAATATTCCTCCTAAATTCACAATATAACTATTGTTATATAGAGTGTATATTTAAAGGAAATTACATCATCACAACACATCAAAGTAACCCAAGATCATGAAGTATCATAAAGAGGTCTAATAACTCAAATTAAACAAAATGCAAATAATTTGTAAACAAACTGTGTTAATGCTTTGGCTAAATGACATTAAGAAATCAGTATTTGGTGGAATAACCCCGATTTACAGTTACAGCTTATATGTGTTTTGGCATGCTCTCCACTGTTTTTTTCACATTGCTGTAGGGTGACTGTATACCACTCTTTTTGCAAAAAAGCAAACAGCTCAGGATTGCTTGATGGTTTGTGACCATCCATCTTCCTCCTAATGACATTCCAGATGTTTTCTGGAGTAAATTGTAGTGGTCACTTTTTTTTTCCAGGGCTGTATATTCCCAGTTTCGTGTTTATTATGCTATTTCACTGATGTTTCATCATTCATGGTTTACTATTTACATCAGGTAAAGCGGATATATAAAAATTTAGCCCAGTATAAATTATGTCATGAGCAGTGGTACAGAGCAAGGTAGAGAAATATACAAGGTTTAATACACAAGATAGTGTGCCTTTTTCTCTATTACAGTATGACCTGGACATCACACAGAATCTATAGGATTTCTCAGGGAACTGTGACCAAATCATATTCGTACAGATATTCCATATAACCACCCAGTATTGATTAAGCATCCCTTTTGATTTCACTTGCGTGAGGTTTTGTAATATTGTTTGAACTGTCCCATTCCTCTATGCCCATTAAACAACCCCCTCATTGTTCTTCTTATTTCCTTATATGGTAAGACTTCCTGTAGCCAGAGTTAAGACAAATATACACAATATAAATAGCTTGTGGCTGCTGGAACATTTTTTGCCTACATGAAAATTATACTTCTTTTCATTCATCTAAAAAAAAAAAAAAACTTTTGATGACCAATATAGCAAGTGCTACCTAAGGGTCTTTAATTCATAGAGTAAATGTAGGGTCCATGAGGCTCTGAGTCAGCAGTTAAGTTTTACAAAGCTTTAGCTCCTAATTGCTCTTTTATATCATTTTCATTGGAACCTCATCATTCATATAATTACTTAATGACAAAAATAAAGTACATAATATTTTATATTTCCACTTTAGTACATGTATATATTTATGAGATTATATTATGTATTGTAATTATGAGAGAGTTACATCAAGATTACTACTGAATTTAGCAGACATTCAAGAAGCTTCAAGAACAGTCGACAGCAATGCTTTGTTTTAAGGAACCCAATATGATATCAGGTTCAACCCCTGACTTAAAATTTCCCAACTCAGCTTCTGCAAGAATACCTCCATGGTATATATACACACACAGATATAGCTGTATTCAAAGCACTGGAACTATTTTGTTTGAACAGAAAATGAGCAAACATCCACTTTTATATCTTAAATTTTTTTTTCCCTATTACCCCAGTGTGATAGACAGCCTTCAAATAAGTAAGAACCTTCAAGGTGGGTAAGCGTCTGTTCTTTTAAAAAATGTTCCAGGCTTTTAAAGGTGAGAAAAAAAAAAAGAAATGCTAGGGAAATAATACTGAGTAGAAGACAAATGGATGCAAAAGGAAGCAGTCCGGACACAGTAATGCAACACAAGGTGACAAGGTACCATGCATCAGCAAGAGATTTCTTTAGAAAACCAGCCCTTGTTGATAAAACAGCTTGCGAGCAGTGATGTTTAAAATTTTTTCACTTGAATGTAATGAATGAAAAAATAGGGAAGCTTAAAAAAAATGTGTTGAAGTGTATATACTGTACTAAACTGGATAAACAGTGGTGTGTGTAATTCCTGCGCAGCTCGGTTTTAACTTAATTATTATACACTTTTTTTTGGTTTTATGCACTCCAGGATCACCTCTTAACGTAAATAATTTTAAATTTAGCCATTTAGCCATTTTTAATTTCCAAACATAATTCCAGAGTGGCTGATTGCGCTGATGAACACTGCTCCCTTTAGAAGTGTACAAACAACTGTTTCATTTTCCATAGGCACATATAAAGGGTTTCTGTTTCTAAATTGCTTCAGTAAGATATGTAGATATGCTTACTGGTAAGTTTTGATTAATTACAGGTCACTACTCAAATGTGAGCTGCTGCTGGGAAAACACAGATAATTGGCGTAATCTTTAAAAAGAAGAAGTCCCATATGTCATTTCTTTACAAAAGCCCTTGTCAGACATTTTGTCTCTCCTCCCCAGTACGTGCAAGGATTTTTATTCAGCAGAAAATTTTGATTAATTTTATAAGAGACTCTATACACATTTTTGTCCCCTCTTAAAACTTTAAAGAAAGAATTATCTGATATAAGACTGTTCTGTGATGTCCTAAGGCAGCTTAGCGACAATACTGAAATATTAAGTGTTCCAGCAACAATTGATTGGTCTTAAAAGGCCCAAAGAAAATCTTCCTCATACTATTACACCATTTCACCAGTCTAGGTTGTTGACAGAATCAAGATTGGTTTTATCCATGTGATGCCAACCATACCATCTTTTACTATCAGTAGAAATCAAGATTCATAAATCACAAAGCTATTTTTTCCCCAGTTTGCAGCTGTTCAAAATGAGGATGCAGTGAGTCCAGGCTCACTGCATCCTCAGCTTTAAGTCCTTGGCTAGCAGAAGTGACATTTCCTTGAAGTGGATCCATGTGTGAATGGTTCAACATTATACAGAGTGGATGTTCTCAATTAACGTCTCTCATCAAAAAGGTGTTTTGTTTAGTGGAGCATTTTGAGTAAACTCTGGAGAATGTTGCATGTTAAATACCAACAGTTTTAGAAATGCTCAAACCAGATTCTCTGCCACAAACAATCACATGGGATCACATGTAAGCTACTGTGATTAGTTTTTCCTTTGATAATATGATGTGAACATTACCTAAATATTGCATAAGATAGGCTCATTATTTAACTGAATGAATGAGCAGATGTGCAGGTGTTCCTTATAAACTGTTCTTTGGGTTTGTGTCAGTTAAATTGGCATAGTTGAGAATCCAGCAATTTAAGCAATATTACATGAGAGGGAGTGCTGTTGTACTGAATATCAGCAATGCAGTCATAGGCATTAGTGTGCATCCCAAGTGCCGAAGACATCACAGGCATGCTGATATCCAGCACAACAGTATGACCTCAAGGGCGATATTGATTTCATACCACAGTTCAATAAACACCATTTATTATTAACAGATTATGATTTGTTTGTATTTAACCAGTTATTTTGCTTGGCCTACACATATACTTTCGTGACTGTTGTCGTGGTTAATTACCCTGCCAGTCGTGGTTAATTAGTTCCTCCAGTTAGTGTAATTAACAGGGGTGAAAGTAAGTTTAAATTGTTACTGGTACTATGTAGCCAAAAGGTGAGGAGAATAAACCATCAAGGTGGTTTACAGTCCTGTAACTTGGATGGGTTTGGCAGGATACTGCTCTTTTATCAGCACAGCTGGACAGTTAATCCTAACGAACTAAACTTATTTCAATTGTTTTTCTACATTGTTAAAAATTAACCAGATTCTAATATGTATTCAGACAAAGTCCTGCCACATCCATGGTCCCATAAGTTTCTAACAGGGTTCAGAATTCCGATCAGAGATTGAGACAACAGACACACGGCTACCCACACACACAGCCCGTGTATCTCATATCACACCCCTCTTAGTGTTAGAATGTCACATCTCTGATTTATTTTCTTATATCATCTTAGCGCCCACATTACTATACTCTAATAGGATGTTTGTAGTGCTTGTTATTATGTACACAGATTTACAAGCTCCAACAGCATGCTCCTCAGCGGTCCAGTGGTTAGCACGCGTTGGTCCTGCTGAAGTAATTTGGAGTTCGAGTCCTGCTCAGGCCATGGCTTCTCTCCTTTACAGATGGAACAAGTCCCACTTGGCTGCAAATATACAAATCTCTTTCATGTACTATATTATTCTGCTTTCTCCAGCTCCTTCCTTTGACTTTGATTTCAAATCCTTAAATAAATCTTAATCATAAATCGACTTTCTCTTGCCAGTTTCTCCAAGCAAAGTCAAATAACTCTGTGGGATTGTTTTGCTGAGTAAGACACTTATCGGAATAAATGGCACTATGAAATGGCGTGGTTTGGTAGCGGCTCAACTAGACTGAGGCTTCTTTGCCAACCAACTACAGCCGTACCTTTCACTATACAAAAGTTTCTTAAAGAAACTAGAACATCGATTTGTAGAACATTTCATCCTCTTGCACTACTTTAAAAGTAGTCACACACCTACATTACACATGGAACCTTGTGCAGGAAAAATTTATTTTTATAGATTCGCCTTCTTGTGCTCATTTTTTATTGCCGTCCTGGTTCCTGAATTAGTGCTGAGATAACAGGTTTAGTTGTTAAAATAGAGGTTTATGTGCAAGAAATCTTGAAGAATGTCTTGGTTCGCAGGCATTAATGCAATGCAGTGAAGGGAAATAGGATAAACATGCATTTTTTAAATCTCTGTTTAACCTTGGATAATAGGTCCAAATACATTTAAACTCTTTCCGAGCTTCCGAGCTTTATTTTTCAGGCATACAGGGGAGATATAGTACAGTCTTTTTAATCAATTCTTATCTAAAGGACTGAATTTACTCAGTATAAATTTATGAACCAATCATATTATTATGATACATAGTTTGTGACTGTTAGATGCAGAACCTTTTATTTACCGCGGAAATTCACCACCGTTTTCATTATCGGAGTGTACATTCCACCGAGCGCTAACGCTAAGGAAGTGCTATGGGAACTGTATGCAAATGTCAGTGAACTGCAGAACACACACCCGGATGGACTGTTTATTGTAGCTGGAGATTTCAACCATGCAAATCTCAAGTCAAGATGCTGCATTCTGTTTACACAAACATCCCTGGCACATATCGGGCAGAGCCCCGCCCCACCTCGGCTACTTAGACCACATCTCTGTTATGCTAATTCAGTGAGAACACTGACTGGAACGTGTTTAGGGAGGCTGCAACTTACGACAACTTCACCGACTTGGAGGAGTACACGTCATCATTGACCAGCTACTTCAACGAGTGCACCGATGACGTCACTGTCTCCAAGAACATCATCTCACGACCCAGCTAGAAACCGTGGATTACTGCAGAGGTGCGTACACTTCTGAAGACCCGAGACCTCGCCTTCAGAGCGGGGGACAAGATGGCCCTAAGAACAGCAAGGGCTAAACTTTCCCAGGACATCAGAGAGGCGAAGCTCGCACACAGCTCCCTTCCAGACACTCGGTTCGACACGCAGAACGACATGACGGCAAGGAAGACCATCCCTCCTCCGAACAACCAGGTGCTGTGTCTCACCACAACTGACACAGAGTCAACCCACGTAAAGCTGCTGTACCAGACAACATCCCTTGCAGAGTGCTCAGAGAATGTGCTGAACAGCTGGCAGATGTTCACACTGACATCTTCAACATATCTTTGAGCAGAGCCATCATTCCCATGAGCTTCAAGACCATGATCATCGTATCCGTGCTGAGGAAGTCTTGTTGAAGTGACAGTGAAGCCTACTTGACTTCACTTGACTTGATTTCACGGGCCATGTTCAGGTATTTACCCTGGAAAATTATTCTTATTCTCATAATTAGTTCTTAACAGGTCCATATGGGCGGAACGAACAAATCCTGGAAGTTGGTTGGAACATGTCTACTTACCACAAGCTAGCTAGCACAGCTTTAGCTTAGCTAAAATGCTATGGCGGCGGTTGTTAATTTAGCTGAAGTGATGCACAACAGAAAGCTAGCAGTTTGACACCTGCATTGCAGATATCACTCGTATTGACCACACCCCAAATTATGCATGTTTTTATGGCTTAAAGTAAGTTTAACTCATGAGTTACATAAACTTTCATGAATATAAAATCTAGCTATGCAGACAAAACCTTAATTGTACCAGGCTGTAAACTGTTTTTTTTTTTTTTTTCAACATGCAGTTTAAGGGGATTGACTCACTTTTGGAGCCTGCCCCCAGTGGACATTCGAAAAGCTAAAGGTTTTGGCACTTTATGCAGAGCATTGGCTTCAGTTTTCAGACTTGGACGTTTTCCCCTAGTGCTTGTCAGAATATTCTTTAGTAAAACAGAGAGAAACTGTTCTTTTTTTTACAATAGCATACAGTACAGTATATACCACTGCCTTTAAATACTCTTTAAACCCAAGTGCCTCTAAGGCCAATAAAAAAACAGGGAGAGAAAATGCAGACTACAGAAGAAATGTAATCTGTCGTAACATAGCACAAAAGACTATATAAAAAATGGAAAGGAAAATAATATTATGACAAAAAGAATATAAAGATGCAATTTTGAGTGGTATTTTTATTCATTAAAACACAGTACTTGAGATAAGCCATGTCTCAGAAGTGGTGGCTAGGTTGCTGTGTGGTTTAGTTGATTATGCAGTTTAATTCATCTTTTTTGGCTTTGATTAAAAAGAATAACTTAAGCTTAAATGTTGAACGGAAATTTAAAAGTAGGGGTTCAATGGTACACCGCTTTGCAAAATGCAGAAAATGGCTCGTTTTTAGTCCATACAGTTGCAAAGATATGAGTCCATATACTGCCTTTGACTTCAGGGAGTGTGTGTGTCGAAGAAGCGTGGTCTGGTCGACATGCTGTAGCTACCTTCCTCTGCACATGAAACTCACAGACACAGACCATGTATTCAGCATAAACTTCAAAGCCAGTGACACTCCTGTGATTCTTGGACCTATATCGGAGGACCTGTGCATGCTAACGAGTTGGATCTTAGTTTGTTTAAGAGGGCAAGCTTTATACTCGTGGAAGGCCAAGTTTTCATGTGTATATTTTAAAAACTCAGTGCAGTATGGTAGTTTTTCCAAAGTTGTCCAAAAGCATTTTCTCAAGTGTGTGTCCACTCTACAAACCCCATGAAAGACTATGGAGTGATTTTGCATTAATGTCAGGGCTTTTTCTGAAGGAGTGATTTATTTTTGAATGGCATGACTTATCAAGGTAGTAGAGTTTTTCAATCCCTTCCACATGCCATGTTCCAAACACCTTCTGACAATTCGCAAAAAAAAAATTCCTGGGTATTTTTGTTCCCTTGCGCTTGCAAGCTAACGTTTCTATATACAGTATAATGGTTATATAGTGGTTAAATCAAACCATCCCTTGAATTGGGTGCATTGTATTTATAGGACATGTCACTAAAACATGGGTATTGTTTTATTGAATCAGGAACTGTGAAATGGAAACACAGAAAGTCTCAGGTGAATATCTCTGTGTGCACAATGTACTAGGTGTGATATGAAAAATTAAATAAATTAAGTCACTTCTACTGCACCGCTCCTTCTTTCACACATGCCTAGGTTGTATGCTTTTAATAAAAATGTATTTTGGAAAAAGTAGGAGTGCAACTGTGTATCAGTTGCTATTTTATAAGCTGACAGACAATATGAGTGGAAGCTCTCTTTTTAATTTATGACAGATAATATAATAAGGACAATTAGGACCATTTAGGCATAGTCAATATACCGTTTTTTTTTTCAACCTGGACCCAAGGTGACACCAGTAGCATGAAATTAAATTATTGCATCATTAAATCATTAAAAAGTGCAGCTGTTGGTATTCCCAGGACAGTATTAAGGCATTGATCAATTATTTAGAGATAGAGAAAGCCAAAAGCAAAGCCTACAGGATATCGGTTTGCCTTTTTATGAATTAATAGACACAGAGAAGTTTACAGGAGGCTGTAGATGCACACAATGAATGTGCTGTCATAGCTTAATGGGAAGGTTCACACTATAATGAATTTTTTCCCTGCTTAATCTAAATGTAGTTGATTAGCCAAGCTTGACACAACGCCGTGCAAGCTGCACCAGTCATTCATCACACACTTGCCTTAACGGATATTATTTAGTAGAGTAGTAGCATTTGTATGTGTTTTGCCTTTAGGTTCGAAATTGAGGAAGCCGTTACACACTACATTTTAAGTAATTAAAAAGTTGTTTTTTTATGTAAGAAAACTTTTTTTTTAATAGAAGAGAAGAGAAGGTAGTACAGCATATGTAGAAGAGAGCAAAGCAATGCTTATTGTTTATAGAAACACACCAAGTCACTATCATTTATTTTGTGTAAAGTAATCTCGTTCACCAGACAGGCGTATAATACTGACTTACTTCTCTAATTATTCCCTCAGTCAGTACCCTGCCTTTATTTACTGTAGAGTGGCAGAATACAAATGTTTGTGTCAACATTCATCACTGAATCAGTTCAGTTCCATCGCCTTCGTCCAAACCTGTCTCCAAATTCATCAAAAATCATCATGTGCCTGTGCTATAGCAATGTCATCATCTTATTATAAGAATATTACAGCTTACACCTCATGCTAATGTTTGCTAGGTCTGCTCAGGTTAGTGCAGTGTGTCAGAAACCAACCGCTGACTTCTACAAAGCACAAGTAGTAACGACGTTTTGTCTAGGCTTCTGATTGGCTCCCTGTTGATGACAGAATAATGAAAAAACAAACGAAGTAGAAATATCTCAGTTTTAAAAAATACCCAGCTACATGTGGACATGGCCTAATACTTATTCTAACCATCTACGTAACCCATAACTAACCTATAACTAATAAAAAAACATTTTTAAAAGCATTATGTTTCAAAATATACTAATACTAGCATTAGTAAGTGTTGTGGACGGGTAAAGAGTTTTCAGAAGTAGTTAAAGCTAAAAATACGCTGATCAGCTTTTAATGTAATCAGTGATATTATTATCTTAGGTTGAAGCCCACGTACATGTCTGCCTGTCTTTCTGTGCGGCAGAACTTATTAATACAAAGAAATACAATTTTGTAAGGTTGAGTATCTTACGTATCTGTACTTCTTTCATTGTCAGCCTAACACACTCCCGGCAGTCAATTTGAGATGCACTCACCATTTGATGCATGCGCAGTACGCTGTTAAAAAAATATGTGGTTCATAATCCTGCACAAAAGTGGTCATAACTTCCCTTCTACGCAACATTTTGATTTCATTTATGGCACAAGTTTATTTTTTAATCGTGAAATTTTTTTTTTTGAGTATGCCATGATTACTTGCGCTGTCGTGTCTGTGTATTGAGAATTTTGCCGGCTTATAGAGCATTACTGTTGTTTTTGTGTCTTCTGCATATTGTGTATACACAGTAAACAGGTTGATTGGCTCTATAGAGTGAAGTGTATAGTCACACCCACCTTGAGGCAAAAACTGCTGAATGAGTAAAACAACCACTAGATGCTGTGACATAATCTGGCTAGACAGACAGACATACAGATTTTTGTCAGACAGTTTTTGGGTCCTCCGATGTATGAAATGTAAAGATACATTGAAAGTGAGTCCTGACCAATGTACAGACAAAACCTTTCTTTTATTTATATAGATATATGTAGTATTAATATATTTAAATATGCATATTTAACATTAGTAAAATGTGTCTCATTTACATTTACATCTCTGGGATTTGGTAGATGTCCTTATACACACATGAGCAGGTGGGGTAAAGGGCCTTGCAGCTTGGTGTGGATGGGGTTTGATCCTGGGTTATTCTAATCAGATGCCTGACTGCGTGAGGTGTCCAATTGTCTCTTGTCTCCATGCATCATGACAGTATTGTGATTTATGGTTTATACTGTAGGTAAATTGCCAAGCTTTTTTGTTTACAGTTTATCATGTAAATGATAATAGAAACTAAATTGTCTTGCAGATGTTCCAAAGTAATTAAAAATATAAACCAATTAAGCATGACATGTGGTTCATTAATTAATTAAACATTGTAATCATTGGTAAACCGTTGAATAACACAATGAATCATGGACGTATATAAAAAGAAATATACTTCTATCTTATATCATATCATACAGTATAATGCAATACAAATAAGTGAGCTAGAAAGCAGGAAGTACTGTAAATACAGTAGTATTAGACAAGTAACATCATGACAGCAATGATAATGGAATATTATAGAACACGTTTCATGGTATCAACAATGTGTCATGAAACCAAACATTGACCTTCAGGTAGATGAAAAAGCTCAGCATTGGCTTTTTGGCCCTTTACTTTCCATCACAAGTTCTACTATTGCCCAATCTTCCCTTTGTTCTTGCTTTTTTTTTTTTTTTCATTTCTTACTGAAAGGTTATTTTCTACTGCCACAATTTATTTAGAGTTTTAGGCAGTCGTGAAAGTACTTATCAGTAACAGTAACCTTTTGGTCAGAAATTAGTCTTTTTTGACATTGCTTCTACAAAATATATCTGTAAATACACCGTCTTCCTAGACTTATCTCCCACTCTATATAGCTGACACTTCGTTTTCCATTTATACCTGGTGTACCGTATAGTGCGCAACAGAATTAATGGCACTCTTCATAAAAATGAGCAAATTACTCTCTGATTCATTCTCTATATATAGCTGTACAGGGTCACAGGGGACCTGGAGTCTACCGTATCCTAGGGCATACTGGGCATGGGGTGCCAGTCTTTCACAGAACACACAAACACATTCACTCATACACTATGTGGAATTTTTAAGTGCCAGTTAGCCTACTTTGCATATCTTTGGCCTGTGATAGGAAACCTAACTACTACACCACCATGCCATCTCTGTTCAGTTTATTGTTCTGTTTAGTTAGGTTTTGTTTCTGTTTAAGTTTGACTGCCTGGTTTAATGACACCTCTATGGTTACATTTCTTTAAGTTGAAAACGCTCAACTTTTTTTTCTGTTCAAATAAAACTTTACAAAATCCACGTAACCTTGAGCTCGAGCTATATGTTCACAAAGGGTGCTGATTACTCTAGAGGTAATTATCCATGTTCAAATTTTATTCTTTAACTCTGCAGCCCAAGAGAATCATTTCTATTTCCCCAGACAATATATTTTAGTGGTAGCTATGAGGATGAAAAGACAGTTCCAACAATCTCTTGCAACAGTCTCTGGCTTGAACCACTCTTTTTCCCCTTCATTAAACCTAATAGAGGCTAGTTATCCATGCGATCCTCCAAATAAAGCAGAGCCTCTGATGTTAATACGTCACTTTGACTCAGTCGAATTTCAGCGGAGCACAGCAACGTGAAGAAAGTTCAGCGTTTATTCTCTTTGTGTGTCATCCCGCGGAACGTCACCGTAGGCACATTCTTTGTCGCGCTTATGATATCGACTAACAATTAAACATTGTCATGAGTAAGGCATACGTCAGTAAAATGGGGACCATTATCAAAAGAACATTGTGGATTATGTTGTGTTACAGATGGCAGGAAATCGATAAGATCTTTGCCGTCATTGTTCTTCTGGGATTTTATCCACTATTGGCTCGGCTCAGTTTATTGATCAATTCCAGTAAAAAGACCCCTGGCACTTCTGCTTTTGTAGTTACGACTAATGGCTTATACAGGCCGTTTCTCGTGTTAAAATCATAGTTTATGGTTACTGTAAGTACTGTAAATACCTGTAGGAACGTTGATTACCTTATGTTGAATCATATCCAAGAATTCCCAAGAAAGTGTATCCTCTTACCCTTACTAAATTCGCAGACACTAGAGACTCTTTCTTTAAATGCAAAAAATAAACAAATTGGATGAACTTCCTCTAGTTTTATTAGTCTTAGATTATGCTTAGTTTCCACGATAGAAGTGTTTATTAATGAGTTGTTACTATTGTATAGAAAGGATAAAATATGAGAGCAAGCATGTTAATAATTGCCCGCCACATTCGGTGATATTTAAAGGTACAAAAATCAACAGTAAAAAACAGTAATATTGAAAGTAAGATCATTTCCATACACACGATGTGATGAGAATTTACAGGATTGGAACTAAACAGCCGTGTGGCCATAAGGAAACCAGGACAGATGTTTCTGAGAACATAAAGAATAATTTTCTCACATGAACCGTTGCTAAACATGGCTACATTTTTACAAAATTACATTTTGGTATGTAAGTTTATTTATTTGTTTATTTATTTATTTTGTAAAAACGTGTTATTGTGACTAGGAAATATGTAGCCAAAAAATATCTCAATACCAGAAGACCATTTTTACATTCAGTGATATGCATTACATTATAAGTGTATAAAGTTTGCTTTAAACCACTGTTGAAACTTTTTTTTTTATGTTGGTTGTACATGGGCCCATCCAAGGTGTACCTACTGTAGCATTGTGCCCCAAGTTCCCTGGGATAGGCTCAAGGCCTTCTGCGACACTGTAGAGGATAAGTGCTATAGAGAATAAGCGAGAGAGTCTTTGAATGTGCACACAGGAGACCCGTCTGAATAACTAAAAATGATTAAAATTTTATTTTGCATAATAGGTGTCTATTAATGAATACAGAAACAAGTTATTTAATAAGGACATTTTCACATTTTAATTTATTAAGCTGTTTTAATTTAATTGCCTTTAATCTGTTTTTGTTTCTAGTGGATATATTTTATAAAAGTGTATTACATGGTTCCTCACAATTACGATATTATTTCGCCATACAATATATTTTCTCCACCCAAAAAAAAAAAGGCTCATTTTGTAAAGTCAGTCACTTGAGAACTTGCTTTTGTGTCGTAATTTATCCATCCTTTAGTGCACCGCAGCCAGTTTGAAAATGACTGAGTTAACTTCGATTGCGTTTTCATTCTACCCAATTGCTCCAATAATGACTTATTAACGTCTCCTTAATTTGACCTTCATGTGAAATCCAGTTCTTCCTGCCAGAATTATTTGGCTTGTTTATTGTACACTACAGACGTCCTCACTAACAAAACCACGACACGCATCTGGAATCCCGCGCAGCAGGAATTTGATATTAGGGACAGTGTATAATGTGCAGAGAGTGAGTGTCTCTGTTAGGACTCTGATTGTGAGCAGTGTGAGCATACTCACCCCTGTTGTCAGTATCGATCCAGCTCATATCAGCAATCTCTTTTGTCTGTTTAATAAAGCAGGTGATAATTCTGCTTGATAGTGCCCACTAAACGTCAGGAAAATTTGACTCGAGTTGGCAGTTCAAGTTAACAGAACTTTTTTTTTTTGAGAGAGAGATACAGTTATGCAGTTGAGTTACAGAGAGTGGGATAGCTCATGATGAACTTTTATTTGTAAAATATTGACAGTAGAAATCACTGTTTCCATTTGTTAGAGCGTAAAGATTGGACTCCAGAGCAATGGAAAAGGTTTAAACTAACTCATTATGATCCGAGGTTGCTTCACTTGGTTAAATGTTACAATATGTCGCAATAAAATGAAGTCAGCTGATGACCTGAATGTCCTGAATGACCAGGTTATCACATCAATGCATTTTTCCTTTCCTGATGGCTTCCATGAGAAGAGTAATAGAACTGACATTATTCCTGTAATGTCTAATAGTTTAGAGACCACTGGTAAATGAATCTGGACCCCTCCTTTATATTCTAAGAATGTTCTGTACTGTAAGGTTAAAACCCACAGACTGCACTACATTTGTGTCCCACAACCATTCCAGTCTCCAGATTTGCTGGTATTGTTGGACGTACTGTATTGAGGTGAAGTTGTAACTTCCCGGTAAAGGCAACCTAGGCTTGTATGCTGATACAAGAAACTATTCAAGATAGGAAAAGCATCACTCCTGCCTTACTGAAGCACCTACTGTAATATCTCACTCACGATTTAAAAGTATGTAATTTTTACATTTTACAATTAGTAACAAGCATTATTCCTTTTCAAGTTGAACTATTATTATTGGGGCAAATATTCCAAAATCACACCATCCGTTCTCATTAGTTAATTTTTCTTTCTTTTCTTGGAAAAAGGGAAATGATATAGAGTATGTATGCTGCTTTCAAAAACTGGCTAGATGAAGGCACCTCAGAAGGCAGCATTTTATGTAAACATAAAGCAGCAGGCACACAGCTTCGTCTCTTTCACTCTCTCTCTCTCTCTCATGGCTAGAGACTTTAAGGTTTTTGGTTTTGATTGAGGAGCTAATTTAAAATGCTCCCTCTGTGGAGGCAGACAACAGCAAGAGGTGGAAAAATAGGAAGAGCAGGATAGGGATGTGCGCTTTGGTGGAATATCATCTTTTCCATTTAAGATTGAATGACCTCTCAGTGGAGCTGTTGAAAACATATCTTTTATATATTCTCAGAGAGCTGAAAGTGAGCCAGCAAGTGACTTGGATGACAGAAGTATAATTCTTTTGTTTATTGCCAAAATTCAGTTTTCTAACCAGAGGGAGCCTTCTAGGTAGAAACCATAAAGATCCACTGAACAAAAAAGAAAAATGAGTGGAATTGTTAAATGATTATTATTATTTAAAAATTTATTGGAATCATCAGATTTAAATATTGTTTTTATTCTATGTAATTGTCCTAGTAAGTGTCGAAGTTTTAATGATGTAATTGGTGTCTTGTTTCTAATTCATACATTCAGTTCTTCCCTTACCTTCTTCTTTATTATCTTTCTGTATGCCCCTTCAGATGGGTTTTTATAAAGGAGTAGCCGGTTCCCAGGTCACTCTCTCCAGTCTGGTGAACCAGAGTAGGGCCATGCTGGAGGAACATGCGAGACACCTTCTTACTGAGCCGGAGAGACAGACCATGAGCTACTACATCCAGGAATATCGCAGTGGACACATTGGAGTTGAACAGCTGGTCATGGCCCTATTTGAGCTCCTCAACACACATGCCAAGGTTTGTCTATGTGAGAAGCTTTTTATTGATTGTCTTGACTTTGCAATCCAGCAGCAACACCCCTTAATCCTCTTGTGATCCTTGTATCAGTTCCACCCCATACCATCTATTTGATTTCCAGACACTGAGATATTTATTAATATTTATAAAGCTGGGATTTCATTTATCTCAAAGTAAATCCAGAAAATCTCTGCGTTGACTCACAGCCAAGTTCGTCTCATTCTGAACTCACAGACAGCTTTATACCCAAGTAAACCAAAACATGTTTGGGATTTGCATTTTGCTTCTTAGCATTGCATCAAAGAAAGAGTATCATTGCTAACAAGCCTTAGTTTAGCATAAGTCAAGCTTTAGTAATTGATCTTGTTGAAGGATCCACCAATAACCTCTTGGCGGAGGCAACCTGGTACTTTCCCAAACTGTTACTGCAAAGTATAAAGCACATCTTTATATCCTATAGCATTGCAATGTTCCAGTGTTATTATAACAGCTGAGAAGAACAAAATCTGGAATGGGATATTCAACAAGCACATATGCTCGTGACAGTCAGGTGTCCACAAACATTTGATAGTGTATGAGGTTAATTAGCTTACATGTAAAGAAGGCTTATAACAATAGGTTCATTATTAGTTGCATAGACCAGTCCACTAGTTGAAATGGCATATTTCTTGCAGTGGGTTGCACAACATTATCCAAAACTCATTTTGGACACCAGTGAGGACAGTGAGCCAGGAAAAACCTTACAGGTACTTTAGATATGGCATGCTCCATCTTTGGAAGGTTGTCACGGAGGAATAAGATGAACTGTTAATGGACATGAGCTTCCATGCTGCCAGAATCAATGGGTTCAGCCGAGCACTTTATGAATCAGTCCAAACCGATCTTTAAAATGTAATATGATGCACAGGATTTTTAAAATGACTTTTTAGTCATTTATTACAGTGAATTATTTAATTCTTGAAGATGGACATTTATGTATGTAATTTGTAGTCTGTTTAATCAAGTTTCAGTTTTTACTTTAAATTTGGAAAAGTTGACGAGTTAATTATGTTTTTGTCTTAGTTAACAGTTGGTAAAAATAGATAGATCCCCAGATAGATAATGTAAGATTTTTCGCTCGGGTGGCACCACAGACATGAGGCAAGTTGGCCATTTTATTTGGAAAAATGGTGAAAAGGAAAAGGTTTAAGGTGGAAGGAAGAAAGGGGGGGAAAGTTGTGGTCTGGAGGCATGTGCGCACAACGCTTGCGGTGGGCAGAGTGGGCCCTGTGGGCAGCGGCTCCTGCATACTCTCTAAAGCTGTTTTGGCCAACTGGCCCTGCCCAACTCTTCTTGGGTATGGCCGCAGTCGGGAGTCAAACGCGATCACAGCCAGGGTCAGCTGTCGCTCCTCCAGTACCACGAAGGTGATCCCGGATGGGGAAAACTAGCTTAATGTGGAACTCAGCGACCTTTTCCTCTTCGGCAGCACGATCCCAAGGGCTGTCTCTAAGCGAGAGTGAAAGAGCCGTTGGAGCGCAGTCCTCTCGTGGCTGTCCTTCAAGTCGAGATCAAACGGCTGCGTTCAGTTCTATCCTTTGAAGTCCCTGGGGGGGCATGACATAACCCCGCTCGCATACCACTCTTCATATTTTTTAAGCGTCCACCACACGACTTTGCTCTGTAGACTTTTGGACCTCAAGCTTAACTCCCGCCTCGTTTTAATCGCGATTTATTAATGAAGATAATTCACCAGCCCAGCCCTTTGCACACCTGCAGAAGGGTAGACCGCCTACCTAGTGAGTCTACAGAGTGATCGAGGAGCAACAAAAGATTTAGGTGTACGTCATGACAATACATAATAGATAGATAAACAGATAGATACTTACTTACTAACTTACCTATTTTATTGATCCAGAAATAACTTCAGTAGCAAGGATAGTAATACAATAGACATGTAGTAGCACTAGCAAGGTCGTCAAACTATGCATATATAGTATGATATACAATAGACAAAGAAATATATATAATTAGACCAAGGTGAATATGTGCAAAATATAGGGAAATTAGGATGCATGATCAGTGAATAGGGCAAATTGAGATGTCCAAAAACTGAGATATAGTCATTAAAAGTGCCAGCAGTGCAAAAAGTGAGTAGTGCAAGAAAGTCACACAGAGATAATGAAGGACAGTGTAGATTAGGGTACATGATGAGTGGTAGACGTCTCTTGTGAGAGGAGACCTGCATGAATAAATAAGAATGAGTAGTGGCTGAGGGACCATTCGTGTCCCCAAGCACCTTAAAGAAGTGTCTGGCCCTGGGAACAAAGGATTTCTTTGGTAGGAGCTCTGTGATAGAAGTCGGCCAATGGACATGTCCTTCTGCTGGGCAAAAGCTGCATACAGCAGGTGACTGGTGCCAGACATGATGGACAGCACTTTGTCCAAGGTGCTAGTCATATAACCTCTAGTCCACATCATAACACTTTCACTTCAAACCACATCAAATTCTCCTGTCTTCTTTTGATACTGTGCACAGTGATGACAAAGAAATGCAAACAAGAACGTTTAGCTTAAAACTGCTTTGTCAGCCATCTTGAAGTCAAGGTGACACACAAACTTTTAGTTTTTTTGTTAGAGTTTTGCCACAACAAAAAAAATTGAAAATTAAATCAAATATTAATTAAATTAAGTTACTCAAGTGCACTTACAGTATTTAGGAAAGTGCTTTTATTGCTTTTCAGACATCTCTAACATATCTGTGTGCATATATATGTGTGTGTGTGTGTGTGTGTGTGTGTGTGTGTGTGTGTTTTGGCTGCAGTTCTCACTGCTGTCTGAGATGCGGGGGCTGGTCAGCGCACAGGATCTGGAACGTTTTGATGCACTGGTGCTCCGCAGGGAGATCGAAGCTTTGAAGGCCCGACAGGGAGCTGCAGGTGGAGCAGCACTACACACAGACTCCTTTTCAATGGTGTCCTACCCCGACACCCTGGCCTCCTCCTCAGGCAGCTATGTGACCAGTACCACGCTCAGCTCTGCACGGGTATGAGGACCTCTATGTGGGTGTGTGTGTGTTGGATCCCATGATGAGAGTAGTACATGGGTGAGTCAAAAATTATCTGCACTCCAAATATGATAAAACCTCTGTTGGCCACACTGTCTTATCAGCGCTTTCCATTCAGCATCTCCCCAGTCACTGCTGTGCAGGTGTGAACGTGATACATCAGCTCATTTGTAACTGTTGTGCGAGCAAAAATGGATGACTCGCTTGTGATTTGCACGAAAGAAGAGCAGTGTGCAGTGATTTGTTTTTTTTGTGGTATGAGGGTATACCTGAAAACAGCTCACGGAGGAGCATAAACAGGAAATTTTGGATATGTCCAAACAAAATTCGGACTGATACTCTTAAGGAAGGTTAAAGGGAATCATTACTGGTACGGGGATGTGGACTCATCACTATGAACCTGAGAGTAAACGGAAACATCCTCAATCGCCGATCACAAAAAAAGTTCAAGCCAACCATCAGCTGGGATTCTCAAGGGCCAGTATTTTCCAGAAACATTATCAGAAAAAAGGTTCAACAATCAACAGTGCTCGTTACAATGTGAGGACTGCTACTGCTATAGAGGGCACTGTTATCGTACATGACAATGCACATCTGCCCACGCTGTAGAATAAACTTTGGAATAAACTTTTCTGTTGTGTTAAAGCATCCTCACTATGGTCTAGATTTTGCATCAGACTTTAATTTGTTTGGTCCCCTGAAAGCAACACTACAACGACGAAGACAGCGGTGCATTTGTAGCTCGCAGAGCAACCTAATAAGTTTTTTTTTTTTTTTTTTTTAAATGAGGGAATACGAAAGCTTGTTGAAAGATGGAAGTGTATTAAAAAGCAAGGAAATTATGTCGAAAAATTGTTTGTCTTTTTTTTATTAATTAAAATTAATTCTACAGATGAAGTGCAAATAATTCTTGACTCATCCTCACATACAATGTGTACTGTAAGTAAATAACACATGTATCCTATGAAATATTTGCTAAAGTCTGTGATATGTGAGAGAGGTGTTTGGCTCCACTGGTTAAATCCAGCCTGTTTATTGTAGTGATTGTGTGTCTCAGTGTGTTAGCTGGTCAAACTCTAAGAAGTGATTCAGAATAGTGCAGTGTGTGTGGGTGTAACAGATAGACAAGCGCTGAGTTCCTGCTGAATTGTATAGCCTGGAGTACTTTATCCTGGATTTCAGACACTGTTTAACACCCAGTGTTCCCTCTGCGTCCAATTAGGAGCGACTGCTGTGGTTGATTGATATGATGGAGGTAGGACACGTACAGTATACAGACCTGTTTGCAGTGGCCTGACTTAATTCTTTCCACTTCTCATGCAATCTTACACACAATCAGTATACACACACACACACACACACACACACATGCATGCGTATCTTACTGCCGTTGTGAGCATATTAGATGAACATACTTACTAATACAGCTAATTAATGATATGCCTAAAGTTAACTTTGACCCTGATCCTAACCTCAGTAGCCAAAAGCAAACCCTTAAGCTCTTTTAGTTTGTGTGTGTGTGTGTGTGTGTGTCTGTGTGTTTTAATTAGTTTTTTTTTTCTCATGAGGAGCAACCAAAAGTCCTCTTTAAGTCAAAATGTTTCAAACGTTCTTTGTGAGGACCTTTGGTTTCCACCAACATATACTGTAAAAACATACCTTCATACACACATGACACTATATTCTGTCTTCTGTTTAAATATTATTTTTGTTTCTCATTTGTTTTATTATCTCTCTCTCTCTCTCTCTCTCTCTAAAAAACACACATTGCACACATTTAACCACTACTCAAGCCGGATTAGTTTTACCTGAGGATGTTCGGTAATATAATTAGTAGGGGATTTGGCTGATTCAGGAATGATAAAGTATCTGTATAATTTGCTCAGATTGGTACTTATGCACTATCAGGAATGAAGGCACCAAATTTCCTTGTCTCTGGCATTGTGCCTAAAAGTGTATATTTTCTCCTGCTCTTATAAAATAAATTAAGGTACATAAATGAACCATAGGTACCATTAATCAGGGCTGTAGTGGAGGCTACACGTACGTACACAGCATTTACTGAGCTCCTACATTTACCCACATCTGACTAGTGCTTACTTACCTTTGACTAGCGTTAATGCAGCTTTAAAATTTGCTAAAGGTATTCCTAGAAATGCTTCTCAAGAACATACGTTATTCCTAATGTTGTGCCAGATGAAAACGTACAGTACCACAAAACAACAGCATAAAACATAAAGACTATTTTGAGATATTACTGTGCTCTTGTTTGTTAATCTAATTGGTTGCTCTTTCTAGGTGTTGGTTCTCCATGGGTCATGCCATTGACTTACCCAAGTACTATTGTCGCCACTGTTAATTAATTAAGGGATAATGTACCCCTTTGCTGGGTAGAACAAAGAACCACTTACATCAGATGCTGAGGGGTGGGATTGTCATGACCAACTACAAGTCTGTGACTGCCATCTTTAAAAATGCACTCAAAATGCAATGGACAGCTCAAATGATTTTTAGTAGTCATGGTTTGATCTAAAAGTAGACTTGCAAATCCAGGAGAACTGCTCGCAAAGCCATGTGTAAGTTCACCATTTTGTTGTGATTGTGCTTACCGCCTGCTTTTTTTTTTTTTTTGCCACTAGCATTGGTGCTAGCATTACTGGGAACATAGAGACATATACAGACAACTGCATTGACTTAATGATGTAACTCTCTATGCCACGGAAAAACAAAATAATTTCTTAGGAGGTTTGCAATTGAACCAGCTCTGAATGGGCACTAGCACCAGACACCTGGTTCACTTTGATGGAGAAGGGGTAATGGATGGCATGGCTTTCGGGCACAAGAAAAATAGAGGTTAAAGCAGGGGTAAAAGGATACTATTCAACTTAGTTTTGTCATTGAAATGTATTTGAATGGCGGCTGATGTTAAAAGTCTTTCATACAGTCTTAAATTTTTTTATACTCCTAATAGTGATTAATAAACTTCATTTTACACAGTTGTTCAAAATAGGATTTTAGCTTCAATTCGCTTTTTTTTTTACCGGTATGTCATGTTCCCTCTTACATTGATCACATAATTCATAGGTTACTCACCTGCTTTTTTAACACTAATGTACCATTATAGGTAATTAGAAGTACAGTATATGACCTACACAAAAGATAAAAAAAGAGTGTACTCTTGATGGTAACACCTTAACATCAGGGGAAGTGTACAGTTTGTGTAATGTACAGTGCATTTATTTTGAGGAATCCTAGACAACACTGAAACACGGTAGGAAGAAACCTGTCAGGAGGCAAATACACAAACTAATTAAGCTGAAACACAGAACAGGTTGAGCACAATCAGGTAATATACTAGTGACACGAAGCCAAAACAAAAACAATAAGAGATTGCACTTTGTGACTTTGAGCATGTTCGCCTGGATGTACATAACACTCTATAATAAAAGCAGCAAACCACAGAGCCCTGTCTGTTATCAGTTTCAGCTATTACATTGCCATAAGGTCAAGATGAACCGTAAAATCCCGAAGGTCATTTGCTTCAGGAAATTATAACTTCTCAGACTTGTCAGAACAGCTGTTGTGTGCTGAATTAAAATCACGGAGAATGCCGTGCCTTCTCAAGTAAAACGCATCCAGCTTAATACGGCTATATTTTAACGTTTAAGAAAATATCATGCCATGGCATGACCAATTATTATGTTCATGCCTTATAGCTGTGCTATGCATTTAATTTCCTTCATAAATGTATATAGCTGTACAAGCTATATATTTAAAAAATGGGAGACAAATTAAAAAGAAAAAATGAAGTTCCATGTTTGGTTACTTTAGGCTTAAATGGTGTTTTTGTTAGTTAAAGTTAGCTTTGGTGTTCAATTGATTTGACATTTGGGATGTCAGTGAAGGCCATAGCATATGATTTAAACAATTCGCATTAATTTACATTCATCTTCATGGGCGGAGTCATCCTGGAAGAAATGACTCCCATCAGAATAGAACTGCTGTGTCATGGAATCAAGATCATTTAGAAGAACTTAGTATTGATTGGCCCGACCACTTCTCTCTAAGGGGAAAAATGAAGGCAGACCATGCCAGCGAAATGAATCATCCAACAAAACCGAGCCAATGGTTTTTGCTTTAATTTGTCACCTATCTGCGTATGTGTGTGTGTTTTCTATGAATGCACAATTTTTTAAACCTTTTGTCTACAGTTTATCCCACATCTATTGTATACGTGCACTTAGTACAGATAAAGAATCAGAAATAAAAGACACAACAACAGCAAGTGATATTTCTTAGCTTTACGGTAGACCTGAGAGATTATAGTAAAAGATTAAATTTTACCTTACAGCATAGTGAAATTTTTTTTTTTTTCAGGGTTAGCCAGCACCCCTTCAGCAGATAAGAGTTAAGAGCCTTGTGCAAGGGCTCAACAGTGCAGCTTGGTGGTGCTGGGGCTTGAACCCCCAACCTTCCCATCAGGAACCCAGTAACCCACAGCCTTGACAATTTGAGCCACCACTGCCCTTATATAAACCTGTTCATGATGCATTAAATGCTGAGTCTTTTATCTACCGATGGTGTTCACTTTGATTGTGGCTATGGTGGTTTATATCTTCCCCTGTGTGAACACGTACAGTAGGAGGCAATATGTGAACTCTACCAATACATGGGATTTTCAACAAGAGACTTGAATTACACTAAAGTTTGTAGGTCTTATAAAATTACATGTACACCCTCCCCTCATGCTGGTAACTTTTATTAAAAATTAAGTAAGCTGACTCCAGCTTACAGTTTACCTCTGTGTTGAAGGGATAAAACCTTGTCAGAAACTGATCTGATGGACGCACTGCCATTGAAGAATTTGGGACACTGTCACATGCTATTTGAAGTGTGTAGATGATCACAATACTTTCACAACAAGGACAATTACAGTACCCCCTAACAAGAAAATCTGGCTTACAGCAGAGGTTTTTGAAAAAGGGGTTGTGACCAGGCATATTGCTTTTTCAACAGGAAATAAGACTTTAGGTCTGCTAGAGACAAAATTTCTCAAGCTATCAGAAATGGAAAACACACCCATGCACAGAAGATTTACACTCAGCTGCTTTGGCAGGGTATGTGTGACATCATTAACCAGATTCCAACCTCATAAGGATGATAAAATGTCAGCACTCTTCCCAACAGTCTAAACTAATATAATGCTCATTATGAGAAGCCCAACAATGCTCCATTTTGGAAGATTTCGCTCTGAGGGAATAAGCAGGCCATATGAATTATGGTAGATAAACTAAGGAGAAACCCCAAAAGACAATGGGCACCAGAGACAATTTCAGGACAGGTTTTCTGGGACTGAACATACCAGCTAGTAGGTGTGTTAACAGTGTTGCTCAGCAAGTTCAGCCCCAGCTCCACCAAGCTGCCACTGTCGGTTCCAGGGGCAGTGCAGCAAGGCAGAACCCCAACTTTCTAGCAAGCTGAGATACAGTATACGAAAAATATTTTCTCACCCTATCTACTGGTGTTAAGTTTGCTACCCTTCCATCTCATTTCCCACAATGACAAATGTGAAGTGCAGTCGAATTTCCCTCACATCTACAATTATGAAGTGCTTTGACCTGGTGATCTCCAGGCACACTAAATATAACCCTCTAGCATGCAAGATGCCCTCAAGTTTGCATTCCACCCCAACCAGTCCATGTAGGACATGATCTTCACTCTGCTCCACACATTAATCATCCACCTGGAGAGTAAAGACACCCATGTTCTTTCTGGATTTAAGGTTTGCTAAAGCTAAAGCTTCTTGCTATAGGACTCCATGGATTCATGCCTTCTTGCAGGACTATGGGCGATAATGATCAGTAACAGCATCTCAGTGCTCACCCCTCTGTTATCTGTTACCTAGTTTACTTATGTTTGATTTTCTAGGTACAGCTCTAACAAAATTCAGAAATTTGCTCATTATATAAAAATGAGTCAAAAAGAGGAATCTGCTCACATACCAGAAGTGAAGGAGCTGGTTACCTAGATCAGCTCAAATAACCTGGCTGTTGTGTTGCCAAGACCAGAGAAATGTTAATGGTTTAGGCAACCAACCACAGTGTTGGCTGGGTACTGGTACCATGTTGGAGAAAGTGGATAGAACCAAGTTTCTAGGTATATGTCTGCCTGAGGTACATTACTGCTACAGGCAAAAAAGTGCATCAAAGCCAATTTCCTTTAGCTCCTGAAATGAGCAAGTCTCCCATCATCCCTCCTGACTACCTTCTACCAGAGCACCATTGTTGTGTGCTTTAGATCTTTACTTCGTATGGATCATACACAAGGCAATGGAATGGAAAATCATAACAGCAGAGTGCATCATCCAAGCGCCATCTCAGTACAATTCAGGAAATTCACAAAGAAAAAATTGCCCTCTCAATGTCAGCAACATGGACACGGACAACACCCACCCCTGCCATAACCTCTTCATCCTTCTTCCATACAGCAAGTAAAAAATTTTAACTCGGTTTTAACTTTAATTAATAATTTTTCTCACAGGCTATGGAATCTTAAACCCCTTGCTAATCTCTTGAGTTCTCACCCAGCGGAGATAAAGAAACATCTTTGCCCTAGAGTAACTAAGAATTCTTCTTCTGATAGTCTGTTTGCATACTTTGCTTGGATTTTAAGACGTGTACACGTGTTTCCTTGCATTTATCTGTGTTAGCTTTTATTTTATTAGTGTTAGCCCTGAGGATTTATGATTTGATCTGCATCTTAAAGGGCAATTAACTTTTTTTGTATGATTACTGTATAACTATGGTGCGCTGACAATAAAGTATCCTTATCTCTACAGTATAGTAGGGCTTGTTACTGTAGGTCTGTCCATGTAAGCAAGATGGTCTCCAAATGTCATCGAGCATATTTTTCTAAGTTTGTTATCTCTTCCCCTGCTCATTGGTCTGATGTGTTTGGACCTCAGTACAAGCTGCCAATCTGAAATCTAAACAGCATTAGCAACAGTGAAGTGCATCATTGGCAGAACACTTTATTCTGAGACCTACACACGTTGATCAGATTGGCAGTCAGAGTTCCGTGGCCCTCGAAGGCAAAAAAAGCAGAGCGCACATCTGTCACAGCCTGCATGGCTTTCTGCCAAAAAAAAAAAAAGACTTCTAACGGGAATCTTCTAGCTTTCTGGTCCACTGGAGCTTAGCTGGGCATTGTGGACAGGTCGAGGACCTGGGCTTACTCAGTGCACAACAATTTCATACACAAGATTAAGAGAGGGAGGAGTGAAGAAGGTGGAATGCATAAGGAATTCTGATGTTTACAGCCAGGTGTTTTTTAAACAAATTTTCAACAGGGAATCTTCGAACACTCGCATAAAATAGGCCGAAGGTACAAGTTGTAACACTTGTTTGTTAAAATACTGTTTTCTCTCTGATCACAAACACACTCGAAAACACAGCATCACATTACCAAGAAGCGGAAAAGTACAAAGTCTGTCCTCTGAAAAATCTCCTATTATGAAACTTTAAATGAATTTGGCCTGAATCTAAACGCATCAGTGCAAACTGAATGTTTTATTTCGGACCAGTTATTAACTGGAGTAATGTTTCATTGTATTGCTTTTTTATTATGTGTTGTATTTAGATGCGTATATTATAAGATGTATTATCTGAAACAGGGACATTTAATCTGCTACATATCATATACAGTACAGTATTTTAGCCAACAAGATTTGGATTTGAATCTTGTTTTTTTTATTTTGTACATTTTTAAAGAGGTGTTTCCGTTTGTTTACGCAGAAATCAGTAAAACAGTCTATCTATTTACAGTAGGGCTTTTGAGTGATCATAGTCAGCATTCCAGAGTCCTTAAAAACAGGCAAGCATGACAATAAAAAAGGAGATAAAGAACACAATAAAGAGACTTAGAGATGTGCATATACAATGATTCAGACTTTGCAAAGAAACAAAAATATTTTTAGCTGGACACAATCACACAAGCAATTATGTAAATATTATATAAATCTTATATAAATATTGGCAACACCATGATTCGGCTGTAGCTAATAATAACTATTCTGATATTTAATGTAACTGCACAATTGTGAGTGTGATATTGCCTTTATACAAAAGTGTTACAGTAAAAAAAAAAAAATTCATATTGATTTCTTTGCTTGTTTATTTATTTTTTACTGAGTTGAGTGATAGAAAAAGTTTCATGTCCCAGTATAGTTATAGTAAATACAGGGATCCTGGACCAAGTAAATTAATTAAACCATTATTATTATTATTATTATTATTATATTATTATTATTATTATATTATAGTTAATATTATTAGATTTATTATAATAATATATTAATGGATTAAGTGTTGTAGAAAAGTATATCAACAGGCATACTAATATTGAATTAACATAAAATTATAAGAATATAACAATTATAAAATATAATATATAATACAATATAATTCCTGTACACAAAATGTAAACAAAATTCAAGTCTCTAAATTGTACCCATGTTTTTATCAGCTCTGCTACCGATGAAAAACCTTTCTTAGGCCGCATCCAGGCCATGGTTTACTATCAGACGACCCCCCGCTATAAACCTCTATCAGCAGTTTTTGGTAAAGTAGTGCATTTGTACCTGATTTGTTTGCATGTGAATGTTTTTAAGACAATGTTGCCCTCTACTATCCATTACTGTTTATGTAAGATCGCACATGTCATTCCAAGAAGAAAATAACACAATCATTTGAAGAACTGGAGAAACCTTTGTACCATGAGAGGGTTCCAGTGACACCAGTGTCATCCGAAGGTCTGTTTTAATTAAAAGGTTCACAAGGCACATTACCATAAAATCAAGCAAACATCTACCTACTTCAAAAGACAGGTCTTTGAAGCTAAATGCAAATGAATTAGCCAGGAGTGCTTTCTATACTCGCGCTGAACAAGCAATTAGAGGTAATTGATGGGGCTTTTGTTTTGCTTGGGGAGAGCATTAATGAGGAGAACTGCAAAGTGTGTACTCACTCGGCTGTGATGAGCAAATCCCAGGACCTCCCTGCCATTCTAGGCACTTTTTTAATCTTAATCAGGATTCTGTTTTTGGGGCGTTTGTGTACGTTAGACAGAACCGGCCATGAATGTACAGTATAAGAGTGAACTTGCATGTTAAACAGGACCTAAAGGCACCATTTTGATGATTCTTCCGCCAAAACATGCGGAAACTCAGCAAAATACAGTTTGGACTGCACATTCGATGTTTCGGATGTTTTTTCAACTTCTTTCTACTTATGCTTTCACTCTCTTCCCCAGAATGACAGTGCGGTGGAAACTAATGGAGAAGATGCCCAGGAGAGTAGAAATGCCCTTCCGGACGTCTCTCTGGTGAGCCACGCAATACGGTTTAAGAACAACCACATAGGCCACAGGGCTGTGGTAGAAAATCTATGCCAACTAATTTCTGCAGTAATTACACATCTAAACAATGTGAGGTATGAAAGCTGATCCCGAAAAAGTCTTGCCAGTAATGGTGCAATGCTGTTAGCACTGTGATTCCTTTGCAGAAGTAAAAAGAAAATTTTCACTCAGTATCCTATCTACCACATCTGTAGCAAACATGCAAAGCTGATTTACCAACGTTGTAATTTTTATCGTAATTGAAGTCGCATGTCCGCAAAGTCGCTTGTAATGGAAACTCAAGGGCAGCTGTGGAATTCTGTCAGTAGACTGTACCCGGATGTTTAAACGGTAGAATATTGTTTATTAATAAGGCATAATAAACCTCTTGCCAAAAGTGATTTACAATATATCATGTCATTTTGGTGAATTGTACTTTTTTGTATGCACTGGTAAAAAGGTGCACATAGATGTTCAAAAAAAGGCTTCATACAGAAAAGCCAGGTTTTTGTTAACATTTATACCACAGTGCTGGCAGATTCTTCAGTCTGATTGGCGGCTTTCCAGAATGGCAGCACTGATCCTTCCAAATCAAGACTTTATTTTAGCTTTGTTAGACTTTAAATTTAGTTTTGATTGCAGCATGCAATGTTTGTCCAATTCACATGTGGAAATGATACTCAGAACAACTCTTTCACAATTTGAGGAGCCTAGACCTGACCCACTGAAGCAACCCCAGATCATAATACTGCTTCCAGAGGTTTGTTCAGTGGCCACTACTGTATGCATAATGGGTGCATCACTTCATGTGCTTCCCTGCTTACATTGATAGACATATTACTCTGGAATAAGGTCACTCTGAACTCAGCAGACCACCTGACCTTTTTCCATTGCTCCAAAGTTCAATACTTATACTCCCTAACAAACCCGAAGTCAAGTGAAAATGCTCTTAAACATAGCTGTGCTTTATATTGTCAGTTTTTCTGCAATGCACCTTCACCAAGCATTTAAGTGATCTTTGATCACAGTCAAGAATTTTTTTCCAACCACATTTCTTCTGAGAAGTTGATGGTCCAGCACTATCCCTCCAGGTTTTAATTTGACAGTTTTGAACTAACAGGCAGTGTACAGTCATTGATATGATGAAGCAAAGGTAAAGAGGTATTTATTTTATGTAAAATCTATGGTAGGGGTATCCAGTGTTGGCACTTTGGCAGTTATTGTTCTGAACTTTGTGTTTCTTAGTAACATGATACACTTGAGGCTTTGTCTCATTACCTTAAACAGAAGCCCTGGAGGGAATGAGTCTTATAGATGCTACAATATTAGTGATAACAGGAACTTTAACCTCCCGCAATAGAAAATCTTACTTTTAACAGTTAAAATGTGATATTTTGTTCATTAATACATAAAGATGTGTAATGATTGGTAAATTGCTGCAGTATAAAAAGAACAAACTGTTTAAGGACATCGCATTATTGGAAAATAATCCTTTTTAGGGTGGTAATGCTTTGCTTGTAGTTTGCTTCGTGCTTTATTCACCGCCCACCTCTTGATTATTTTCCTATAACAGCATGTTCCGTCATGTTCTGTTTCTTAGCTACGTACGTCCATGTGCAATCAAGCCATATTTCTGTAGAGTTATGGTTTAAGTTAAAAATAACTTGCCTGCCTAGCAATATAATCATTTATTGAAGCAATATAATCATATTATTGATTTATATAACGCTTCTTAGATTACAAGCTTTCATTTTTGCATATTTAAAGGAAATAATCAAAAACAAAATCGTTGACTGTGGCAATTTGACTACATGTGTGGTAGATCATGATTAGATGAAAACCTCTCCCATATCTATGTAATGACACGGTGTGCGTGGGTGTATCTTGGCTTCCTGTATTATGAGGACGAAGAACGAGAGACAGGTGCTCTTTTGTAAAGGTGGGTAAGACCTCTAATGAAAACCAATAAACCTCGTCACAGCTGTTTCCATGGCAACAGACACCTTCAGGCCTAGATTTGTTCGACTGGAGTTTTCCAGTGATTTCTGAGGGCCTGGAACACCACTCAGACAGCTCCCATTCACGCCTTTGATTAGTTTCTCTCTCCAGTCACTCCATCCATTCAATTTCTGCTCATGCTTTTTGCTTTGTTTTCCTTCATTTTTCACTTTGTTTCACTTTGTTTCATTTTATTTCTTGTTTTTACCCACGCATGAATGAGCAAGCCTGCGTATTTTGGGAAAGAATTTTGTGCTGGATAATTGAATGATTTTTATGTCATGAAATAATCTGAGACTGATGTAAGACACATTCTAGAACTTTTATACTTTAATTAGTTTAACGTCCGATGCCCTGTTCTTCCATCCTAGGATGAAATG
Organism: Clarias magur; assembly: GCA_013621035.1. NCBI lineage: Eukaryota > Metazoa > Chordata > Actinopteri > Siluriformes > Clariidae > Clarias > Clarias magur. Next base: position 688,413 of record QNUK01000284.1, read on the forward strand.
GGGTCAACATCAGAACCCCCACCTTCCTTCAAGCCCCCTCCTCCCCCTCGCGTACAGCGTCGCCCCAGCCGTAAACCCGCCCCCAGCAAACGCCCTCCGTCTGATTCCTCTAACTCTGACCTACACATCCCTACCCCTTCCCACTCACCAACCAAGGACTACACACAATCCAAAAACCCTCCAAAGGAGCCTCCATTGGCTCAGCTCTCCATGGTGAGTCAGCACTCGATTGGGCCTTTCCCACGTGTTCAGTCCCCCAACAGGTTGAAACCGCCCCCAGCACCAGCAGTCCCAGCTCCGCATGCTCCTCCTCCACTCTCGAATCCAGAAAAACCCCAAAGCGCTCCCTCTTCCCCAGCCTCCACCCAGCATTTTGTCATGGTGGAGGTACACAGGCCCAACGGAGAGCCTGATGTCAACGAGGTCAGACCGCTTCCTCAAAGCAGAGGTAAGAAGAAGTAGCACATAGCTTCTGGTTAAAAAAATACGATAATTGAATCATCTAGCTCAGGAGTTTGCTTATTGATAGCAGGGCATAGGCAGGGGATAAAACATGCTGTTGGCTGATTGTTTATTGATGATGTTATTGGCTTATATGATCTTTACTCTTTACTGCATGTGCATATTAAAGTAGTCAAGAAAGAAAAAGTCATTACAAATTGATGGACACATCAGGTGCCTTTTAAATGAATGTTAGTTATTTATGGTGCACAGTATTGAGGAAGTACAGGCTTGAGGTAGTTTTAATGTTTGCCTCTCTGTATTTTTATTTTTTATTTTTTTATTTTAGTACACGCATAGACAGTGTCAGACAGAACCCGAATACTTAGACTTAACACCTGGCAGTGTTTTTATGAATCCAGTTATAGAAACTCAGATAAACTCTAAAAGTGATTAAAATTAACCCTGAGGATTTTTACTGGGTAATAAGTGCTGAGGCACAAGAGAAAGTCTTTGGTTTTCAATATTGGGTTTCCCCCGCTTACAAACATGTGCAAAAGTTAGTACCCCCACCTTTATTTGTGTGTGTGAGTACCATAACCTCAAAAACATACTCAAAATCTGCTGATCATAGGAGGTCTTAATATTAGGCAAATACATCATCAGACGAACAACATATAACATTTTTCAACATGCCACTATTATTATTTTTTTAATGAAGCCAAAAAAAAACAAAAAAACATGAGCAATATGAAGTACCCCTTTACTGCTTCCACTGGATTTAAGAGGCTAAGTTGTATCCAGATAGTCAAGCAGTTTTCTTGTCTAGAGCATTCAAGTGTGTGTTAAAACAATGCCAAGAGGGAAAGGCATAAGCAATGTCTTTAGAGAAGCAATTGTTGCTGCACATCGATCTAAAAAGGATTATAAATCCATTTCTAAACTATTTAGAGCTCAACATTCTACAGTGAGAAAGATTATTCACAAGAAGTGGACATCCCAGCACATTCACCTCAGGTCAGACCGTGAATTGCTCAGAGGAATACAAAAAAACTCAAGAGCTATATCTCAGACCCTAACAGCCTTACTAAGCATGTTAAATGTCGAAATTCTTGAAAGCACAATTAGAAGAAGACTGAACAAGTATGGGGATGTTTTGAAGGGTGCCAGGAGAAAGATTATTCTATATAAAAAGAACATGGAAGCACGACTGCGGTTTGCAAAACTGCATCGGAACTAAACTTCTGGAACAATGTCGTATGAACAGATGAACCCAAATTAGAGTTGTCATACCCATTGTTAGGCAGAGCGGAGGAGGGGTGATGATTTAGGCTTATTTTGCACCCACGGGACCTGGGCACCTTGCTGTCATTGAATCGACCATTAACTCCCCTGTATCCCAGAGTATACAGTAGTAGGAGGCAAATGTGTCCAATAACTAAAGCTTGAGGCAAAAAAAGAGTCATGCACTGTAAAGCTGCTTTCAGCATGCTTTCACATAAGACAATTAAGGTTTTTGGAATGGCCTAGTGAAATGGTGTGAGCTTAGGACAGCTGTGCATAAGTGAATACCCAAAAACCTCAATGAACTGGAGCAATGTTGTAAAGAAGAAGGGGCCTAAACTCCTTTACAACAATGTGAGAGACTGTGATATACTGTAGGAAACAACTACCAAGTTGAATGTGGATCTACTGTACAAGGAATTGGATCATAGGGGGTACTTTGTATTGCTGACATACATGTATGTTTATTTTTTGCCTTCAATAAATAATGGCATGGTTATACAGTATGTTGTTGTTGGTCTGAGGTTGTATTTGCCTAATACTAAGACCAGCAACTATCAGATGATTTTTTTTTTTTTTAAGTCAAAAACACTTAAAATAAAAATAGGGGTACTAATTTTTCCTATTCCTGTTTCTTTTTCAGCAGGTCGATTGGTGTTTACAAATTGCCCGTAGTGTGTGATTGAGTTTTCTTGTGGGCTGCAATGACTTGGCAACCCATCCAACTTGTACCCAACATTGAGGCATAGGTTCCCTGGGATAGGATCCAGACCCCTCCATGACCCTAGAAAGGATTTGCACTATAGAGAATGAATGAAAGAATGAATGAATGAATGAATGAATAATGTATTATATTAATAATAAATAGAGAGCACTAAGTCAGATGTTGTTTACAGCTTATGGCCCTTTTGTGGACAGGCCAGCCCTCAGGGTGTGAAATTCACTGTGGCAACGATGGCATTTTGTCGTCATGCCTTGACCAGTTGCCTCAATGCTCTATTAATATCAGAAACGCACGGAGGCAATGATTTGCTGTACCCTTTTCTTATAGTGCCTTGGTGCCCTTTTGAAAAAAATGTCATAGAAATGATCTAAATATATTTGGATATTTATAGGTAATATCACCAACAGTCTGTCACACTTTAACCCATACGTTTAACCCATACCTTACTAGCCAGCAGTGATGCCAGATATCTATAATTACTTCATGCAATATAGAAAACATATGGCAAAAACCGCTGTGTGAAGATTCTATCGAATCCACGGCTTCCTCCCAGCACTATGTCAGCACATGTAGTGTGGGTGGAATTTCTTTGCTTCCTGCTTCCTTGATTCGCCACAATGTTCTACTAGTGCTTTATACTGTACATACATATGCAGGACCGTTTTTGCATGTCACAAGACTTCGCTCCATGCGCATGCATCATATGTACGTAGTTGTAGGTCTATGTCTGTGTCCATGAAATTTACATGATGCTGACTGGGCAGCGAAATTAAAAGAGGTATGAAGCTGAATTGCTAAATCTTAGCAATTCAGCAAAATGCACGGAGATTTTTTTTACTTTTTCAGATGAGGAATACAGAAATAACCAAATATGAGAATATTTTTTATATTCACACCAAAACGCCAGACCGTTGTGCTTGCAACAATTGCAAATTGGAGCTCGCCTAATACATGACATAAGAATTGTTTAGTTATAAACAATTTAGTGAGCCTAAAAATGTAATAAGAATAACTAATTATTGAATTTTTATTTCATTGCACAATTGCTAAATTCCCTCTTTGGCCCTTGTAGAGCTTCAAAAATGGCTCAGTGAAAATGCTATTTGTTGGACATTAAAGACAATAACTGCAGTGCCCCCCCAATGGAACTTTAAATTCATACACTGAGCTCGTCTTCTGTTTATACAGTGCCAATTAATTATTAATTTTTTTATGTTGTGTCTCATTTTCCATATTCTTTAATTAATTTTAGAGTATAAGGATAAATAGTTTCATCAAAAAATACTAACATTAGTACTTTAATTTGTGATCCAGTAGACTAGTATTAGTGTTTTTGATAGAGACTTCAAAGCACAAGTTGTTCTAGATAAAGGCATCTGCTGTATACTGTGAACATAATAAAAAGCTATTTAAATTTGATAGCGGCTTCCTTATATAAATGTGATGAAATTCCTGCAAATCATATGATTTAAAATTTGATGATGTCATGGTTTTCATTAGGTAGTCTTCTAAATGTGAAAATTTATGCAGCATCACGAATCAGATACAAACATTTTCTGAAATTCATGTCTCGCCACACTGACTCCAGAAGTGATTTGTAATGTATATGTTTACATTGGAGGTGGCAAAATTTTGCAGTTTGTATGTAATCCTACAGATGGCGCGCTGTGAACTATTCACACATTGGCTGGCAGCACAACATCCTATGTGATAGGCGTGAATTACTTGCCGTTTGATACTAACAATCACAATACAAATCGAATCAGCACCTTAGGTATCATGGTAAAATCGTATCGGTCATCCCTGGGTTTTCCCATCCTTAATAGCAACAGCTGTCGACGTTGATGTGCTGATTATTCGGATGATAAATTTATAACTCTTCCAGAGCTTAATAGAGATCTTGGATTTCAGTGACCAAATGGATAGATCATATCTCAGAGGAATCCTTCCGTTTTGCTGTGGATAATGACTTGTGTATGTGTCTGTGCTGCAGGGTCCACTCTGTCTCAGCTCTCTGACAGTGGTCAGACACTAAGCGAGGACAGCGGCGTGGACATCGCAGAGTCGGGACGCCTCAGCAAAGAGAGCAGTCCCCGTCCTGCCCGAACCCGGCCACTGAGAGAGAGTGCAGGGGGAGGGGAGGGCAGCACTGTGAAACCGGTGAGACCGAGAGAAACAGAGAGAGTGAGAAAGCTCACATATACCGTAAGAAAACAAAAATAGAAAATAAATGGATGTTTAAGCTGAACTGTTGCATAGAGTTTGTTTGTCTGCACTTGAGTTAAAATATCATGCTTCGATACATCAAGCGTTATCATGCTTTATATTTGTTTCTCATTCATTTCTTTTTATTTCCATTTCATCTGTCATAAAAAATTATCTCACTACACTGAAAGTGAGCTCCGCTTTATGTGTACACACTTAGAATACTGCTTTATAGATGAACACATGGCTGTGAATGAAGCACAGCTTGTCGCCTTTAAAATGATCGCGAATGGGATTATTTTGTGCTTTCGGTTGTCAGATTTCAGAAGGCAAAGGCTGTGTACGAAAGCCAAATGTGTATGTGGGCAGTATGTTATACCTGTTTATCTCTCTCTTGCAGACGTTTCTCAATTCAGTATTTTTCATGCCTTTCTCTTTCTCTCTGTGATTCTGACAGCCTGGTCTTCTTGAGCCCATGTCAACTCTGGTGCGAGTACCGAAGAGCGCCAGCACGTTGGGTATCGCTATTGAAGGCGGGGCCAACACACGCCAACCTTTGCCACGCATCGTCACCATACAAGTGCGTAACATTGTGCACTCATGCTTATTACACTCACTGTGTAAGGAAAATAATCCGCGAAACCTTTTTAATTTAGCATACATCGGTCATTTCTTATGTATCGTTGGAACGATACATAAGTTGGAATTAACTGTTCCAAAAGAGCTGAACTTCAAGTTCATATGTGTTATTTCATAGTTTTAAAATTTGTTCTAGAATGTAGCAAAGGTACTGTACATAGTGAAGCTATATATCCCAAATATGTTACAGATTTTAGAGTGAAACAATATGTAAAAAAAATTGCACAAGAAAGCTACTTGCTTACGTTATCTAAACTCAAACTACTATCTGCTTGACAAGCTTATATACACTGTACCTATATAGTTGTGAAACACATACGTCTCTCTAAACTGTGGTCTGTTTTATTCATGACCTGAATTACAGATCTAGTTTAACTCTGGATAGCACCAAGTTAAAAATGGGAGAGAAATGCATATACGTCTTAGAGTTTACACCTAATACTGCAAAACCATTCATTTCTGCAGACAAAAATGCCTCATTGATGTGAGAAATCAAAGGAACTTAGGCTCACTCTTTTAAGCTGACAGGAAGACGGCTATAGTAACTCAATTTGTCACTCCTCACAACCGTGATGACCAGAAAACCATCTCAGATACAACAGCAGAAAAACACACCAGGCTCCCCCTTTGTCAACCAAGAATCTAAAGTCATACTGTAGTCATATTTCCTTCTGTAGAACACAGTGTGGTCGCTTTTATCAGATCGATAATAGATACTTGTAACACGGCCACACATGCGACAGGCGGTTGCTAGGCAACCCCGCAGCACTAATAATTAAGGGAGACGAGCTACACCTGGCCGGTAGGTTATTTAAGCTCCCAGAAACCAGCGCACGCTGTGCGAACATTAGATAGCACCAGGTACGAGAGCGTGGCTCTGGTATAGGGAGTGAAAAGAGAAAAGTGAAAAGGGAAAGTGAAAAGAGAAAAAGACAAAAGTGAAAAGGGAAAGTGAAAAGAGAAAAAGACAAAAGTGAAAAGGGAAAGTGAAAAGAGAAAAAGACAAAAGTGAAAAGGGAAAGTGAAAAGAGAAAAAGACAAAAGTGAAAAGGGAAAGTGAAAAGAGAAAAAGACAAAAGTGAAAAGGGAAAGTGAAAAGAGAAAAAGACAAAAGTGAAAAGGGAAAGTGAAAAGAGAAAAAGACAAAAGTGAAAAGGGAAAGTGAAAAGAGAAAAAGACAAAAGTGAAAAGGGAAAGTGAAAAGAGAAAAAGACAAAAGTGAAAAGGGAAAGTGAAAAGAGAAAAAGACAAAAGTGAAAAGGGAAAGTGAAAAGAGAAAAAGACAAAAGTGAAAAGGGAAAGTGAAAAGAGAAAAAGACAAAAGTGAAAAGGGAAAGTGAAAAGAGAAAAAGACAAAAGTGAAAAGGGAAAGTGAAAAGAGAAAAAGACAAAAGTGAAAAGGGAAAGTGAAAAGAGAAAAAGACAAAAGTGAAAAGGGAAAGTGAAAAGAGAAAAAGACAAAAGTGAAAAGGGAAAGTGAAAAGAGAAAAAGACAAAAGTGAAAAGGGAAAGTGAAAAGAGAAAAAGACAAAAGTGAAAAGGGAAAGTGAAAAGAGAAAAAGACAAAAGTGAAAAGGGAAAGTGAAAAGAGAAAAAGACAAAAGTGAAAAGGGAAAGTGAAAAGAGAAAAAGACAAAAGTGAAAAGGGAAAGTGAAAAGAGAAAAAGACAAAAGTGAAAAGGGAAAGTGAAAAGAGAAAAAGACAAAAGTGAAAAGGGAAAGTGAAAAGAGAAAAAGACAAAAGTGAAAAGGGAAAGTGAAAAGAGAAAAAGACAAAAGTGAAAAGGGAAAGTGAAAAGAGAAAAAGACAAAAGTGAAAAGGGAAAGTGAAAAGAGAAAAAGACAAAAGTGAAAAGGGAAAGTGAAAAGAGAAAAAGACAAAAGTGAAAAGGGAAAGTGAAAAGAGAAAAAGACAAAAGTGAAAAGGGAAAGTGAAAAGAGAAAAAGACAAAAGTGAAAAGGGAAAGTGAAAAGAGAAAAAGACAAAAGTGAAAAGGGAAAGTGAAAAGAGAAAAAGACAAAAGTGAAAAGGGAAAGTGAAAAGAGAAAAAGACAAAAGTGAAAAGGGAAAGTGAAAAGAGAAAAAGACAAAAGTGAAAAGGGAAAGTGAAAANAAAAGACAAAAGTGAAAAGGGAAAGTGAAAAGAGAAAAAGACAAAAGTGAAAAGGGAAAGTGAAAAGAGAAAAGTGAGAAGGGAAAGCGAAAAGAGAAAAAGACAAAAGTGAAAAGGGAAAGTGAAAAGAAAAGTGAGAAGGGAAAGTGAAAAGAGAAAAAGACAAAAGTGAAAAGGGAAAGTGAAAAGAGAAAAAAGACAAAAGTGAAAAGGGAAAGTGAAAAGAAAAGTGAGTAGGGAGAGTGAAAAGAGAAAAAGACAAAAGTGGAAAGGGAAAGTGAAAAGAGAAAAAAGGAAGGAGATAAGAATAATAACAACAAACGAATACCGGTTCGTCGTGACGAAGCACGGTGACACGCGCTGCCATAAGCGCGCCCTCCTTCCTCTTATAACGCTGTGTGGTGTTCACGCGAGCCGATTATTCCTGCTGAAATACACAAATCCACGGCCCATACCCCTCCAAGTCCTGCATTGGGACTCCCTTATATAATTAAATACCGAGGGCTGCCATATTGAAGCACCCCCTCATAACAGAATGTTCGCACCAGAGAAGAAGCCCGCGGATTTGGAGCGGGTGTGCGAGATAGTAACCGGTCAGGCGGGAATGATCGGTAAACATGAACATGCTCTGACCGAATTATGTTCAGAGATAAAGGGAATTTCGCAGCGCTTAGACCAAATCCATGAGCGCCTCGAGACACAGGGCACTTCCGGATCGCCGGTGAACCCGGAGGCACTTCCGGGTTCAGCTCGTGCGGCCGTCACTGTAGCACAAGCACCCCCCCTGGTGGCCGAGACGAGATTACCTACTCCCAACCTTATGCTGGGGAATCTGATAAATGCAATGCCTTCCTACTCCAGTGCTATTTAATATTTGAAATGCAACCATCCCAATTTCTCACTGAGAGAGCCAAGGTTGCATATATGATATCATTATTAACGGGAAGGGCATTGGAGTGGGCCACCGCAGTATGGCAAAACCTCCTAGCAGCACACACTACAGCCCATGAATTTATACAGGCCCTCAAGGCCACCTTCCACCATCCACATCTGACTAGTGGTGTAGTCTCGCCCCTCCTCCGCATTCGGCAGGGAGGCACCATCGAATTCCGGACACTAGCTGCTAGTTCAGGCTGGAATGCGGGAGCACAAAGGGACGCATACATTCAAGGCCTTTCAGAGAAGCTCAAAGATGAGCTGGCAGTGCGCGAACCACCTGAAGATTTAGAATCCCTGTACAGTATGGCCATACGAATAGATAACCGCCTCCGTGAGCGCAGGGCGGAACGCGCAGGGAGTTATCGAGTAGAGCCGACCTGTCTCCAGCGAGAGCTAGAACGGGAGGTAGATCAGGGTGAGCCCATGCAGCTAGGGGCAGCAGAGATCTCAGGGGTCCCCCAATTTCGGTCGGGATGCTTTCGTTGTGGCCGGCCCGGTCACCACCAGGGGCGCTGTCCGCTGAATAAGCCAAAAGGGGGGGGTCACTCTCGGGAGGGGGGCCAACAGTGACCCAAAGGTCAGACCCTCAGCGTTCAGGGCTTTTCCTCCCCATTGACATCACTTGGGAGGAGGCCGCCACTACCCATCTAAAAGCATTTGTTGACTCGGGAGCAGGAGGGAATCTCATAGACGTAGAGCTGGTGCGGAGACTGGCTTTGCCATTTCACCCACTCTCTGCTCCCATTTCAGTGGCGGCCCTGGACGGTCAGTTATTTGAATCCGGTCCAATCATACATGAGACTGACCCTCTAATATTGCGTATTGGACAACATGCAGAGCGAATTTCCTTCCTCATTACCCGAGTGCCTGAGCTCCAGGTGGTACTGGGGTTTCCTTGGTTACAGGAACACAACCCCCGTATTGATTGGTTAACCTGCTCTGTCTCGGTTTGGGGAACCCGTTGCGCACAGAGCTGCTTAAAAGGGATCAGAACCCTAGACACGCAGCCACCCCATCAGGTCGACCTCTCGGCAGTTCCCAAAGATTACTGGGACCTGGCGGAAGTATTTTCCAAGTCAGGGGCCCAAAAGCTTCCTCCCCATCGACCTTTTGACTGCGCAATCAACCTGCTTCCGGGTTCGAATCCACCAAGGGGAAAACTCTACTCCCTGTCCCCTCCCGAGCAATTAGCCATGGAGGAGTACATCCAGGAGGCATTGTCCCTTGGATTCATTCGACCGTCTAAATCCTCCGCAGGGGCCGGGTTCTTCTTCATAAAAAAGAAGGATGGGGGCCTCCGCCCCTGCATAGATTATCGGGGGGTGAACGCGATGACACTGAAAGACCGCTATCCCCTTCCTCTGATGAATTCCGCCTTTGAATGCCTGCAAAAGGCGAAATTGTTCACAAAGCTAGATTTACACAGTGCTTACAATTTGATCCGCATCAGGGCAGGGGACGAGTGGAAGACCGCGTTTATTACACCGTCAGGGCACTACGAATACAAGGTGATGCCCTTCGGCCTGACTAATGCGCCAGCCGTCTTTCAGAGGTTCATTAATGAGGTGCTCCGGGAGACACTTAACCTCTACGCCTTTGTCTACTTGGACGACATTTTAATTTTTAGTGCCTCCATGCCAGAGCACGTCACCCATGTGCGCCGGGTGCTGCAACTTCTCCAGCAGAACCATCTATACGTTAAGCTGGAGAAGTCACAGTTCCACACAACCTCCACTTCCTTCTTGGGTTTCGTGGTATCCCAGGGTCGTCTCCAAATGGATCCGGCCAAAATAAAGGCTGTGGCTAGTTGGCCCCGTCCCACATCGCTTCGGGCAGTTCAACGCTTCCTGGGGTTCGCCAATTTCTTTCGGCGGTTCATCCGCAATTTTAGCACCTTGGCGGCTCCACTTAGCGCCCTCACAAAGAGGAACCCAGGGCGATTTAAATGGACAGAGGAGGCACAAACAGCTTTCCAGGCTATAAAAATAAAACTCACCACAGCTCCAGTCTTGCGGATGCCAGATCCGGAGACCCAGTTTGTAGTGGAGGTAGACGCATCCTATGTGGGGGTGGGCGCGGTTCTCTCCCAACGTTCCAGGGAGGACCAGAAACTACATCCCTGCGCCTACTTCTCACACCGCCTGACCCCGGCAGAGAGAAATTATGGCATTGGAGATCGGGAGCTCCTTGCCATAAAGCTGGCTCTAGAAGAGTGGAGACACTGGCTGGAGGGGGCCAAAGAGCAAATATTGATTTGGACCGACCACAAGAACTTAGAATATATTCGGTCGGCCAAACGCTTAAACCCCCGACAAGCCAGATGGTCCCTCTTCTTCTCCCGGTTTGATTATGTGCTCTCCTTCCGTCCAGGCTCAAAGAACCTCAAGCCGGACACCCTCTCGCGTCAATGGGTTAGAGGAGCCCGAAACTGAGAGCATTATCCCAGCGCCCCGCATCCTTGCCCCCGTGCGCTGGGCCATTGAACATCAAATCAGGCAAGCACAGCGACAGGAACCAGATCCGGGAGGAGGACCCTCCGGAAAGTTATATGTTCCTGCCGGTCTCCGCTCCCAAGCTCTCACATGGGGCCACTCGTCCCCGTTCACGGCACACCCAGGCGCCACTAGAACCCGCGAGTTTCTTCGTCGGCGTTTGTGGTGGCCCGGCATGGAGAGAGATGTTCGGGCTTATGTGGTGGCCTGTCCGACCTGCGCGCAGAATAAAGAACCACGTACACGGCCCGCCGGACAGCTGCACCCATTACCCATACCGTCACGCCCATGGTCCCATCTTTCCTTGGACTTTGTCACGGGCCTGCCCTCATCCAAGGGGAACACGGTCATCTTGGTAGTGGTAGATCGGTTCTCTAAAGCCTGCAAGTGTATTCCCTTGCCAAAACTTCCGTCAGCCAAAGAGACAGCGCAGTTAGTCCTCCAACAGGTGGCCCGAGTGCATGGCCTCCCAACCGACCTGGTCTCTGACCGGGGCCCGCAGTTTGCTAGCCGGTTTTGGGGAGCGTTCTGTAAACTCATTGGAGCCACGGCCAGCTTGACATCGGGCTTTCACTCTGAGTCGAATGGGCAAACAGAGAGGGTGAACCAAGACTTAGAACGCACCCTCAGGTGCATAACCTCTTCCAACCCGTCATCATGGTCTGACCACTTAATGTGGGTCGAGTATGCCCACAACACCCTGTGGCACTCCTCCCTGGGCATGTCACCCTTTGAGTGCCAATTCGGATATTCCCCCCCTATGTTCCCAGAGGAGGAACCTGAGGTAGGGGTCCCCGCTGCACAAAGTTTGGTACAGCGGTGCCGTCGGACCTGGAGGAGGGCCCGAGCCGCTCTACAAGTCGCCAGGCGCAGGGCGACCCTCACGGCGAATCGGAAGCGACGGGTAGAACCCTCCTTCCGTACAGGACAACGAGTCTGGTTGTCCACCAGGGACCTCCCACTAAAGCTCGAATCACGAAAGCTGGCCCCCCGATACATCGGGCCGTTTAAAATCATGAGGAGGATTAATCCAGTGGCGTACCGCTTGGCTCTCCCCCGGTCAATGAGGATCAATCCTACATTTCATGTGTCACGACTGAAACCAGTGCTCTGCAGCACCTTAGCTCCCAGACCTACACCACCCCCACCCCCACCCCGTATCATTGATGGGTCCCCAGCATTCACAGTTCGACGTATCCTGGACGCAAGGCGAGTCCAGGGCGCCATACAATACCTAGTGGACTGGGAGGGGTATGGCCCAGAGGAGCGCTCTTGGGTGCCAGCCCGGCACATACTAGACCCCGAACTTGTTAGGGAATTCCGGGCTAGCCATGGGGCTGGCACAGGAACGCCAGGGGTCGTTCCTAGAAGGGGGGGTACTGTAACACGGCCACACATGCGACAGGCGGTTGCTAGGCAACCCCGCAGCACTAACAATCAAGGGAGACGAGCTACACCTGGCCGGTAGGTTATTTAAGCTCCCAGAAACCAGCGCACGCTGTGCGAACATTAGATAGCACCAGGTACGAGAGCGTGGCTCTGGTATAGGGAGTGAAAAGAGAAAAGTGAAAAGGGAAAGTGAAAAGAGAAAAAGACAAAAGTGAAAAGGGAAAGTGAAAAGAGAAAAAGACAAAAGTGAAAAGGGAAAGTGAAAAGAGAAAAGTGAGAAGGGAAAGCGAAAAGAGAAAAAGACAAAAGTGAAAAGGGAAAGTGAAAAGAAAAGTGAGAAGGGAAAGTGAAAAGAGAAAAAGAAAAGTGAAAAGGGAAAGTGAAAAGAGAAAAAAGACAAAAGTGAAAAGGGAAAGTGAAAAGAAAAGTGAGTAGGGAGAGTGAAAAGAGAAAAAGACAAAAGTGGAAAGGGAAAGTGAAAAGAGAAAAAAGGAAGGAGATAAGAATAATAACAACAAACGAATAGCGGTTCGTCGTGACGAAGCACGGTGACACGCGCCGCCATAAGCGCGCCCTCCTTCCTCTTATAACGCTGTGTGGTGTTCACGCGAGCCGATTATTCCTGCTGAAATACACAAATCCACGGCCCATACCCCTCCAAGTCCTGCATTGGGACTCCCTTATATAATTAAATACCGAGGGCTGCCCTATTGAAGCACCCCCTCATAACAATACTGTATAATCACCCTAGTGTAGACTGTAGTTACCCTTGTTTTTCCTTCTCTCAAAAGTATATAAACTTTTTTCTAGTCCTTTCTTACAATAATTGTAAACATACTTTATTCATAACATTTTAATCCAATTCTTAATTTAATTTTAAAATTGCATAAAGATGAGTGCACTTATATATGCAGTTCCATATTCTCATCATGAACAGGAATATCATGGCCAATAAAATAATAGATTTTCCGGGGGTTTTTTTGGAGCAGAATGATTGTACGGTTGTGCAATTTTTTTATTTATTTTGGGGTCTTTGTGATCAACACAGGGCTACAAGTATGAAGTATGTACAGGGTCAAAATGATACATACAGCACACCTATCATTTGTTTGAAGCAGATTCTTTTGTTAGCCATCACCAAGCTTCTCGCAAAATACAGTACTCACTGAATATTTGAAACTCTTGAGGATCTGGGGCGTCTCCTGCTATTCCTATTCTGATGCTTGTGTTGGCCAATCCGGTGAGTGCTAAAGAACCTTTTTTTGCCTGGGATCGAGATGCTATGAACAGTTTTGCACCAAATACACAAATACAAAATAATTTTTAAAAATTACTTTTTGTGCAGAATCATAGAACACAGTTATGAAAGTTAAAAACTCCCTTTATTTCTCCAAATAATTCCCTGCTACACTAACACTACGGCACTTGGCGCAGCATTTCATTAGTGCTTGTAGAAATTTCTCTCATCACTCAAAGCCATGCTCAGACTGCCTGTCTCGCGTCTGAGACACTGACCTCCCAGGAGCTCCTTTAGTGGCCCAAACATTTGAATGTGACTTAGAGCAAGGTCAGGAATGTAAAAAGGAGGATGCAGCAATAACTTCCAGACGAGTTCCTGTAATGTGTAAGTGGTGCAGTGGGATGTAGGAGGTTGTGCATTGTCATGCAAAAACACCTTTTGTGATAAAAACCAAAACAGCTTACATGTTTTTACGAATGGATGGATACAGATCACGGATGTACAGGTTTCTTTAAAATGTTTGCACAATTCAAATGTTTTGCTGTGGCCTAAAGTCTAATCACCGTACTGTTCTTGAAGACTTCTGAAAATGTTGGTTTTACACCTTCATTCACCAGAAATTTCATCACTTTTCAAAAGTTCTGCTTTTACAGTACTTGCACTTAATTTCCTGTTATCCAAATGCTCCTTGACCATATAACAGAGATTTATTTATTTATGGTCATGATACAGTATCCAGTATAACCCAAATGTAAATGGGTTTCCTCTTCAAGGTTCAAGGTTCATTTCTCATGTCATCTCAGGGAGTTTTTCCTTGCCACCATCACCACTGGCTTTCTCATTAGAGACAAAGTGATTGAGCTCTAAATCTCTTCATCTGTTCATAAACATATTCATTATTTTCTTTTCATTTTTTTAAATGTATTCTGCCAATGCTATAAATCTTATTTCTGTAAAGCTGCTTTGCGTCAGTGTTTAATGTTAAAAGTGCTATGCAAATAATATCGAACTGAATTATATTTTTATGTTGGCACAGATAAGATACCAGCTGTAGTCAACCATGATCAATAACAGGAAGATAGAATTTTTGGGCTTGGCAAATTATACGAACATTTTGGCCTTTCAGTACCACTGAATTAATAATGTAAGTGGATTTTTGTATATTTTTTGACTCTGTGTGTATTATTGTGGTCCTATTTTAATGTCAGAATGCCTTCTTTCCCAGAAAAAAAGTTAAGTTAAAAGACATCATAATTATAAGCCCAATATCGCCATGGCTTTCATGTTCATGATGAATGTTAACTTCTGACCACAATGATACCTCTGCAGCTTGTATTAAAGTTAGAGCCATTAAATTCATTTAATCTTCTGACCACCCAGGATGGTTATTTGGTTCCAAATATTACAGTAGTTATTAAAATATGATGTGGAAGAACCTGTTTATAAACACTTGTATCTCATTAGCAGCAGTCAGCAATGTTCTTCCGTGATTTGTCTTGTTTTTCAAATTGTAGCCCATAACCTTCATTGTTCTGGGAATCTTTTGTTAGATTTGGCATGTGGCTGTGGGGTTTGTGTTCATTTAGCCACAGTGGTGTTAGTGAGGTCAGGTATTGATTCCGGGCGAAAAGGCCAGGCACGTAGTCAGCATTTAAGTTCAACCTAAAGATGTTCATTGAGGTTGAGGTCAGGTCTCTTTGCAGGCCTCATGGGTTTTTCCACTCCAACCATGGCAAGCCACGTCTTCATGGACATCACCTTTGTGCACAGGGGGGGTTGTCATGCAGAAACACATTTGGACCCCTTACCCCAGGGACCGGAAATCTTTATGCTAGAGCAAACCCAGACATTCTAGACAATTCTGTGTTTCTAACTTTGTGACAACAGCTTGGGGAAGCACCACATACTGTATTGGATCAACTGTGCACAAACACTATAGCATTAAATAAAAGCAATTTCAACATGGACAGTTTAACATACAGTATGAGAAGTGAATGCTGTGAGAAACTTGCATGTGCTTCAGTGTTATCTATTTTAGTTACAATAGATTTCTTCCTCCCACTCAAGACACATAAGAGAACATTTCAGGAATTATTGTCATTTAAATCACTTCTGCTTTAATTCTCCAGACTGGGCAACTAAAAAGCATGGCTCTCGATTATATCATTTTAGAAATGCCTCCTAAACTCCTACAGAATTTGAAAAGCAGAATATAGAGGTTCAATTATGAGCTCCCTGCCGTCTGTCACATAATGGCGTAATGAGAAGGCGAGGGCAGCTTGACTCGGGGAAATAGAGACAAAAGAACCACATGGGGTATCAGACAGTGAAGGTCCACTTATTCTTCTATTTGAAAGGCACTTGCAGTTTAGAAAAGTTGCTTTCCGAAACTAAATCATCGGAGAATTTTCTCTTTTTAATGTGGCATAAAGCAGCTATGTTCGACCTATAAACTAACAAATTAAATAGCTGCAAACAAAATAACACTACACTGATATTTTTACATTCTACAAGATGATTACTTAGTGGGAAAT
This sequence comes from Clarias magur, assembly GCA_013621035.1. Lineage (NCBI taxonomy): Eukaryota > Metazoa > Chordata > Actinopteri > Siluriformes > Clariidae > Clarias > Clarias magur. The sequence goes on from QNUK01000284.1 coordinate 704,414, forward strand.
AATTAATACAAAAAAAAGGCTTGAATGAGTGTTTGTTCAGTTTGTTGAGTTAATTTAATTTAGTCGCAAGCTTTAATCGACCTGTTGGAGGTTTGATGATATGCTGCTTAGCTGTGAGCTGCTGTTTAGGTTGCTGTTTTCTGTGCTAATGACTCATTGCTACTGTAGTAAAACAAAAATATATAGTGTGTATTATCTGTCGCTTGAAATTGGGAATGAGGCTGTGTATTTACTGTAATGTTGGAAAAACATGCAGTGTTTTGACATACGCCAATCAGCCATCATTTTAAAACCATTAACATTGAAACCACCTTGGTTTTAGGTAACCCTTGTGCCACCAGGTTGGCTCTGACCCATCGGGGTGTGGCTCCATGTCAGTACTATTGTGGTTAGAAGTATTTAGATGCCGACTAGCCTTGAATTCTTTGCCTGCTGGACCCTGTGCATGGCACCTTTCTGTTGTGGCCAACATTTACTTTTTACGGCAATTTCAGGTCAGCTAACGTTCGGCCCCCACAGGCATACAGTAGATGAACCTTTGGTGTCTATGATCCTGCCACCAGTTTACTGGTAGATAATTAATGATCAGTGTTATTCCTGTTGGTTATGATAGTGTTATGACTGATCAGTTTATGATGATATCCTGTAACCAAGAACAGAAAAGAAATAAAGTTTAACACAAGCATGAGTGTGTTTTTTTCCCCCTAATTTCATTAGATGAATTGAACAAGCGGGTCACTGATGAGTTCATAAAACACTGTTATGAATAGATTTTAATGAAAGTGTACTTTGGCAAAGATATCGTAAAGAGATTATGACATATTGGGATCATCTCTATTTACATTCAATATTGCATATGTACTCATCAGCCACTTTATTAGTAGAAAGCCCAGTACTGGTAAAATAGCTTCAAATCATCATGGTGTGAGCCGGGATCATACTGTTAAGATACTGATCCATGTCGAGATGGTTGCATCATGTAATTGCTGAACATTCAGGCTGCGAAATCTCGAGGTCTGCCACATCCCAAAGGTGCACCGTTGAATTCAGAACTGGAGTCCGTCGAGGCCATTTAATTACACCGAACACATTGTAATGTTCATGCAGCCCATTTGAGATGACTCATGCTTTGTGACATGGCACATTGTCATGCTGGATGTAGCACTTTTAAGACATGTAAATTGTAGCCTAAAAGAGATGCTCATGGCCAATAGCAATACTTAGATACAGCAGACGATGCGTGATGAGTATTAAGGGGCCAGTGTGTGCCAAGAAAACATTCTCATACAAACAATCTCATACCATTACACAACCAACAGCAGCCTGGACCTTTAATACAAGGCAGGTTAGGATCCATGGATTCATTCTATCGATGCCAAATTCAGACCCCACCATCTGCATGTTGCAGATTCAGATGTCAAAACTCATTTAGCCATCAGTTTCAGTGAGTCTGTGCCCAGTGTAGCCTCAGCGGAATTCAATGTGGTTTTCTGTTCTTGTGGCAAATCTACCTCAGGTCTACCTTTGATATGTTCTGAAGTGCTTTTCTGCTCACCACGGTTATGAGAGTAGTAAATTGGCCTTATATTGTAAGACACAGCTGATAACAGCTAGAGCAAAGTTGTAACAGCTGGAGCAAAGTTGTTTAATCCTCTCATCTACACATTAATGTGAGCAATGCATTTCAACACCTTGAAGTTATTTAAAACCACGAGGAAAGCTTGTGATACCCTTATACCAGCTCTAATATCTGTTATATCATGAATCCATGCTGACTATCAACATGGTTATATAAGTCTAAATGAGCTTACTGTGGGAGAAGCGAGGTGTAGCAGTGACGGTGTGTGGAGATCAGCAGCAGGGCTTCGTGTTGTGAGGTGATTGCATGTATCATGAGTTGGAGCGAAGACTGGAGCTCTTAGTGCCTAATGTGTGATGGAAAAAAAAAGTTCTCATTAAGGCTGGCTTGGCTACAAATGAATACATTGAATAAAAAGCTCAATGGAGAGACATGCAGCCGGAAAGAGCTTTTAATGAAGCGAGGGAAGCAGAAAGAGAGAGTGAGATGCTCAAGAGGACGAGACAGATAGCCAGGCAGCCAGGAGTAGATTTTAATTCCCTGGCCATGGGCGGTTCATCAGCAATGGAAATGGATGAAGCAAAAACAGCAGCTGCAGACAAGATAGTGCTGAAGGCTTTGTTCTTTTTTACTGTTTCTGTTTTGTCCCAAGTCACAAGGATACATCAGCCTATAGTGATTTCCATTCTTAATGTTTAAACCCCATTTTCCAGCACCGCCTGTCTTCTCGTATGCCTGCGCATTTTCATGCTAATTATTAATAGCTTTTGTATTCATGTAAAACAGCTCTCTCTCCTTTTCAGAGAGGAGGCTCAGCTCATAACTGCGGGCAGCTGAAGGTGGGCCAGGTGATTCTGGAGGTGAATGGGATCTCTCTGAGAGGACGAGAGCATCGAGAAGCAGCCTGCCTCATCGCTGAAGCTTTTAAGACCAAAGAGAAGGACTACATCGACTTCCTCATTACGGAGTTCAATGTGGCGCTGTAAGACTCTCTCAGGCGTTAAAGAGGATGAGAACTGTAAACTCTTTTTGGCTCGAGGACACCAGTAGTCCCGAGCAAACTGAAATTCTCTTATCAGATACTGTACAAGTCCACCTAGTGAACCCTAGCTTTATCATTCTGAACATGTTGAACTGGTTCAAGGCACTGCTTAGTCTGATCACAATCGTATCTTTGGATGATATCTGTCTTTACTTGAGTCCTTTTTACACAGATCATTCCCCAGTCCTGAAACAAATGTTATTCAGAGTCTGTGTCACAACTATGCGCTCATTTCCCATTTTGGAATTAGCATCTTTAACCATTACATCATCTTCATCTCATTAGAAGTCTAATTTTATAAAAGTATGCACTTCGTGTCGCTATTTTTGTGATCATGACACAAACCCAAGATGCTGGCATTATATATGTTATGAGTATTCAGGATTATCTGCACAGACAGTAATTTGAATAAATGTATTATCAAGAAATATTGTTAGACATTCAATTAAATAAGCTAATTTTCTTTCCTTTCAAAGCCATGAGGCTCAGGACAAAGGGATTTTCTCAATCAAATATAGTTAGAAAAAGCTTCACGTTGCTATTTAGTAGTAGACATGAGGTCTAGATGGCAGCACTTAGAACAGATGTGTTTCCTGTCTTTTTGTACAGTTCTGTGGATATTCCTTCATGTATGTGAACCTCAAGGACATAGAGTTTTTGCATCACCTAATCTGTCTTCTCCACAATGCCAGTACCTTTAAAGAAACTATGATTTTATTCGATTTGTTTACGCCATTCTGTCGAATCCTAATTATTTGCATAAGGAGTTTAGAAGCCACAACGTACAGTAGTTGTTCGTACAGTAGCTAGAGTATACCTGTTTAACAGTGATTCCATAACTCTGACTCTTCCTGATTTTGAAAATGTAAAATCCAGTTATATGAAATACGGACACAAGTGTGTAAAAGCAGTGCATCCTTTATTTCGGGCAATCTCGAATAGATCATTATCCATTACTTGGGTCAGAACACGGATAGACAGCAACAAGCCAGAAACTAGGAAATCATATAGACTGAACAGGAAAACAAGTCTTTGCCTTACTGCGACAGAATGGCAGTCGATTTCATGCTTGAGTTAAAGGAAAAAGATTGTAGAGTAGTTATTTAAAGGTTAAATCTAGAATAGGTGCACGCATTAGGTAAAAAAAAAAAAAACAATGGCAGAAACGGATGAAGAGAGGACCAAAACAACAGTACATTGCAATGTAATCGAAAAGCGCAAAACAAGAGATGACCATACGTCTGCTTATTTGGTCTACTGTGTTCTTTACATCTGTTTATTTGTTCTATTGTGAACTTGATTGCCACGTGATCCATAAAGCATATTAGGTTTAATATCAGAATGCCAGTATTCAGTTTATCCAAGCAGGTTTAAAACATTGCACTGATTAGTAGGATAATTATCTTATCAAATGTCGGCCTGACAAATGAATAATTTGTATTGGAAAATACTATTCCATATGGTTGATGAGGAAATTGCCAGAGCGTCAACGCTCTGTAGTTGATGTACAGTACCTGGTAAGATAAGGTCTAACCTTATTACTGATATTTCAGGATTTCTGACTGAAGACGATCGGTTCTAGTCGGATGAAAAAAAAACGTGAACCTTTCTTTTCAGTTAGACCACTCATTGATTTTGTTTCGTCAAAGTCTGTAGGAAATATTTACTTTTTCTGGTCCACTAAGACTACAAATGAAAAACTAATAGCCCAGGCATGAAATGTGATTGTGCCAGGTGCCTGGACGGGAGATTTGCTCCTCCCTGTGTTGGGTAAAGTAGCCTATTTATACCGATGTAAGGACATAATAGTATGGTATGGTATACAGTGCTGTGCAAAATCTTGAGCAAACCGTCATTTCTTCACTTTTTTTCCCTTCTAAAAATTTTTAATGCACTCTGGTGGAATATTTCTCCAGGCTTCCTAGACGACTTTACTGGCTCTAATCCTTTTGCATAAAACCATCTAACTAAAGGCATGAACCAGGGAGAAACAGGTGCAAATGATGGCAGATATTCTGGTGATGCTGTATGTTGAGTTGTTGAAACAGACGAGAGAGGAAATGAGGTTGTTAGATAAACAACTTTTAAACTTTATTTTTTGAATTTTTAATTCAATAGGAAGAAATGAGGAGTGGCTTAATATTTTTCGCACTGTACTTTACATTCACATCATGTATTGAGATTTTATTATTATTATTATTATTATTATTATTATTATTATTATTTGCTTGATGTACAGGTTGAGCCATGTGGTTAAAATAAAAGAGGTCCCAGGTTCAAACCCTGAGTTCAGAAATCCCACTTCCACAAAATGTGAGAATCTGAACAGAAAAATAACAACTGGTTGAAAACAGGAAGTAAGTTACTAACGTCTAACAAAATTATTAACATGCCACGAAATACATTTGAACAGATTCATGCTCTAACACAACTACTAAATACTGTTGATGAAATGGGACAGAACACCTGTTCATCTGCTCACTTCAGTTTCCTGTAAAATGTGCAGAAATGACAGTCTCATAATTACAGTTTTATTGCTTGTCAGCATGGCTCTTTTCTTGTTTTTCTTTTTCTTTTTTTTAAATAATTACTTATAAGCTATGACAATAAAATCCTAGGACAGAACATACTGTTCATACTGTTACCATGAGAAAAAGTGACAGAGAGAAAGGACCAAAAATAAATCCCAAAATGACTCAACTTACATCTGTAGCTTACTGATTTTTTTTTTTTCCAGAGAACTTGTGATCTAAAAGAAAAATGAAGAGGTACTTTATCTAATTATGATAGTACGATGTGAAACAAGACAAGCTCATCAGGCCGAGGACAGGAGGGGAGCTGTGCAGTCAGTGTAACTAATGAAAAGTTGCAGAGTGTGAAAAGAGAAAAGGAGATGTAGCAGGGCTGAGTCTTGATGTGTCACTCAGGTTACATAAACACGGAAGAGTGGGAGAAAATTAGAGAGAAGGATTCTAGACTGTTCGGTGTGTATGCGTGTGTGAGAGAGAGGAGAGAAAGGGAGCGAGACGTAAGAAGAGAGATAAAAAGAAATAATGCATAATAATTCCTGTGTGCATGTGATAAAGAAAGGAGTGGCATGAAAAGGAATTGTGATCTCTCGCTTGGTGCGTGTGTCTGTGCGTGTGTCTGTGTGTGTGTCTGTGTGTGTGTCTGTGTGTGTGTGTGTGTGTGTGTGTGTGTGTGTGTGTGTGTGTGTGTGTGTGTGTGTGTGTGTGTGTGTGTTTGCGTGCGTGCGTGCGTGTGTGTATTCATTCACTGGTCTCTGTTCAGCCTCTCCGATGTGATGCCATTTGCAAATCCACAGTTTAAGTGGAATCTTATGGTATCGTAGATGTAATTAATTATTTACTCTTTCAACTGTTCCAACTTTTGTTGTCAACAATCTCTTAAAAACATATACAGAGATCAAGAACCAGATCTGCCAATATGATAAATATACAGTATACTAACTAATAACTAAATGACTCTAAATGACTAAATGACAGTGAAAAAAGACATTGAATACTGTAAGACCTTTTTAAGAATAGACTATCAAAACCTGATGTACTGTATATATTAATACTTTTCAATGAATTTATTGATGTATTGTTCATGTTGACTGATTTAATTCTTTGTGTAATCAGTTTATATCAAGCAATTTTCTGTAATAATTTACATAGATATTATTTCGTTTTTCTGTACATGTATTGATTTACTTGTTTGTTTGTATGTTTAATTTCTGTCAAGCAATTACTAATTTAATATCTTCCTATATGTTTGGTTTTTCTGTGAATTCTTTTTTATGCTGTTTTGGTTTGGTTACTGCCTTACAGTGACATCGATAATGTTATATAGCATTAGCAATAATATTTTTTTACATATTATATAGGAATAAAAAAACAGAGATTATACATTATCTTAAATCATAATACTTAATACATTCAGTTATCATTTTTATTTTATTTATTTGTTTGTTTGTGACTTTATTGTTTTTTGTATTCAAATATTATTATAGGAAACCTTTTTGCCCAGTTTAGGCTACTTGCCATGATAATACTTAAGTATACCTTGAAAAGCACAAACTTTACACAAGAAATGGTCCATGTTTAAAAAAAAAAAAAGATTTTATTTAATTATTTTATTTAAATAGATTTGATATTGGGTCTGGAAATAGTTGAACGCATTAGCAATCGATTATCAGTAATCCCTAATAATTGATTAATAAGTTTATAACCATGATTGGTTAATACATATTCTTTAAATACATTAATTGAATAATGATCAATCATTAAGTTTATTTATGTATTTATTTAGACGAACACTTGAAAAGCGTTTGTCTAATATACTTTTAATTACACTGACCAGAAAAGTTCTGGTTAAATTTATTTATTCATTTATTTTTGAAACTCATAGCAAATTCACCTTCAAATGATTTATCATGCATTCTTTAGTTTTTATTTATTTATTTTTTTAACCAGATTTACTGTTAACAAAATATAGCTATAATTCTGTGGCAGAGGAGGTAGGAAGCAAATATAGTATAACATACACGAGAAGCATCATTTCATAATTATTTTCCAGGGCATAACACGGAGGAAAACAAATACAAACATGTAGAGAAAGTCATGAGAGACCAAAAAAATTCAATCACTGTAAATGAATACAGCATTATGTTGTAATGAATGTTTAGAAATCCAATAGCTACAACTGGCTTGAAAATGCAGTACAGTAACGAAAGCAAAACTAGCGACTGAATCTCTGATATTTGATATAATCTAGGTTTTTCAACATATAAATGGAAGTGATTGATCTCAGGTGTGTGTGTGTGCGCGTGTGTGCGCGCGTGTGTGTGTGTGTGTGTGCGCGCGCGTGTGTGTGTGTGTGTGCGCGTGTGTGCGTGTGTGTGTGTTTGTGTGTGTGTGTGGTGAACCGGAAGTGTGTTGGATTTCATGAAGTCGTGGCCTCTGGTGATGTTGAGGATTATTGTCAGGTGAGTCTGTTTCCATAGCCGTCTATATATTTTTTATACACTCCAGTTTTGCTGAAGTTTGGAGAAAAATGTCATTCTAGTTCCAGTTCTTTGTCGGTCACAGGAGTCGACTACAAATGTTTAAAATACCCAACATGTTAAGATGGTCTGAAGCAGTTATTGAATTGTGTTTTATGGTTAATTAAGGGTTAATAAATACACTGAACAATAATTCAGTTATGAAGGTAAACTGGTAAACCAATTATTAAACAAGCCAATACATATGTATGATAATAGGAATAAAATAGAGATATAGGTATTTATTTATGTATTTGTATATTTTGTGTATTTTTATAGTTATTTCCATATCTATTAAACAACTGGGAATGTTTTGTTTATTCATTCATTCGTTCATTGAGTCATTTCTTTCTTTCTTTTTCAGTTTGGCTCCGATTCGGTTATTAACATATCCCAGGTGTAAAAGCTCATCAAATAAACTGCTGAAATGAGTTCTCATCAATATCTACTTGCGAATCAGACTCCTTTTAAATACACTGCTGATTATGGTGACATAAATAGGGCTTTGGCTAGTTTGTTTCCTTCACTTTAATCTTATTCCTGAATCGACCTGTCTGTCAGATATCTTCAATGCTTAGCATTCAGAAAGTCACTCTCAACTCGGTGTATCCTCCTGAGCATGCAGTGCTACTCAGTTTTTAAACACAAGTAACACAGACCCAAGGATTTTTTTCAGTCCAGCTGTGTGCACTGCACATCTGAAGGCTCCACCTGTGGCTTTGCACAAGACCACAAAGATGTAGGATGAAAGAATAATATGGCTGATCTCCTCACACACACACACACAAAAGTCCTGCTTGCGCTTTCTTTTTATATTGACAGTCTGAGTGCTCGTACTACGATTTATACGCTCTTTACACACTAAGGCAGGGATGTTAGAAGATTTTGCCTGAGGTGTTTGTAGAATTTGAAAAGGATCGTGGAACCTGGAGGCATCGGAACCCAGTGGAGTAACTACACAATTTTTATATTTCACTGTAGTGCAATATTTACAAGCAGAATTCAGTGTTTTTTTTTTTTATTGACAGTTGTCCTATCGATGTTTCTTTTCCTATTTCTTGCTCTTTTACTTTTTCACTATGCTTTGCTTAGCATATTGATTTTTGCTCTCACTGCTCTCAAACATTAAGGTGGACCATTTCCGTTTAACACACTGGATTGTTATGGATTAATCTAGAACTGAAGCATTGGTCAACATTAATATCGAAGCTAATAATGCTGTGCGTTTTTTGAACTGCATTAGTTTAGAAAGCTTATAAAATATCAATATGCATCTCCGGTGTTGAACTGGGTTACACATAGATTTTAATTAAATTAGTTACTGAAAGCAATGTTGGCTAATAGCCATGAGCCAATCAGATGCTGGTGTACTACTAGATTTTAAGTACGGATAGTCCTTTTTATTACCTTTTTCTCTGTTTTTCTAAATATAAATTGTTTGACTTGTATATTGTAGACTGTGACACCATGCATTAGAGGTGTGTACAGTATGGAACTTTTTTCTCCCAAAAGAATTCTGACCAATCTGACCCACTTCTTTAGTACATTTGACTAAACCCAACCAACCACCAAAGAAACCTAACTACTTACTCAGAAAATTTGATCAATCTCAACCTGTTACCAAAGGAATTTTAACCAACCAGTACTAAACACAGAAATTGAGACCAATCCCAAGGCTCCCCAAAGAATTCTGTCTAGACCTATGCACCACTTCCCACCCAACTGTAAAAGGAATTCTAACCAATCCTCTAATCTTCTGTAGAAAATGTTATCTAATCCCAACTCACTACTCAAATTAATTCTGACCAATCCCATGCACCTTCGCAGACAGACCAATCCTAACCCACTTCCAATAAACCTACAGACTTCAACAGAAAGTTTGACCAATCCCAATCAACGCCCAAATGATTTCTGACCAATCCTATCAATATCCTTAAAACTTTGACTAATTCTTACCCCCTCCCAAGGGATTTTTTTTCTTTTCTGAAAGTTTTACCAATGCTAAATTACACCCAAAGGAACTTAAACCAAACTTTCCTGCAAAAAGATGGACCAATCCTAATCCATTCCAAAAGAAATTCTGACCCATTTTACCTCAAAAGGTCTGGCTGATCTTCAGTGCTTCCTTAAAAGGTTTGCCCAATCCCACACCACTGTCCCAGAAACTCTGAGCAATCTTACACTGACAGTCAATGAAAACTTTGAGGCCATACATGCATTAACAAAGATTTAAAGTTTCAAGAATAACTTAAACACGGTAAATTTAACAAAAGAAAATGGCGTCTAACACACACAAATTCACAACAGTCATTAGCGGGTATGGCCCCCATGTGCATTGATGCAGGCGGCCATCCTTTGGCGCATACTCCTGACAAGACGTCGGATTGTGTCCTGCGGAATCCTGTCCCACTCTTGCTGTAGTGCCTGGATCAGCCTCTGCCTATTTGGTGGCTGGGGAACCCGATTGCTCACCTGGCCACACTCGCTCCCGACCATCCGGATGATCCAGACAGAAACGGCTCTCATCTGAGAAGAGCACACCTGCCCAGCGCTGCTGTGTCCACCGGAGGTGCTGCCTGGCCCACTGTAGCCGTGTCTGACGTTGAACCCTAGTCAGGATATTGGTGCGTAAAGGTCGGCGTGCTTGGAGGTCGACATCCCGCAAACGTTGCCGCACAGTGGGGCTGCTGATCCGGGGGTTGTTCCTGCCAGGGGTTTCTCGTGCTGTACGGCTGGCAGGGCGAAACCGGTCCCGCAGGTGCTGCAGCTGGATGTAGCGATCCTGCTGAGGGGTTGTCACTCTCTCTCGCCCTGGACGTGGTCTATCATCAACAGAACCTGTTGCAGTGTGCCGTTGAACCACGTTTCTGATTGTGGGTTGTGAACAACCCATACGTCTCGCGATCACACTGTAGCTCAAGCCAGCTTCCACCATACCCAGTGCCCGGAGACGCTGTTCACATGATAGACGTGGCATGATGGCGTTCACTGGACTAATAATGGTGGTCTTTATTGGGCCCTTATATAGACCTCCAAAACCAATCCTCAAATTATTCATGTATGCATTGAGTATTGCACTATGGGTGTTTGGGCCACATTTGAAAAGAGACCATCCCGTGTGCAATGAACTGTGAAACCATGACAACTCAACATTGTCTGAACTACCAAACAGCAAGATATCAGCAAATCCACAAGGATCATTTCAAACCCCAGTACAAATAGAAACACTCGTACATTTATACCTGAAAGTTTCTATTGACTGTCAGTATACATATTTCTGCAGAAGGTTTAACCAATCATGCCCAGTCAAACATGTATAATTTTATTTGCCTTTGCCTACATCTTTTGCCTACATCTTTTAACAATTTAAAGTTTTTCCACTGTCCTTTATTTAACAGGATAATTCAGTTACTAAAGATAAATGGAGGTTTCATGTGCTAAATACTGTACACCTCCCCAGTTCACTCCTGTATTCATAAACATGAATTTTCTTTGTTTCATATTTGACTATCTGACGCATACCTTTAGCATACATTCAGTGCTGGTCAAATAAGGATGATAAAGCTCAAAGGACACTGATTGATATGAAGTTAAGTATTATGACTATGTGTAAAATAATTCAGCACTTTAGATAATTCTCAAACCCTGTGTGATCAGACCAGTGTTTTCTGACAGCGGATTTAAGAGCATTAGCAGATCTAAATCATTAAATATCTCTATACCACTTTTTTGTTTATTTTAGTAATATTTTTAATACCTGCACTTCCTTGCGTACCATACTGATTCATTATGGAAGATTTAAAAAAAATCTAAAGTGTACTGTTTTTTTTTTTTTTTTAGATATTCATGATTATTTTCTACCATTCTGCATTTCCCCCCAACCCACTGCCTTCATTTGCAAATCTGTCATGTTGTCTGCCTCTTGTACAGTTTAATTAAAAAAGCATTGTACACAGCCCTGCTATTTATACAGAAAATGTGTTTAATTTTACAATAAAGATAAACTGTAGAGGAAACAGCTGCACTGAGTTCGTTCATTATTTGGTATAAGATCACAATGCAGTGCTAAAATTATCTGTGACTGAAAAGTAATCGGAAAAGAAAAACTGTGCGATTATTCAGTCTTCATCCACAAAGCTTGTTTGAAAAAGTAACAAAGTAGATATATTTAATTGGAGCACCTGTTGCTTTGATTTGATTACGGCAGTGGTCTTGTGTAATAAACTTGTGCAATTTCACAACATTAACTACATAAAGCCTTCTCCAGCACACCCCAAAGATTCTCAATTGTTTTACGGTCTGGACTCAGTGGTGGCCAATTGACGTGTGAGAATGCTGTCTCATGATCCCTGAACCAATCTTTCACAATACAATCCGAATAAATCCTGGCATCGTCATCTTGGAATATGCCTTTGCCATCAGGTATCCTTTGATTAAATAACCTGGTCATTCAAAACATTTAGGTTGTCAGCTGACCTCGTTTTTTTGGGCACATCACATTGTAGACCTGACCAAAAGAAGCAACACTAGATCATAACACTGCCGCTACAGGCTTGTAGGATTTACCTCGATGCCCCCATCAAACTGGAACCGGGTAAATCTGGACTCATCAGACCACATGACCTTTTCCCAATGCTCCACAAGTCCATTCTTTCCTTGTGTTTCCTATAGAATTGAAGCCTTTTTTTTCCTGATTAGTCTCACTGATAAGTGGTTTAAAGGTTATACAGCTCTTCAGTCTTTTGCATAGTTGTGTGTGTTCGTGTTGTGTGTTCTTACTTACACTATTAACCATTGCTGTTAGTTCAAATATTTTTCCCACTAAGTGATCACAAATCACACTCATTCAGGATGTTTTTCCGACCATATTTCTTCCTCAAAGGTGGTGCTCCATCCTTTCAGACTTTAATAATGTATTTTACAGTTCTTAATCCAATTTTAGTAGTTTAACCAACCTTCTTAGTTGCTTTCTTTGCATGATGCATATGGGAATAATTTAACCCTTGAAACTGAAACAGAGTAACATTTTTGCTGTGACCATAAGATATGTCTTCTGCCATTTCTGTTTAGAAAATGAGAAGCTACGGTACTCATTGCATCCGTTAGGGTTAAATATCTTGTTTCCAGCTGAATCATACGAATACCTGCAGTAATTATCCAGTGGAAGCCTCTTAACTGTGTGCTTAGTTAAATCCATGGGTGATGTTTTCTTTTTGGCAAGCAGTATATACAGTATAATGAACATGATGGGGTACATACTGTAGCTAGATGAAAACAATCAGCTTTGAGTCGGTGTGCTGCCATTATGTGATTATTTCAAGACTTTCAGAAAACATCTTGATGATGGGGTGAAACTGGAGACCCCCCCTCCCCCCTTCAAATTGTTATTCTTTTAAATTCAATAAATGATAACATATTACAATGAGTGCAGAGAAATACAAATCTTAAAGCTTGTACTATGTTCAGAGAAGCTACGTTCTGACCATGGTGTGTGGAATGTTTCTGTGCCCTTCTGTCTTCCTCTCTCTTATCTAAAAATATTTCTGTAGAGCAATGACCTTCGCCAAATGAGGCCTGGCCTCTCTTCACCCTTTCCCTTCCTCTGTGATTCATGAGGGGATATTTTTATATCTTAAAGACAACTTGAAGTAGAAAATCGTATTCTTTTTCCATAAACGTGACATTTTCTATTAAGGCAGCTCAACATTGTAATTCAGTTATAAATAATGGGGAGAGGAAACTCGACATTACTGCTTAATTGGTTGTTGGTTAATCAGAAATCCTTTACTGAAGACTCCTGGTGTTTTGATAGAAGAAAGGTGATTTTTTTTTTTAAATCAAATGATTATTTTAAGAGGTTTACTGTAGATTGTACTGTATTACTTGTGATCGGGAACATGGCGCGACAAGTATGGGTAAGATGTCAGATTGTCTTAAAACAAAACCCTGATCAAGAATAAAAAATAATAATATTTTCAACTATATCATTTTTGATATTGAGGAGTATCACTACAGTATCCTTAGGAGGTTTCCTGCATCAGTACTATTTAACATTCTTTTTTCACATCTTACACTTCTTGAAGTTTCTTAGTGACATGCTGTTGTATCTCAAAAGATTGACTGATGAGGAAATGCTAATAAGTGATAAGAGGAACTAATTTCTCAGCTGTCACATCATGGAACAGTAACTGTAAGTTCAACATGTCACTGCTTATTAAATTAAAAATAGTATTAGCTGAATTGCTTTTGAATAAAAGAAATAAACCTACTGGGAGGCTTAAATGAGGAATTCGCACCACATAACACTACAGGATAGTTGTTTTATTTCCCCCTGGAGTATTACACCCAGCCATGATTTACTTAATAGTCTCATCGTTAAATAGATGTGAGACACAGTGAAATGTCTAAAAACCACAGACCAACCTCAATTTTCTAAATACCAACCTGCATATTGAAATGAAATTCATATCTGTAATGGAGATGAGGCGGCCAGGCTGTGGCTTATCAGGGTAAATCAAAGAAGTAAATAACTTTTCAGTCATTCTTTTATTCTTCAGGTCCTATCACATTAAGTGCCGCTTCTAGATTTATCAGATTCTATTACACAGGGAAAGTGTTATATATAGACCACATTGCCAGTCTGTTGGCTTATTTCAATGCTCTTATTTGATGTTCTCTCCTGATATTTCCCTTGGGTTACTGCCAATTTTCAAATAAATGTCCTCCTTCTGTTATCTCAACCTACCGTATTAATCTAGGCAGCCACTAGCAGTCTGATCAACAGACGAAATCAACCTAACTGTAAGCAAAACAGTACACCTCCTTGTGTTTGCATTCTAATGTGCAAATTTGAAACGAGCCAAAAGGCCAATATCGGTCTGGTGCTGTCTGATAGATCAAACTAAGGGCTGTTGCCATGGTCACCTACTCCTCATCCTGTGGTGCACGATAACTTTGTCTATTTTTTTGTCATATAACTATTGTTTTGGTATTATCTCAAATCTATTTAGATGGATATTATTTTGAAATACAATTTAGGTGATTTTTTTGTTGTTGTTGTTGTGAAGCAGTAGCACATGTGGGCCCAGCAGCCCACATGGCCATGTTCTTCAGTAATAACAGCCGTTAAAGCTTTAAAGTCCAAACTTTTTTTGGTGTGCTATTTAAAATTATTTCCCACATTTAAACAAATCCAGCCTCTGTTGTCTCACAGGGACTTTAAACAAGGGGAAAAAAGCATGAAACATCATCTGATTGTAGCATTAGGCAAATACAAGATCAACAAAATATGACTTTTTCTCTGTGCTACTATTTATTTAACAAAAATGTGGGAAATACTAAGTACCCCCATGATCGAATAGCTAGTAGATCTAGCTTTAGCAGTAATAACTACTAAATTAATTCAGTAATTGTTCCCTGTATGACTTTATCAGTCTCTCACATCATTGTAGAGGAATTTTTCAACATTCTTCTTTATAACATTGCTTTAGCACTAGCACCTACACCTCACACCTACTGTACTAGCACCCCTGCCGCTCCATTGTTCTTCTGCTTTTGTTGACACACCCATTACCTGTCCCACACCAAGATTTGTCCTGCCTTGGATCTGAGCTACTTTGAGTAAACTAATGCAATTGTGCCAGGCCTCACAGGTAATGGGTGGTTTGCATAACAAAAGCAGGAGAATCAAACTGAAGAACTGTGAAAATCTCAGCAGGGGTGAATAACACCTCGGGACTTGCACCAGAAAATAAAAAAGTTAGTAAGTCTAGTGCTAGTTCATTAAGGTTTTGGGGTATTTGCTTATACACAGTTCTCTTGGGTTAAGGCCTGGACTCTTTTATTTTTCAGCCATTTTGTGCTTTAGATCATTGTCCTGTTGCATGACCCAATTTTGACCAAGCTTTAGCTGTCAGACAAAGCGCCTTACATTTGCCCTTAGAGTACTCTGGTATACAGACATGTTCATGGTCAACTCATTCATTGACTGCAAGGTGCCCAGGTACTGTGGCTACAAAATAATTCCAAATCATCACCCCTCCAGTGCCGTGCTTGACAGTGGGTATGAGAGGCTTGGTGCTGTCTTCTTTTGAAATGCTGTTTGCTTTTGCCCAACATGGGGCTGGGCATTCAGGCCAAGAAACACTCCACTTTGGTCTCATCTGTCCAAAGGAAATTGTTTCAGAAGTTGTGTTTTTTTTTTTTCTTTTCTTTTCTTTCCAGATGCGGTATTGCAAACCTTGGTTTAATTCTGTGTTCTTTTTAGACAGAAGTTCTTTTTTTTTGTCTCCTGGCATCCTTCTAAACAAAACTCACTTTAAGTCTTTTTCTAATTGTGCTGTCATAGACTTTAATACTTAACATGCTCAGCGAGGCCTGTAGGTTTTATTAATGTATTTTTTGTATTTCTTTGAGTATTTCATGGTCTGACCTTGGGGTAAACATGGTGGCACATCCACTTCTGGAAAGATTGGCAACTGTCTTGAATACTTTTATTTTTTTCTAACTGTGTTCTAAATGTGTTCTAAATGTTGAACTCCATTTTTTATAACTTTTTCCCAATTTATGTGCAGCAACAATTGCCTTTCTAAGACCACTGCTTATGTTTTTCCGTCTTGGCATTGTAAACACACACCTGAATGTTCCAGACTAGCAAAGTGCCAAAACTTCTACTTTTATAGAGGTCTGCACACTTGCTGATGATCAATTAATCTAGGACATATTTTTAGCAGCAAAAGAACGTGAATGAGAACGTGACTCAGAAGAGCGCGTAGTCTCAGAGAGTGATTCGTTTATTTTATACTGGGCGTGCATGCTCAAAGCATTGCAAAACCTCCGTAGGTTATGTACAGAAAACAGAAATGAGTAGTTACCTTTGAGTCTTTTGGTCTGAATTGTTCGTTCTTTTGTCACGTGACTCCCATAGACGCTATGCAGTGCATTACACAGGTAACCAAATTAAACGGTTCTTCTCAATGAGTCTTGTAATCCGAGTTGTTCGTTCTTTTGTCACATGATTCCCGATATGAAGTACAGTATTCAGAAAACAGGACTGAACGGTTCTTCTCAATGAGTCTTCTTCTCCTAGCCATTTGTTCTTTTGTCATGTGACTCCCATAGACACTATGCACTGGAATAGATTCAAAAGAACAAACGATTCGGACCAGAAGATATGATGGTGAGCTGATCATTCTGTTTATCATAATACTGTATGTCTTATAGCCGTATAGACGTGTTGGGGTGTGTTTATTTAAAATGTAACATTTTATTTCTGAACAAAAGAACGAAATGAACTAAATGACTCAAAAAAAGATTAGTTCATTTTGAGGAAAAAGATTCAAGTAATCGAGTCACTAAAATGATTCAAACTTCCATCACTACAGTATGGGGGTACTTAGTACCTTGCGTCTATCAAAAAAATCAATATTAGACTTGGGCCAATCATGCTAGTGTCATAGGGCCTACTGAATAAAACAGGTGTGCTAGTTTATTGAGTGAATTGTCTAAGTGTCTCATTATATGTAAACATATGGAATATATAAAATCTGATTTTTGACTGACTCCTAGTGACCAAAAATGAGAGTATAAATAAATAAATAAATAAATAAAAACACAATGTAATTACACTATTTGTACAAAAGTATTTGGCCAAACCCGATCAGGTGTTGTGTGTGTTTTTTTTTAAATCAGACCCCTTATCAGACCCCAACCTTAATGCTTATCATACCTAGACATCCTAAACAACGCTATGCTTCCAACTTTTGTCAACAGTTTGGGGAATTTCTTTTTCTATTCCAACATGACTGTGCCCTAGTTCACAAAGCAAGGACTATAAAGACATGGTTTGATGAGTTTGGTGTGGAGAACTTGTTTGGCCCGCACAGAGCCTTGATCTCAGAATGAATGGGCACGAATTCCCACAGAAACAATCCAAAATCTTGTAGACAGCCTTCCAAGAAGAGTGGAAGCTATATCTTTAAGAGGGGGACCAACTCCATATTACATTATACGGATTTAGATACAGTGTCATTGTAGGTTTGGCAAAATACTTTTTTCTATATACAGTCTTATGCAAAAGTTTAGGCACCCCTTGAGAAATAACAGATGTTAACACAGTGTCTCTCTTGGAAATCGAAAAATGCACAATATTTTCAGCAAATATTGGTGCATAGTTACTTTTTATGTCATAAATTGAACAAAGATAAAAAAAAATAAAATCATTATTGTGGCACTGTGCAAAAGTTTGGGCACCCTACATAATCAGTACTTAGTAACACCTCCTCTGGGAGATATTGCAAATGCTTTTTATAGCCAGCTAAAAGTCTTTCAGTTCTTATACTTGGGATTTTCTCCCATTCTTCCTTAGCAAAAGGCTTCTAGTTCCGTAATATTCTTTGGTCGTCTTGCATGCACAGCTCTTTTAAGAAAAATTTCAATGATGTTTAAATCAGGAGACTATGATGGCCGTTCCTAAACCTTCAGCTTGTGTCTGTTGAAGTATTCCATAGTGGATTTCAAGGTATGTTTAGGATCATTGTCCTGTTGTAGAAGCAATTCTCAATTCAGCTTCAGCTTTTTTTCTATACAGATGTTGTGATGTTTGATTCCTGAATTTGCTGGTATTTAGTGGAATCCATTCTTCCCTCCACCCGTCCAATGTTTCCTGTGCCACTGGCTGCAACACAACCGCAAAGCCTGATAGATCCACCCCCATGCTTAATAGTTGGCAATAGTTGGCTACAAATGACAGCAGTTGCCATGCATCAGATCTAATTAAGGTCTAATTAAGGTCTGAAACCTTGTAAAAAGAATCTGAGACTCTGGAACGCTTAGAGTGCATAAACTTTTGCACAGTGTCATAATAATGTTTTTATTCTTAATTTGTATTCTGGCATACAAAAGTGCTGAAAACATTGTGCATTTTTCCATTTCCAAGAGAGACTATGTTAACATCTTTTTATTTAAAAAAAAAAAAAGGTTATTTATCAAGGGGTGCCTAAACTTTTGCATATGACCGTACTTGTAGTGTGTGTATCTACTGTATATGTAACGGGAAATGTCGCCATCTTGTGTTCGTCAGGGGTAATGCGGTCTTTAACTGTCTTTACGAACGCTTGTTTTTTGTTTTAAAAGCACAAATACGTATTAAGATGTATTATTATTATCATTATTATTATGAACGCGTTAAAAATCATTGTAAAAATGTGCCTATGTCAAACGACGCTTGCCATAGCAACGGGTTTAGAATTCCCCGCCCCCTTTTTTTAAAGTGGCAGCCAATCACATTTCGCCTGAGCGTCAACGGTTTTTATTATCATGTAAAGTTGTAAAGCTGCATCTCAGATCAGTGCCGTGTCCCGCAGATAAAGTTTTAAATGCGAATGATATAATATGTGCACTGATTTAAATATTAACGGTACGGTAGAACGTTACTTCCTGAAAGTAAACTCCGGAAGAAAATAAAAATAAAACCCAGTGAGAAGCAGTGGAAGCACGCGGGTGTAGAGAGTCCACACACACACACACTTAACGTTCCGCGCAAAGTTAAAAAGAAAAGCGAAAGTGCGCATGAGTGGGCACGAGGAGGATGAACGTGACGCGTTTTCGTGTGTGTATGTGTGTAAGAGAGAGAGAGAGAGAGAGAGAAAGTGTGTGTGTGTCGCTTGGTGATGGTGGGAGGGAGTCTGGATTCAGCTTGTGTGTGTTGTTGTTCTCTAGGTAACGGAGAGGCCTCGGGGTCAACTGCACTGATTTGTGCATCTGAAACAAGGGAAAAACAAAACTTAAAAAAACAACAACATACATGTGTGTGGTACTGGATGCATGATCTGAGTTAGGGTAAGTTAAGCTTTTAAAAAGTTCCACTTCTTCAGTGAAGTGCTTTGGTTTATTGCATGGTTGGTCTACATGTTCTTAACGTTACTTGTGTTTTTTATGGTGTCTGTGGTTTTGCTGTTGTGTTGTGTATTACCAGTGTACGAACATTTCTATGCACCTTTTTTTTTTTTACTTACTTTGGATTTGCTGTGTAAATTTTGGATTTGACAATCCAGTCTGATCAGCATGCTTAAAATGTTCTATAGAGCTCTAAGTAGGACTCTGTGGAAGCTTTGCATGCTCACTACTTGCTCTGTAGATCTCTAGACCTGCACTAGGAATCTGCTATGAGACTGACATGTCACGGATCATTTTCTGATTTAGTTCCACAGATCACAAGGGACATTCTAAGAGCACGTGCATGTTCTATTGAACTTTACTATTCTTTTTCTTTTTCAATCAGTTATTTAGAATTCACATATTTATTCACTGATATAAATTATCCACAAGTTACACACATTATTGTTCTTGTTCAGTAAGTGCTGGCTCGGTTTTTGATGGATGAGGGATTTTCTCTACAGTATGTTTACAGGCTCGGCTATTTGCAGCAATTGTGTGATCGCCGTAGGTCTAGTCCATCACCAAACCATTACTACTGTGTAGATTTTATTTCCTGTGGAACTTGGGTACTGAAAGTCCTATAAGATTTTCATCTGTTTTTCTGTTGAAATTTTTTTTTATAAATGTTGTTGTTGAAGAATTAAAGATGCTAGTAAGTCACTTTCAACTTCCTGCCTTTTCATTTAACTCAATGAGTTTTCATTTTTACAGTTCATATATATAAAAATACAATATACACACACATATATATATATTGTGTGTTTGTTTGTTTGTTTTTTTGCATTAGTTGCTGTATTCCTTACCCTGTTATCTTTTTCTACTAGCGCCATACTAGTTGAAGTACAAGTTTGATAGTAACTGGTCAGACCAGTTTGGATTTTTCTATGGGGTTCATTGTAACTAGTTATTATCAATGACAGCTGGTTGTTGAATAAAGAGCTGAAATGTAGTATTTATTAATACATTATGAGCAATGCTTTATATTATGGGGTTTATTAATAATAGTAATAATAATAATAATAATGATGATTATTATTATTTATGATTTCAAAGTTTTTATCAAACATCCGTCTATTCTTTCATTCACTTTCAGTACATATTTTATTCTGGTCAGGGAGGAAGGGGACTGGAAGTCTACCCTGGTATCACCTGGTCCAAGATCCGATTAAACCTCGGCTAAAACTCAATTCTGTCACAGTTTACGAAACGTGGAACACAAAAAACTTTGCAACCATATAATTTCTTTCATTCAAATTCTTTCTTTGCGTATTCCAGTATAGCTAAGGTCAGCCATAATACGGCACCTCTAAAGGCGGTTGTGTTAAGGCGGTTGTGTTAAGCAACCTGGGGGAGCTGGGGCTTGAACTACCAAACTTTTGATCAGTAACTCAGTGACCTGCTCCTACACCTCATGTTTGTGCTTATTGCATATTCCCCTTGCATTTTCTCCATCACTGATGATTGATGTAAGTTACAGCTAAAAAAAATACAAATAAAAAATAGATATGAAACTGGAGCCCAAACCTGTGAATGTTTTGCTCTGCACAGCATGAATCTATAGCCTGTGCTGGAATAAAATCAGTCCGCGCCTCATTTCTTCTTAGAACCATTGCGTTAGTGGTGATACACTTGGTTCTATAAAATAATCTGTGTTTAGTCATTTGTTAACAGCATCTGATGTGGAGGACAGAAATGTGGCTAAAGAGGTATTTTGCAATACCTATCATTGTTGTGTAAGAGATTAAGTGATTGGGCTGCCATTTGTATTAAAATTATATTACATTTTTGAATATGTCTATAAATAATTTACCAGTTAAAAAAACTTTTTTAACAAAGTGTATTTCACAACAGCCTACATGCAGCAAGTTTTAAATAACCCAAACCCAAACTAAGTAAGTAAGACCTACAGACAGTACGTACAGTAGTACTATGGAGACGCCTGTAACATTGCAGTATATGAGTAGGTAGGTCTTTTACTGAATAAAAGTAAAACTCTTACGTATCCTCTTATTGCTAGAGAGCACTTTCTAACAATTACCATAGAGCTTAGCTGCACTCTGCTTGATTGAGTTTTAATTATCTGACCTGCATCAAGAGACGAAACCTGAACATGGCGTGGATTCATAGTGTAGGGAAAGCAAGTTCATGTCTCAAGAACACTATCGCCTGATACAGTTGTTGTGATCACATGCGTAACCGGTTTATTAGTCACTAATCACACAATTAATATGGGTCATTAAACAAAGTTTAATTATCAAAGAATGTTTTTAATGTTGTGTAACAGCCTCAAAACGTTAGTTACTGTTATTATACAAGTTTTAGCAGCTATAAGCTATTAATTCATTTATCACATTTAAAAACATGACCATGTGGAAGTTATTGTAGACAATAAAGACATTAATATAAACAGATGATTTGCCTTATAGTGGCCATTGACTCACGTTTGTTTTCTCTTGTCTTCGTTCTCAGCCGTGACCCTGGAACATAAGTAGCTTATACTTAACTGCCTGGGCTTTTTTTTTACACACTTGTTCGACGTTCACTGTGTGTCAGTACTGTTGGAAACCTCCGCTGTCTTAGCAGACGTGTTCGAGCCGCCAGGCAGCATAGAAAGTGTTAACAAGCATTTAATAAGCGGAATCTTCAGCGCAAATCTTCAGCGTATTCAACGAAGGATTAGCTGTGTTTATGTATCTGTGTGTTTCTAGAAGCATGTGGGATTTACATGCTGTGATTTAAACGTCATCCAAGAGAGCCGTAATAGTACCACACTGGGTTTAAAAATACTGGTAAGTACTGCCACTTCTGCAGTTTATGTGATATGTGGCATTCTTGCTTTGTGTTTATTTAAAGCAATCTTTAATTAGGAGTGTACACAGTAAAATGAAAATAAATCCCATGGGATATACAAGTCAAAAATGATCCGCACTCTGGCTGTAGAATTTCTTTTACGGTCAAATATATAATTTTTCCACTTTCTTTTCAAAACATGTCATCATCTGTCAAAATGCTTTTGTATTTCTCATTAAAAAAACTTTTTAGGCTTATCTGCGAACACACACACATGCACCACTATCTTCACTTCTTCATCAGAAATGAATCTTGTGACCTTGTATCGCTGCTTTTCAGGAGACAGAACAGTTGAAAGTCTGATGGAGCGAGATCAGGACTATAGGGACGATGCTTTAACACCTCAAAACAAAGATTTTGTAGACTGTCGACAGTGTGGGCAGAAGTGTGCGCACGTGCATCGTCATGCAAGATCACAACGCCTGATGAACTGATGTAACACGTTCACACCTGCACCTCAGTGACTGGGAAGACAGCCAGATGTGCTGATGAGACCGCCTACAGGAGTCTTAATAAATCTTAATATACCTGGTGCGGATCATTTTTGACACACCCTTGTATTTGTTAATAATTGAATTTCATAAGGCAAGTGTGTACAAAAGTGTCCAGTATTTGAGATGGGGAATAGGTAAAGAAGCTTATAGAGTGTAGGAAAATAGTCTCCAGCCTAGTCTGTTAGATGGATTAGACGAGTCTATGAATATAATAGTATGCGGTTACTAGTGATGGGAGAACCAAAATCTTATGGAAAGACATTCTTCAGTCATTTTTTATTCTAACAACACTGTCCAACCGTAAAAAGTCACACACTCTAAAGTCGCACAGTAATTTGTATTAGTGCCTTTAGGATTGATTACAGCACACAATGTGCATGTTGGCCAGTTCATGTGTGCCAATGATTCCTCATCCTACAATAAAGGTTCACCAGATTCCTTCTAGATTTTACTGTCTTAATCAGTTCTTAGTCCGTTTCCAATCATTTCAGCAATCTTTGTTTTTCATATAAGCCCTTGTGAAATTAGAATACAGTTTTTATTTATGCTTTCTCGATATCCATGCATGATCAAAACACATACTGTAAACTTTGTGTTGTTCTGTATCAAATTAATAAACGAATCTGATTATTGAATTCAGCAAATGCTGCGTACAAAGCAATTATTCACTTCACACCTGAGATTCATCAGCGCTTGAAAACGTACCGGTAAAAAAGCTGTTACGAAAAGGTTTATACAAATTAGCATATGGGAATAGAAGGGCAAACATCTTAAGAGCTTGTTATTCTGTCTAGCCTTTCATCACAGTTTGTTAGAAGGATTGATAATGGAGTCGTACTTTCAGAGCTGTATCTCTTAGGGCTGCAGAGGGTTCCTCGGAGGCAACTGTTTGTTTTCTTCCTGGTGCTCTTTAAACCTGTTTAATTATGCTCGCTGGATTTGTTTACTCTTCACGCTGACACTTGTGAATATGATGATTGTAATCAACTGTGAATGTTATTAGTTTTAACACTAAGCCTTATTTGATCTCCATGAAGGCAACGCTGTAATAAGGACAAATAGCATTTATTAAAAAAAAAAATTATAATGCTAAAATAAAAAAATAAAAAAAACACAATCACACAATGTTTTTTCCCCCCAGATATTAGCTTTCTCACCCTGGCTAGATTGGTTCAAACCAGGATCTTCGCCATGCCAATGAAGAACGACCCTTCGGACTCTGGAGTTAGAAGGTGGACCAGTTGGTTACAAATGCATTTGTGAAAGTGGCGTGAAGGGTAAATATAAGACGGGAGAGCATGGAGGGGAAAAGAAACGCCACCAGAGTCCGGATGCGTGCCTGGACCCCTGCCTCGGGATACTCCTCACCCCCGAGCCCAGTCAGCTCACAACTCAGCTGGGGTGAGAGCCGAGATGAGGACTTTCAGAGCCAGATGGATGAGAATGGTATCATCGGCCTGACAGAAGCACAAGGGAAGGTACGGATGGCAGCATGTTACACTACTGTCACTTTAGTTTGTATGTATGTATTTGTTATGTAGTCTTGAGGAATAGTTCTTCAGGCTACCTGAAGGACTTTTTTGACATTGCATAAGCTTATGCCATGACTAATATGTGCCGTAATCAAAGCAACAGGAGGTCCAATAGAATAGTAGAGCTTGTGACTTTTTTTTTAGGGGGTAGTCAGGGTCAGGGGGTCAGGTAGGGTACTATATTTCGCTTCCAAAGTACAGAGCCCCTAAAGGGACATAGATGAGGAGGAAAAAATCATGAAAGGAAAAAAAAAATTGGGGGTAGGGGGTTCATTACTGACACGCACTGGACTAGATTGGTATTGTGCGAACAAGGATCAAGCTTTTAGGAGCATTGCTGCCATCTGCTGGACTAAATCTGCAACGCTGAAGAGTCAAGTTTTGCGAGATCTCGCAAACAATTTTTTTTTCCTAGCCTAATTTTTTAAATCCATATTCTGTTTCCCTTTTTTTTTTTTTTTGCCTTGCATTTCTTTTTTCAAGGTGAATTTTTTCCCCACCAACGTTTATTTTTTCCCACTCATGTCTCTTTAGGGGCTCAGTACCAAAGAGCCAGAAATCTTTGTATTTTTTATATATTGTAGTCTTCAGGAATAGTTCTCCAGGCTTCTTGAAGGACACTTATTTTTGGCATGTTTTTTGCATCTCATTTGTTTGTTGTTATGCCACACAATGACTTACAGTATGAATCATACAAGCATTAAAATATCTAACTTAAGGCAAAGACTCAGTGAGAAACTGGTGCAGATGATGACAGATGATCAGGATGGTCATTAGTATACTGCTGATGCTGAACGCTGAGTGGATGGAACAGACGAGAGGGGAAATGAGGCTGCTTCTGCTGAGTTTGTTGCCTTAACAACCGAATCTTAAATTTTATCTTTAGGCACTTTGCAGCCTGTCGCAGTAAAACCTTTGCTCAAGTGTCTTTAATTTAATTGACATAAATTAGTATAATTCTATATAAAGAAATTATGGCAGGGTAATTATGGAGACTGTGCACAGTACTCTTATGTATTTATGTACATTGTAGCTATATAATTTAAACCAGTTTGATGTACAATATACAGTACAGTATGTACAGATATAGTACTAATACATATTATGTCAGTCATACCTACATTGTCTGTACTACTGGTTATTATTAGCATCAGGTTAACCCACCATCTACAGTGCCTTACATAATGTGCCAGGTAATTACCTCATTCAACCATTTTCACATTTTGCTCAAGCTAGAATTACAATGGAGCTTATGATTTAAACAAAGTTCTAAGTAAACTAAACAAAACTCATATAAGTGGTGTTTGTTCACTAACTCCCAGCCTGGTGAGGTTGTATTAGAGGAAGATGAAGACATATTTTCAGATGTTGGAACTCCAGAGCCTGAAGAAGGTCCACCTCATGCACTGGAAGGCCTCAGCTGTCACCTGAGTGAGCTGCTGGACTCGGAGCCTCTCTCTCAACCAATAGGAGATGACCGTCTCTCACCCACACACAGTATAAGTCCTTTTTATTCACGTAAAATAACCAAACTTAATCTTGATAATTATAAAGTGAAAAGCTTTGTTTTCTGTAATGGAATTATTTTTGTCTGTGGTTGCACATAAGGACTTAAGTGATAATAATTACCATCACTGTCAGTTTAATCCCAATCAATTCAATTTCAAAGTCAATTTAAAGTATCTTTAAATTCATTGAATTGTAGTATTTGTTTTTTTTTTTTTTTAAACATCCCTAAAACAAGTTAGCTGCTTAGATCATATGCATTACAGCGCCGATAAACAGTTATTGCCTCCTGTGGTAGTTAAATACAAAGCAACTAGTTCCAGAGAAAGCGCTATTGCTTTTACTCTAAAGACTGTCTCAAGACAGGAAATCTAAAATATCGGCTTTACTTTATGTTAAACTGTAGACACCTCCCATCAACAATAAGTAAAAAAAATAAAAATAAAAAATCCAATGTTTACAATACACTGAAAAAATGATTAACGTATTAACATTTGTAAATTAAGGGCAGAATTTCTGGTGAAGTAAAGTACATTGATCAGCCAAAACATTAAAACCACTCCCAGGTAAATTGTAAAGCATTATCAATTATATACATGCAAATACTGAAGGTGTGCTGTAGCTCTAGGTTTCATGGTGGAACCTAAATATATTGAACTTGTTTTCCAGCACATTCCATGGGTACTTGATCGGAGATCTGCGGAATTTGGAAACTAGATCAACAAACCACAATTATTTTTGTGCTAAGCCCCATATACATCAGGTGTTCTGCTGCCTTTCCATGGGTTCAGCCCAGACGGACTGGCCATTGGTCCTCACAGGCATATTGTAGACAAGCCTTGGGATTCTGTCATCAGTTTACTGGAACATAATTGATAATCATTCACTCTTCTTCTATACCGCTTATTTTGTACGGGGTCGTATGTGCACAAGGCAGGGTACACCCTGGCCAATGCACAAACACACATGCAAACATACATGGAACAATGGAAACGCCAGTCAAGCTAACCTGCATGTCTTTGCACTGTGGGAGGAAACCGGAATACCCGGAGGAAACCCACCAAGCACGGGGAGAACATGCAAACCCCATGCACACGAGCTGAAAAAAAAGGGATTATTTATGATATGATAACTAAATAACGGTAATGTTTATAGTAAACTGATTTAAATATAATTAAGTACATTTACAATAGTAATTTTTGTCAATTTATGACCATATTAATATGTAAAATCTTCACAAAACCCCCAGAATTTTTTTTTTCAATGTGTCAACAGTTACATGCTTTTTTTTTTGTAACAAAAAGGTAGTTTTAGGTTTATATTTTGTTGAGTCTCTACCTTTTTGAATCCCTTTTGCCATCCCTGTATTTTTTCTCTGATCTTTTTAGATCATGTTGAGTACAGTGTTTCTCTAGAGGAATGGAGTGATGATGATTATGATGATGATGATGAAAAGGAACCTGATGAAGAAGACCAGGAGGGCTTTAACATTACCAGAACCTTTCCACATTCAAGGCCAGGCAGAGATCTGTTTTCGGGAATTACAAATAATGAGATTGAAGAGATTACGAAGTGCAGAGATGAGTCATATCCTCTTCAAAGGAATATAGATCCCGAGGATAACTGGATGGACAGCCATAATGTCACCAGTCATGAAGGAAAGGATAATAAAAACAAGACTGATGCAGCAGTTTTAGAAACACGGACACCCTCCCGGAACAGTTGTGATGAGAGGAGCCATGTGTCTTCCTCGCCCTCCTTCAAAAGCACTTCTCAGACCCCTTTCTACCCCAGTTTACCTGAACCGAGTTTACAAGAGGAGGCAGGAAACTATAGGACTGATGTTAAAGCATTTGCAGAGTCTGACAGGAGGCAACTACGCAACAGCCCTCGAAGTTACCAGTCTGAGGAGGAGCCTGCGTCTGCACTGAGTCTCTTTGTGTCAGAAACTGCTTCACCTGAATTAGAGCAAAAGTCTGCTGGACCTCGTCACAATCATTGTACTTCAGAGGTGGATTACCCACTTTCCATCACTGCACAGTCTACAGCTAAAGACTCCACATACATGTATGGACACAGGAGACACTACAGTACCTCGAAAACCTCTCTCACCGACCCGAATGATGTCAGGTGGGTTTGTGTTGTAAGGTTTCTATAACTTGTGCTGAAATCCAGATGTAACTGTAAATTCCTAATGAAGTGATGATGCTGCAAGTTTCAAAAATGCCCCAAAAATTTAGAAACTAGGGATCCACAAGTCACCTGCCGATACGATATTATCACGATACCTCTGTGCGGGTGATTCTATTCTATTGTATATTCCATGCTTCTAGTATTACAATTTAGAAGGCTCACTCACTCACTCACTCATCATCTATACCGCTTGACCTGTATTCTGGGTTACTGGGGGCCTGGAGCCTATGCGAGGAGACTTAGGGCAAAAGGCAGGGTACATCCTGGACAGGGTGCCAATCCATCACAGGACACACACACACTGGGACTGTGGAAGGAAACTGGAATACCCGGAGGAAACCCACCAAGCACAGGAAGATCATGCAAACTCAGGAATCAAGCCTGGCCGGGAATGGAACCCGGACCCTGGAGGTGCAAGGCGACAGTGCTAACCACCACACTACCGTGTTGTGAGGCTGGTGTAAGCGTGTGTAATGAGTGAGTCTGAGAATAACTTGCTTACAGAGTTGGAGAAAAATGCAAATAGGAGGCTTTAAACGTGCACGATTTTTAAAATATGTAACGCGTTTTTGTTGTGCCACTCAGAAACTTTTTTAGAGATTTTGTGTCATTTGTGTCTGAGGCTAATCAGCTGATCACCGGTCCTGGACAATCAAACTGACAACCAGCCAATTCTGGTCACTGGCTGATTGACAGGTTCATCTCTATTTTAAATGTAAAAATAGTTTTTAAGGAATCAATTTTGGAGTCCATGTGGTGACCCACTCATAAGGGGTTCTAAATCTTTTCCCCCTATCTCTATTACAAACCTCCCATTTAAATCCACATTGCAGTTGTCTCATTTCTATTCTCAGGAAGGGCCAGCTGAGTCACCCATTACCAGATTTTTCCAAAGTGGAGCCCAGAGTTCGTTTCCCTAAAAGCGATTACAAGCCCCCGAAGAGTCGGAAGCCTCCTCACAAAGAACGCTCAAAACCGGAAGCTCCTGTAGTGTTCAAATCCCCAGCTGACATTGTGAGGGAGGCTCTGTCGAGTAATTCTGAAGGGCCTTCGAATCCTGCAGCTCCCACTGACTCCCAGAAGCCCACGAATACTAAAATGCCCGAGGAGTTCCGGTGCCCTCAGGAGGCCGGTGCTATGGTGCAGCAGCTTCAGGTATACTGTAGCAAGTAGAACAAACACATCAGCTCTAGTCTTTTCTGTGTCTGATGCAAACATGCGTCCTAATAAACCATGAATACTAGCTGTGTTTATATGGATCTGATTATCCAGCTAATAATTAGAATAATAGCTTAATCAGAATAAAAATGCAAACATTTCAGTCTGACTTAATCTGGCCCAATCATTATGCTATATCAGAAGGAATTAGAGGAGTGGTGTAAGGCTGTTCAATTGGCGAATATTAGCCATGTAAACACTTGATCTGATAATTTCTCTCTTGTTGGAATAGATGAATTCTTTCAGAGCAGGCTTGCCCAAGCTGACGGTAACATTAGGTGATGTGATGAGTTTCCTCAAGGAAAGTTTTGCTTATATTTTCTATCGCGTGTTTCTTTCAAACTTTCATCCACTGTTTCCTGGTTTTTACTGCATGAATAGGTAAATCTTTCATAAGGGGAGAGCTGTCTAATCAATCCTAATATTTGTTGTTACCTATTATAACACAGAAAGTGGGATTTACCTGAAAAGACAATATATATTATAGTTAATAGTTAAGGGAAAAACAACTTATTCCCCTCTTATTTCCGGCAGGATAAATGATTCAGGACAGGCGGAATCACATTGCCCATGTCAAAAAAATATTCTGATTAAACACTTTGACCATGTAAAATCTTACTGGATCAGCGTCTCTCAATTTATCCAGATTGATCAAAATCGTTGCATGCACACAGACTATGGATTCCACATTGTGTCTTCTTTTTGTCTTATAATTATAGGAGGATTACAATAGGCTTTTAACGAAGTATGCAGAGGCTGAGAACACCATTGACAGGCTACGATTGGAAGCCAAGGTATGATTTTTTTCTGTGCTCAGACAACAGTACAGCTGATAATACAGTTGCATGAGAGAGGATAAAAGGTTGCATGTATTACTGTTAACCATGTGTTACAGTCAGATCAGTGATATATACTGTATGCTGTTTGAAGTCTGCAGGTGCTATATATAGACTCTCAGTTCTGTATGTGAACAGAAGGCAGCTCAGCTCTCAGTCAGGCCAAAAGGTAGTGGTCTGGTTGGGAGAACTGAGAACTGACAATATTTATTTATTTATTTATTTATTCCAGATGTGAATGATATTTTCATTTGTAGTATTATAATATGAGTCAATTTCACTGCAGGGGTTTGAAGGGGTGGGGGAAGCAGTGCCATTCAGACAGTGTGTCGCAGAGCTGCTGAAAATACCTTAATGAAACTGTGCATGTCAAATTATAAAGTAAAATTTTGGTTTAGGTCATTATAGGAGAAAATGTGTAAAAGTCGAAGGGGAGTGAATATTTATTTAAGGCTTTGTCCAGTCCAGTGCTGTGTGGCACTATGATTAATAGAATAAAAACAGGATGTGATGTCATGCTCCCTGACAGAATAATTTAACGTGCCATTGATTGACCCTGTGTCTGATATAGTGCCCTTCCTTTCTTTTCCATTTTTTCCTCCCATACATGCTGTATAAACTATGAGCATAACTCTGTGTTACTGCATGATGCTCTCTGTACTGTATATACTGTAGTATATACTGTACATCATGCATTAAGTTTGTGTTGCAATGCATGTTGGAGTTTCACTGGCAAAGGGGGAAAGTGCACTATATAGTTGATTGATTGTGGATTCGGTCCAGCAGTTCCATTTTACAGTCTGAACACTCATGCGGTAATTCTGGATTTATAGCACTCAGTCTCTCGTTGCTGTTCTTCCATCTGGCTGCCTTTATTGTTGTGCTAATTACTAGGAGCTTACCCCCCACCCCCCACACACACACATGCGCGCACACACACACACACACACACACACACACACACATCCTGGCCATCTGTCTTTCCTTTTATAGGTATTAGGAGGTAAAATGTAGGCAAGCAGCGTGACGGTCATTCCAATGAGACGCCGAAGTGGTCTCTGTTTCTGAAGAAGGGTATACATTAGTGAGGTATATAAATAGTAAGTGAGAATATGACTGAAATGGAAGTTAATAGATGCGTTTCTGTTGTGGAGGTAATTGCGCAGAGAAGTGAACGTATTCACATTTTGTTATGCCTTGCAAAATGGATTAAATGTATTATCTTACTCAAAATTCTACAAACAATATCTCATAATGACAATGTGAAAGAAATGCAAAGAAAGAATGTGCAAATTTATAAATAAAAAAAAACACACAAAACAATCAAAACCACATGTTCCAGAAAGTTCTGGAAGGTTCTAATCTCTCCCCAGAGAAATACTGGAGCTCTTTTAGAGTGACCATCGAGTTCTTGGTCACCTCCCTGACTAAGACCTTCCAGAACTTTCCATCATTCAAATATTTTACTGCAGCTAAGAATCTCATCACCAAGGCTTATGTAAATATTGTTTTAAATCAGTTTCACGCCTCCATTCGCAAGAAATGTTATCACAAGTCCTGGTTTGACTTGAACATTGCTTGTATATAATGGAATGTGGAAGGAGTGCTATATTACTTCAGGTAGAGAGGTCACATTGAGGTACAGTACAGTAAATGGTGAAGTGATATAGTGCCTAAAATTCTCACCAAGAGAGAGCAGTTATCCTGTCACCTTCTATTCAGGTATGGCTCACTGTGGAGACACGCAATTCCTGGGAATGTTTATTGTCAGAGACTGTGTGTTTGTGTGTTTCTCCTTCACTTTATGTACACACGTCTAATATATTCCAAATTTCTCATTCCCTTGCTGCTGGGACAGACTTTTTAATTTCGCTGTTGCCATGGAGATAACAATGTAAAATGGGATTTTTGTGCTAGAATATTATATTTTTTCTCTATAAATTAAATGGAAATACTAATTTGTGGTTTGTCAGGTATCCCTGTACTCAGACCCTCCCAAACCCAGCCAGCCTGGTGCTTTCTCAGGTGTTCTGAAGGAGGGATCGAAGATTCTGGCCCTGAGTTTCCCCCAGGCTCAGAGGGCCGAGCTGAGCACGGATGCCATCCAGCCGATTCAGCAAAGGCTCAGCTCAGGTGGGAGAGCAAGTGTTTTTTTTTCTCTCTCTTTTAGAATAAAAGTTCCTGAAAACAAAGTATCACTTTTAACGACAGATGTGTCAGTTAAGCAATAGTCTGCTATCACTGTATTGGGTTTCTCTCACACGCTTGTAAGTTGCTGAAGTAATTGGTTTATATCATTCTTACATTGTGAAAGCCTCCAGAGGGACACCACCTCTCACTTCCTCTGTAGACGCTCTTCCCTCCAGCTGGCATCACTCTCCTGCTGCGGCTTCACTAACTGAGGGACTCTCCAAACAGATGGCAGGATTTCAGCTACAGGTGCTGACATCTTTCCTCTCAGAATTACAGTGCAGACTAGAGGTCATTTACAGTTATGTATTTTTCAAAGTGAAAACAAAATACAACAGCAAAGAACAGGTGAATTAATTACAAATTACATTTCCAGCTGCAATTAACGGTAAAACAGAAATAATAAACAAATCGCAGGGTTGAGGGTAAATTCGCGCCTCAGGGTTGTTGTACATGGATTTTGCACGTTTTCCCCATGCTTGGTGGGTTTCCTCCTGGTGCTCCGGTTTCCACCCACAGTCCAAAGATATGCAGAGTAGGCTAATTGAGTCCCAGTGTTAAATGGCTCACCCTTTCATCAGCAGATTGTAAGTTCGAATCGTGGGTGATTTTTATGCAGCCAGGGGCCTGGAAAGAGCTGATTGGCCGCGAGGGGATGGATTGGGGGCCCTTAGCACGGTCACATTAATCACGGCTCTAAAGCCAATCATGGGGGTCTGCAGGCTCATGCAAGCGGAAGGAGCAGATGTCCAATGTGGCATGAGCAAGCAGGAAAGTCTTCGGCATTCCCTGACCGGTAGTTGTAGCCTCAATGGAAATTGGATACAACCCTCAAAAAAAGGAGTATGCCAATTGGCATTCTCAAATGGCCAGTATGAATATGTGAATTAGTGTGTGAGTGTGCCTTGTCCAGTGTGTTCCCTGCCTTGTGCCTGAAGTCTCCTGGATAGGCATAGCAGTTCTTAAAATACACTCATATGGATGACATGAAGCTCAACTGAAACTGATAATTCTGGACCTGAGAGCACTCCGCATGGAAGCTCATGCCCATGTTTAGCCTCCTTATATTGTATAAACACTACCAACCAGTCTTGACTAGTCTGTGCAACGGCAAGTATACCTGATGCATAAATTGCACTTAATGCATTTAAGTGCTATTTAAACATAATTTTGTTTTATTTTGTACAAAAAATTAAAATGGCATAATTTGACCTTTTTCTCAGGTTAACGAGTTTGAGAAGCTACTAAAGAACCGAAGACTTAAACCATATGAGCAGACACAGGTATCATCCATCATCTTTGCAAAAGAGGAAGTGAATATGTGTACATATATTCATAGTAACTGTGCCTGTTCATTCTTTATTTTTTGTCACCAGGGCGTGTCTCGGCTGGCTCAGGGTCAAGACTCGATAGAAAGGGCTTACCTCGCTGCTCGGGAAAAACATCAACAATTGCAGAGGCAGACAGGAGGAAGGCTAGGACCTTTTGACCCTGACCGGTCAGTATGGAGCACATTTTGTTGATATGTAGCAACATATTTGAGACATTTGCAGCACTTAAGTCATTTCTCTTCATTTGTCTTTTGCCTTTTTTTTTTTTTTTAGGGAACTTGAAAGTCTAATATTTCAGTCAGGGATACAGTTGGATGAACTGAGGGAGTGGATAGAGCAATCTGAACAGGAACAGTGTGTACCACCTACCTCGAGCGACCCACCTCATGCCTGTGTATCTCTAAAAGAGGCAGAGCCACAACCTGAGGTACTTTACACTGTCCCACCCTCACACATCTGTAGGGCGATGTGAGACCTATAGTATAACCCTCTTCTGGGCACAAATGAATAATTGACTTCTAAAAACATTGAAAACTAAATGCAGGTTTCCATGTGAACACAAGGTGGTGGTAATAGTGTTCTTTTATTTCGAATGCTTTTTTGAATTTGATGTGTGGTGCTGATCTTCTACTCTAAACAGAACCCCACCTCTGCAGCTCACACCTCGGTCATGGTCGGCTTAGAGGTGAGTTCCGTCAGTGGCGAAAGCGATGCAGGCGGAGAAAGCGGTGAAGACGACATGCTTCCATCTGTCTGTCGTCCACTCAACCACAAACAGCACCGTGTGGAGAAAGGCTTTAGCAGACTGATGGACCAGTAAGAGCTTTATGACCCTGGCTTCTAATTTGTGTAATGAAAACCAGTAGATCTGTTCATCCGCTCCGCTTTATTCCAAGCCTATTATGCTTGATCCAATGTAATATAATGCTCTGTTCAAGTTGTTCACGCATAATGAAAGCATTATACGATGGATGTTCAAGTCAAATGGAGACTTTTAATTGTGTAGACTAAAGGTTATGAGAGTACAAACAAACCCTTTATTTTTTCCTATGTAATCCCCTGCTAAACTAATGCAGTGTGTAATCCCAGTGTTTCACTAGTGCTTGAATACCACCAAGGTAGACAGTTTCCTCAGTACGCCGGAGCCATGATCGGACTGCCTGCTTCGTGTCTAAAACACCGGCCTCCCAGGAACTCCTTTAATGGAAAAAAATGGCCTGGTTTGATCATCAAAGGCATTTTGTTTTGCAGGACAAAACACGACCTGATGCTGCCCACCACACCACTTGCACATTACAGGAACCCGGCTGAGCCCTGACCTCACTTCCATTGATTTCCATCTGTTTGGGCTATTTACGGAGTTCCTGGGAGGCCAGGGTTTTACACTCAGGCATTAGTATAGCACAGGATTATATAGAGAAATAAAAGTAGTTGTTACTTTGATAACTGCGTTCTGCACAATCAAAAGTCCCAGTTTGACTCGAACATCCCCCTAATGCATTTTCATCTGTCTGAATAGAAAAAAAAAAATACTTTACTGTTTTGTGCCGCTTACTCAGCTACCAGAGTTTCAGGGATTTATCCAAGCTTCTGGACAGAGACCAGGATGTGGTTGACCAGAATTCGCTGGGTTTATGTGATCGTTCTTCTCACCCTGCCAGGATCGATGGGGTGGAAATTGAACAACAGTGGAAACATACAGACAAGGGGGACTCAAACAAACCTCTTCAGCCGTGAGTCTGGTTTGGCCAGTAAATAATCAAAACTAATGCAATTAGCTCTTCCACACCACAATGTCCAGATTTTTATTTTTTATCCATTTTTTTTTTTGTTTTTTTTTGTCCTCTCATTGTCTCCATATTTCTGTTTCAGATTGCCAGTGGCAGACGCCCTCTCAGGCCCCTCCAGTAGCTCATGTGTGTTTAACTCTATGGAAACTCTCCCAGGGGCCTCAGTCCCAGCTACAGCATTACCAAGGAAACAGGGCAGTGGAAGGCGAGCAGCAGGTAACACACAGGCCCAGAGCACCCTGGGAGAGAGAGCAGGCATGGGAAGAATGGCCTCTAAAGAGAATGACATGGCCCTGAGAGCACAGCTGCAGGTCAGTAAGAGACATCATACAGTATCAAATTAGTGAGACATATTTTTGTTGCATTAAACACACCCTCCTTATATTATTCATATATTTCATATATTCATCCTTGTTTTTAATGAATGGTGCTAATAGTTTCAGAGCTCTCTGTATATTTCTTAGTAAAAGCCAGTTCAAGAAAAAGATTTGTGATTATGGGATTGTAGGATGGAGTTGTAACTCCGGAAACAGACAGTGGATTCATGGGCTCGGAGAGCAGTCGGCTCACACCTGCAGCACAAAGCCCTGTCCAGCAGAGGGCAGCAGTGAGGTGGGCTGCGCTTTCACTGAACAGCTTCTGTCTTCGTCTATTTCTGTGCTTACTCAGCATGTCCTTTTTTTGGGGGGGGGGCATTTTGTATGTATAAGGCAGGTAGCAGTGTGTGTGTGTGTGTGTGTGTCTTTACTCTTACTCCACCCTCTTCCTGTTTCCTCCAGGGCGACAAGGCCATCTGTCACACAGGAAAAGTGCCGAATAAATCCTAAGTCTAGCTCTCCAGCACACACCCAGCCATCTCCAGATCCCACTAGAGCTCATGCCATTGCCTCTGGAGGTGCTCCAGGATTCTTGGGGAGAAGAGGAGAGGCACGGATGCACCACATTCCCGGGTCGCCTACCTCCAGCTCGCCCCTGCGCTGGCCCAGCACCCCTCTCCTGCCTTGGCTTAGTAGCGAGCTGGAGCAACAAAGCGAGTGTGGTAATAAGCATTATTCACAGCACAGCAATGTTCACGCTTGTATGCTTTAACTGAATACGAAAAGATCCAGAGCTTATCTGGAAATGTATAATATATTAATATAATAAATTCATTCCATATTATTGTGTACCCCTCCCTACTTCCTCCTTTATTTATTTCCCTTTAGCTCATTCCTTATCAGAAAACGGGACACGACAGGGTGACCAACACGTCCTGTCGTCCAATCAGGATCCCTCACATCTCAGAAGCTCCTCCTTCACTGCACCCTATCACCATGGCGACCACCTTAAAGCCCAAAGTTCTGGGCAGCTGGCGAATCACCAGTAAGTCTCTTCGTAGCTGCCGTAGGCCTGGTAGCACAAACAAGCCAAGATTTATGCCTGCTGCAGAGTGGACACACTGAAAGGGGTGCACTGCAGTGTAAAAGTCCACAGTAAAGGAATGACTAATATCTTTGCAATGCATTTTCCCAAGGGCATACAGTTACATTAAATCATTTAAAGATACCTGATACACACATGGAGATATACTGTACTATATTAAATCTCATGTAGCTACAGTATGTGGGGTGACTGATGACCGTGATCGAAAGGAATTAGGGATGACATTTTTAAATGTATTCATCTTTAATTGTTTTTACAGTCATTGAAATTCGATTCCTTTGAGGATCAGTATCAGATAGGTATTTTTACCTATTTGTCCCACATGCTGTGTGAAATTGCATGGTGTGCTCGACCCTAAAAGCAAAGCATGCTGTGTGCAGTTGTTTTCTCTACTGAACCTTCACACAACTTCCAGTTTTGCTTAGCATCTGCTGTATCTCGTCTTTCATAAACTCTTCATGTTTGTACATCCCACCTGTTTTATAATTTTTTTTTCTAGTGAGGCCATTGAGTCTCTTCAGACAGAGGTGAACAGACTCAGACAGCACTTAAAAGGAACTCTCAGAACATCCGGTCCTGCAAATCGTGCAACAGAGCCCACTTCTTCCTTAAAGGACATTAGAGAGCACACACCTCGTCACACGTCTACACCTCATCCGCGGCAGCGTGAATTCAGGTATCTATCTTTGGAGTCACTTTCTTTTGCAAACTCAAGACAAATGAATATTTCAACTGTATGTCATACCCTGCGATGTGCCCTGTGTCTCCTGGGCCCCCCATAACCCTGTATACAGGATAAAGATGGATAGACGATGAGTGAGTGAGTGACTTAGGGAGGGAGTGAGTAAGGGTGTATGTCATACCTTTGGAAGCAGTGGATTGTTCCAAGTTGCTTGTTACCTCATCATGTTCCTCCAGTAAAAAAGATTGCTTTGACACACTTATCATTTATATGTTACCCTTGTGGCCTGTTTGGGCCTAGAGTGGCATCATCATCATCATTAAGCATGTGCCTGGCTGTAATTCCCACTAGGAAGAATAAAATGTAAAGTGATGTTAT
Source organism: Clarias magur (assembly GCA_013621035.1). NCBI lineage: Eukaryota > Metazoa > Chordata > Actinopteri > Siluriformes > Clariidae > Clarias > Clarias magur. The sequence goes on from QNUK01000284.1 coordinate 742,441, forward strand.
GCAGGAAAGAGGAATGTGCTGCATTTGGGGTATTCTAATGCTTAGAGAGGATGCAGTAGTGTGACTAAGGACCATTGATCGAATTCTTAACTTGTGTGTTGGTATACGCACCCAGATGGATGACTAAAGTATGCCATGTGTAGCAGCTTCACTTAGAAGTCATGTGCACTCGAAAGTGCATATAAGAATCGGAAAACATTAGTACAAACTCTCAACACTCTCAAGACTTTCTCACTTTCTAACTTTGCTATATTGTAATATTTCTTTACCCGTTTGCTCCGTGGTACAGTAAGTCTGAGTACTCCTCACTGGGGTAGTATTTGTACATGGAATGATTCTTATTTATGACTGCTACCTGTTATAATATGGCAAGGTGTACTCCCACTAACATTCACAAGTTCACTTTCATTAGGAAACCCTGGAAGCAAAGGCACAGAGGGTTTGAAGAGTTTATTATAGAAACACCAGGTCTCAACATTGGGTTAATGTTTCTTAGGCAGCACATTGGAATGCTGATCACAAGATGATGAGTTTGCCACTGGTCCTCGGCAAGGAAACAGAAAAACCCCATTAGTACTGAAGCAAACTACTCTGGCAGTCTTCCCAAGGTAACATGGACATGTTAAAAAAGTAATTATTTATATATATATGTACTTTTTCCAGGTCTTGGGTGAGAAAGACCGCTAGCAAGAAAGAACCACGAGACAGTGGGAGCACTGTACAGAAGGAACAAGGAGGAACTATACCAAGAAGGAGATCAGCATCTGTGCCACGCCTCAGACTCGAGTCAGAGACAAGTGTGTATAGTTAATGAATACTCACTCACTCACTCATCATCTGGACCGCTTTAGCCTTCATACAGAGTAGCTGTGGGTGGGGGGTGGGGGGGGGGTTGAAGCCTATGCCAGGAGACTTGTAGGATGAGGCGGGGTACATCCTGGACAATGTGCCAGTCCATCGCAGGGCAGACACACATACACACACACTAAGAGCAATTTGAGAACGCCAATTAGTCTAATCTGCATGTTTTTGGACTGTGGGAGGAAACTGGATCACCCGCAGGAAACCCACCAAACACATACAACGTCCATGCACACAGACATCCGAGGCGGGAATCGAACTCGGACCATGGGATGCAAGGCAACTGTGCTACCCATGAAGCCACGTGTCACCCTCGTTAAAAAACAGTTTAAATATTGAACATTACAGTTTTCTCTCATCTGTGTGAGAGGGGAGTTCACATTCTGTGTAGTGCAGTTGTGTTTACTTATTGCACACTTATTGGGAAAGAATACATGCTTATTTTATAATATCAATTAATATGTCTACATAATCAATAACACATTTTGTTTGTGTTCACCTACTCTAAAGTTTTTGTTTTTTATTTTTTTTAATACAGGTATAGATTCGGATCATAACCAATCTGTAATCATGACACCAAAGCATATCAGAGTATCACCTGTGACAGCACACAGAACCCAGAGATCGAGGGCTGAACCTGGACGATGTCCAAATCCCCATCCAAATCGTAGGAGAATGTCGTAGCCCATGCACACACAAATGCACATTCACACACACAGATTACAGAATGACATTAATAGTAGTGTATTTTCCCCTAAGGCCAGAAGCGGAGCATATCAGCTGACAGATCAAATGTGAGAAAAGACGAGGCAGCAGGCAGAGGAAGGCCAGAACCTTTATGCTTGAGCTGTTTGGCGCGACGAAGCAGAACCTCTGGCTGTAAGCATTTAATTCCATTATGTGATCCGTCATCTGCTTTAATACAGTATATGAAATTACCTCTTCTTTTTTTTTTTTTGCCTTTTTTCAGTCCAATCAAGAAACATTAGCCCACCTCATCTCACTCGTTACTACACTAATCACTGTCCGCTATGTGGAGCAGCGAAAACACCTCTAACACCATGTGGTGAGAAAATGACATTATTTAGACTCACTTATATTACAATGCATCTTTTAATGAAATTAGTATAAAATGAAGTTCCTCAATGATCATTGCACACTTTTTGCACACAAGTCTTGAGCCACCCCTCGTTTCTTTCTGTTAAATTACATGTAATTAAATGATGTAGATTCAATTAAAGAAATGGGAGCAAATTTTCAACTGTGACAGGCTGCAAACAATACAATGTAAAAATCTTTTTTTTTATGTAACAACCTCAGCAGCAATCTCATTTCCCCTCTCATCTGTTTTAACATTCAGCATTACCAGTATATTTTAAAAAAAAATTGCCAAAATAGTCCTTCATGAGAAGCCTGAAGAACTGTTCAAGTCTACATGAAAATACTCATTAGGAGCTCAAGTGGCTTAAGAAGTCTGCAAAGTCCTGTAGTCCAGTGTCACAAATCAAAAAGGTGTTTGTTTAACTGCATTTATCTAAAATGTACATGCTCAGTGCACCAGTCTTAATCATACAGTATTTCACCTACAAAGCAGGTGAACAGTACAAATGCAATAGTCAATAATAATAGACGCTATATACTGTAGTTGCAGAATTGGTTCCAAATAAAAAAGGATTGTGTCAGTATTCACCTCCCATTGCTGTGCTTGCTCCCATTTTTTCAGCTTGCTAATGAAGAAGTAATTATCATGCACACATGTTGTAGGTTATTGAGTTCACTGCTCTGTGTTGTCACCTAGTGAATTAAAAGGGCCGCTTTTTAATGTTTCTATTCTATATAATTCTATATAACTTATTTGTCCTTAGCACACAGATTCCCAGTATACATCGGGCTACCCATAAGAATTTTTTACCATGGCATAGGTACCATAGTACTCATTTGCTGATATAGTACCGTATATGTACCGCACTATAGTACATGGTTCAAGCGCTGCCATAAAATATAAAAAAGTCAGGCAAATTATACACGTGTCAAACCCCTAAAGGAAATTTAACATAGTTGGAACCACTTGTGCCAAATTGGGTTTGCCTTGGTAAAGCTGGTGTGGTCTAATGTGTTACCATTGCATGCTACTGTAAGTGGCAATCGGGTAAGGTTATGCAAAGGGATTGTTTTTATTAATTCCCAAAATTTTGTGTCACTGTGCTGTCTTTCCAAGTGCCATTGTTCTTACACTGTCTCTAACTATAGTAATCTCTGCAGTGCCATTTTACCTGTTATGGTACTCTCCAATGGTTAAAATACAATTCCTTGGGGAATACCATGGTACTTATAGGGTATGACAGTGCCAACCAAAGTTCAGCAGGTATCTAATATGGTATTGCCTGTACTATACCATACTGTACTGTACTACTGGTATGGTGTAGTACTTACATACAGTACAATCTAAATGTCTCCCATACTACTGGTATGGTCTTTCTATTCTATTTTTTTTTACAGTATGTAAAAACATAACATATTAAATATCTGCTGATCTATAGCAGTCATTCTATAGTATTAGATTCTATAGTACCCACTGAAGTGCCATACTACCTACCCTAGTCCTACGGTGCCTCCATGGTCTGAAGTACACTATGGTATAGTATGGTATGGTATGTATTGGTCTTATTGGTAGTTGTAAACTGACCGCACTGACGATCTCCGGCATCGACTAGAACCATGTAGTATACATGTATACAGAATCTACAACTGAAGCCAGGCATCAGACCTGTTTTAAGATTAATTCGAATCAGCTCCACATGTAGGGATATCTAACATCATTTTACATGTATAATTATTACTGGTATCTGATTTCAGCGAACCAAAGCTCCATGCAGAAGGAAACTCGGCCAGTGAGGGCCACACCCATGCAGACGGGGGTACCAGGGGTGTATCTGGCAGTAGCCCCTCCTCCTCCAGTGATTGGCAGTGTGCCTATGGTCCAGTGTGTGCCTTTCTGTCCGTCAGTCCTGTGAGTAGCTCTCGATAATCTATTTCTAATCGAAAATCCAGCCATCTTTGAAACATGTCACGTTACCTATGTTGTCTTTAACATACAGTACGTTATCCTCCTCTGTCTTGCAGCTACTTCTCCAGCCCGCTCGCACAATCCTGCACCTACTAATCGGGCACCACTGTTCTGTGCTTCGAAGTGGCCTCCAGAGAAACCAAACTGCAGCTTGTAGACAGTTAAAATGTCTTTACGCCTCTTAATCATGGCAGCTACACTTATCACTTCACTTATTGAACTGTTTACGGCTATGCAGCCATTTTATGAAATGAAATTTCATAATGATTTAAGTTATAGGAAATATGATTCATGTTGATGTCTGAGTTAGGTTTAATCAGTGCTGTTATACACAACATTGAAAGACAAATGATTTCTTAAATATGTTGCATTTGTAATAAATAAATTTAAATCTGTTTCCATAATGGAACCGCTGCTAAAATAAGTGAACTATTTACAATTTTTGGAATTGTTTGTCTGTTAGTCAGATTGTTTTTACATGATTTATGGTACTGTATGTTGTTTGTTACTTGCATTGTCCCCCAAAATACGTTTCTGAGTCTGAAAAGGTCCGTAGGCTTCTCTGATTATCTGCTCCAAAATGAACCATCCTTCCCCGGTGAGTGGAATGATGATACAGTATATATCTCTCCTGTCAGTCAGAGTGAGGTTAGATAATCATAGCTGTTTTTGACGCATGACTCCATAAGACCTCTTGGGTTTTGAAAGGTGGAGCCTCCGTGGCTCGGACTTGTTTGTCTTAATTTGTCTTGTTTGTTCTTAATCAGATTGGTATCTGGGAAGTTTAAAGCCCTGGTTGGCAGCTTCGGGCTCTTTGCCTGCTGGGACTCGTGCAGAAGGTTTGCGGTGCTCTGAGTATTCTAGCGTCTTTCTATTATGGCCAGCATTGACTTCTTTCAGTGATTTGTGCAGCATTGGCTTTTCTGTGGGATTGGACCATTGAGCTGGCCTGGTGAGCCCGTGAGCCTGTATCCAGTTTACTGGTATATCATTGATAATTAATGTTGATGTGTTCAACGTTACGCCTGTTTGGTGGATATTTTTAAACATGGAAAGCACTATAAACTATTTTTTAAAATATATTACAAGATTATTCTTATGGATAATAAACAATAAGACATGTTTAGTTATGTAGCATGATAGTCTTTCACCAAAACGTAGAGAGGAAATTTAATTAATCCATGTGCAATTTAGCTTCATCATTACTGAATCCTGTGGGAAATATGCCTTTGACCCTATAAATTAACATTAAGAACAATGTAGAATACTTGGATTTTAATATTGATGTAATACTTGGTAACATTCATTTCTGTTTAGATTGTTGGGCAAAGTGAATGAGGAATCTCAAAATGATGTACTTTATATAATTATTAGATTAAAAATTACTAAATGTGGAATGTGTTAATACTCCAGCTGTAGCTACCCATCAGTAGCGATTATTTTTTAAACCTTAAACTCGCTTTGTTTTACTCCTCTACCGAACATGCTGTTTCACTGTCCGTGTAAATGAGCTACTGCTGCGCCATGCCCTACCAGTGAACAGCAACACACCAGGGGAGGGGTTTCCCTTATATGAGGTCACGTGGGAGAAAAAATACTAATTGGCTTGTTTAAGCCCTGGCCATTACAACAATGGGAAAAATGTTTTCTTACGTCAGGTTTTTTATTTGCACACACGCACACACTAAAAATGACCACATAGTTTGCATAACCGGTTCCTTTTAGACATAATTCAGCATAATTTCTTGACCATACAGTATAGACCTTGGCAGTGTTGCAGGTATTTTCCATACCTTCCAAAGACTTCTACAGGTAAGCTGGATATTATTATTACTCCACTGAAGCCAAATTAGAAATTTCAGTTCACCTGTGTTAATATGTGTGTGGAAAAATATACAGATTCTTTGGTGTAATGGAAGCCAATTTATTGGACAGTCTTATTACATCAGTACACATCAAGTTTACTTTTGTTTGTGCTTCAACGCTTGCAAACATGAAATCCCAGCAAAGATAAACAAGTTTAAGACAGACTAGCTTCTTATTTATTCGTATTTTCTCTGATAAATAAATTCGATATAAATCTAGGGAGACACGCTCAGTGCTTTTACAACAGCAAACCAAAAACAAATGACTAAAAATGAACGAGCATTTGCATCACAGAAAACTCATAGTGCAATATACAACCTGCTTGCCGGAGCAGAGGAATAAAATCGGAATAAATAGAATAGAATAGAAAGGAAATGAGGAAAAAAAAGAAGATGGGATTACAACTCTTTGCAAAGCCATTCACCAGTGGAAGAGTTACGCTGCACTAACGAACAGACAAACCAAATATAGATAGTTGCTCTTTTGTTGTTTTTTTCTTTCTTTTTTTTTTTTTTTTACTACTATAACTACAGCTTAAACATCACAAACACATTGGCTTCGCATTAATATAAAGAAAAAAAAAGTACTACTTCACAGTCAGAAAGTCAACAGGGAGACGATAAAACATCAACATATGGCATATACAACGTCACACTACTCAGTGCATGGCCCGGTTAAACATCGTTTACTAGCCAATGATAAGACTTAATCGGACAGGATACAATACTGAAGTACAGCTGGCCCTTTTTTTCCTGTTGAGAATAATTCTTTAAACATTTGCAAGCAATGGCCTTTTTGACACTAAAACGTGAGAGCAATAAAACAAAAGGTCCTGGCGAGTAGATATTGCCAGATCTGAGGCCGGCGAGGGCTGACATTTGCATTCTGGAGCTATTTACATTTGACATGTGACTCATTTTTTCTCATCAACTGCTTCGGTTTCTTCCCTCGGCAGATGCTCAGTCAGTGTCAAGCTTTTTTTTTTTCCTCCCTTCTCAGATTTCAAAATGGCCACAAATAAGATTCCATGGCATGCACAACTATGAATCTAAAACCAGAGCTTTCAGCATACAGCACGACGAATGACAGGAGTTCGTCATAAAGCAAGAGAAATGATATAATTAAATTCTCGACTTGCACTCACACACACACACACACACCACTGTCCCTCCTCCACACACAACCATAATGAATCACACCAAACAATCTACGTTTCTACCATTTACACATTTCTGAGCATCCAATATCAATATTAATATCAATATTTGGTTCTTTCTGTTTCGAATGGCCTTTGATATTTAAACCTTATTTCGACAGTTTAAACATTTGCATCCATTGTAAAACATGTGAATACTTACAATGATTCTTTTGCTATTAACATATTATATATATATATATAGATTTCTTTTTTTAAGTCAATGTTTCCATTGTTTAATTTTATTTTTCTTTCTTTTTTTACATTTTTCTTTCAAGCAAGATGCATACACATTAATATAGGAGTGGGGGATTTGAGCAGTCGGAGAGAAGAGAAAAAAGGGAAGGTTTTAGCTTGTCTGATCCTCATCTGGTTTGTTCATGGCCTTGAGTGCGTCTAGGAGCACGGTAGGGGTGAAGATATGGGTTGAACCTGCAGGAGTGACGACGCCCATGGAGAAACAGAAAAATATGCACAATGTTAGAACTGTACAGGCAAATAGGTTCACTTCCAAATGTGTTTTCAGCTGTTGTATCTATTAAACGTAAAGATTGCGTAATATCGCAAATAAATAAAAAAAATCATGCAGGAGTTATAAATTCTTATAAATTAGGGAAGATGACTTCTTCGGTATGATGGCAAATTCAGGATTCCTACAGAAAATGTGTGCAAAATTAGTGAAAGCACTACAGCAGATGTAGACCAGTGACAGTGACATGAGGAATAAACTCATCGCAGAGTAAGACATGCCTATGTAGGGTAGAGGATTAGGACCACCATAAAAATGTATTTAAGTTCTGACTTTTTTTCCCCACAGAATTCTAACTTTAATCTCTGAATTCTGACAACCCCCCCCCCCCCATCCCCTGCCCCCCCCTTAATTCTGACTTTTTCCCCTTCAGAATTCAGGCTTTTATTTCCTCATATTTCTGAATTTTCCTCAACTCTGACTTTAATCTCTGAATTATTTTTTTCTTCAAAATTCTGACTTTGATTTCTAAATTTTTTTTTTTTTCTCAGAACTTTTTTTCTGACTTAAAACTCTAAAGGTTATCTGATGTATGTTGAAAATAGAATAATCATTGTAATTATTCTCATGTTTTACAATGGATAATTGGAGACAAAGCTCAGAATTATGAGATTAAAGTCAGGGTTCTGAGGGAAAAAGTCTGAATTCTGAGATTAAAGCCAGTTTTTAGAATAAATTCAGAATTCTTACTAAAAGACAAAATTCTGAGATTAAAGTCAGAATTCTGAGAAAAAAAAAAGTCACAACTCAAATAGAAGTTTTATGTTTTATGGTGGCCCTTATCTTCTTTCATACCTATGAGATGAAAAAAAAAAAAAAAAAAAGAATCTCCTCTATTCATGTGATTTCAACAGAGAACTTGAATACATTCTAGATAAATAGCTGAAGACACATTTTTCTAAAGAAGAAATTAATAGGTTCACAATTCAATTCATCAAACAAACATTTGTGCCACCTGGGATTTTTTTAAATTTCCTTTTTGTTTTCTTTTTAGTAAATTGTGGTATCGAAAGTCAAACTTTTCAAAACCGTTTCTTAAAAATTCTGCACATCTTACAGCCCAGCTGGAACAAATGTTTGATTCAGTTCTATACTGTACGTCCTTTTAACATACTTGTTTGTTTCTTCAGCAAAGCTGCACAGATCTGTTATTTAAGCTACAATGAAATGTCTTAACTCGAAACAATATTCTAATTTAAACTAAAATCAGATTAAATCAGCGAAAAACACTTTTAGAATGCCAACCAGGAGAATCCATCGTCCTGCAACATTATAGAATTTACTAGAAATGGAAATCCAAGGATGAGTCAAAAGTCAAATTGTGGATTACATTTGATCTTTTTACATTTTATTCCACCTGACCCACATAAAACAAACATGCAGCTTTCCTGAGCTCTGGCTAGAATTATAATTCACTTTAACGTCGACGACTCTAAGAAAAGCCAGATGAGAAACAAACTTTATTTATGGAGTTAAAAATGATAGAAAAGTTCAGTAGGTGTTGAATGTAGCAGTATGGGTTAAGACTGGCATACTGCAGATGGTGATCACTATCATTTAGAAAAGTCAAATAAATTATACACAAATTAAAAAAAAAAAAAAAAGGAGGATATATAAAGAAAATATAGCTTTAGCACATTGATAACTAGTCAACAAAAATTGTGGGATTTTGAAAAATCAGGATGTTATATATAATTTTTTTTTTTACATTTGTGTTGAAATCTTATATATCTGATAACAAATTAGCATCTATGCATACACAAATAGGTAACAATAAATAAAACAATGTTTTTTGTTTATTTATAAATTTTTAGTTTCAGTTTAGTTATAATTTTGGGGATTGTCTGTGAAACAGTCAGCACAACATTAATATCATTCTTTTACTTTCATTAGAGCAAGGCTGCTGTTATAAAAAAAATTTAATCAACAGATGAACAGAAAATTTTGGTTGTCAAAATGTTGTTGATTATTCCCAAATTAACTTAGGTATTAGGTTATGGTTTTGAAAGGTAATTTTTTTTGTGTTTGTATGTTGGGGTGTCGCCACATTGGCTCAAGATACAGTAAGTGCTCACAAGATGTTCCTGTTGCAACCCTGCCAGTTTCTAGAAGGGTTAAATTAGGCCAGGCTACAGTGTACACATATGTGACCTTTAAGTTACTGTATATTTCAATGGCAGCTTTATTGCAGTAAGGCTTGTTTATTGTGCAATTACAGTCATCTTTAAAGTTTATTGCCTGTCAGTGGCATCTTATCACACTATACAAGATGCCAATGAAATATTCTCCTTATTCCAATGTTGGATTATATGATGATGCCTTATGTTTAAAGTAAACAGAAATGTACCAATATTAAATTGGAAAAACAGAGATTTACTTCTGTTCTCAGGTATGAGTGCTTCTATATCTGATTTGATTTGTGCTTGAGTACGCTGTACAATGCCCGAAACCACCTCTTCAAGCGGACTCGAACAGACAGATCCCGAGCGCAGAACGATTGTGTTCTCACTGAAGAAAATGAACCAGACGTTGGAGTCAAGTGTTCTTGGAAACGATCCCATTGGCCTAATGTGAATATTAGGTGCAGGAAGCCATTGTGTCTATCCTGATCACTGATCGGAATTCAAAACCCGGCATAAACGCGGGTTTATAAAATGTAATAGTTTCGAGGCTGTATTTACAGCATTGTGTTTAGGTTGTTTGTTCAATGTTATCTCGATGTCATTTTATCAAAGTCTTTGAAACATTTGAAGGCAACGTTGTCCTGATGTTTTCCAGATGTGGTCCTGATTTTGAACATCATTGCTTTATAACTTTATAACAATGGCCATCCAACATTAGGGGTCCTATGTATTTCCTCTGGAAAACGCGATATCTCGTACCCTTTTAAAGACTTCTTTGATCATTTTCACGGCTTACATAACGATCATAGTAATGTTTACACATTGTTCATTTTATTATTTTATATTTATTATTATTTAAAAGGTTTCAACAGACCCATGTTCCATTTTAAAGGCAGTACTGACAAATTAGACAGATAATACGCAATAACAACTAATTCGATTTTGTGGTAAGTGCTTAGTGCTAAAGCATATCAAGAGAACACAGCTACATTTCAAGTGTTGGCATCTGCAGGCGAAACACATTAGTTGTCCAAATCGCTCCAGTAAAAAAAAAAAAAAAGAAGCAATATACTGTAGAAGCAATATAGAAATTGGCAATATGTCGGCTATCCAAATGAAGGGTATTGCCATGCGCTCAGCACAGATGCACACTTGCTTATGTAGAAGTGATGTTTGTTTGAATAAAAATGAAATCAATAATGATATATATATATATCCTTGAATTATCCTGTTGAAATTCAGCACCAACGAAAGGAGCCCTGTTACTTGGATGAGAATGATTTTCTCAAGTTGTTATTCTAAGATAACTGCAATACGATTAATCTCGTGGATAGATTAATCTGCAAACAACAACAAAAAAAAAATGAAATAAAATATGACGAATATGAACTTTTGGGTGGACAAATGTAGGAGCTCCTCGTCACCCGAAGAAGAGGCACCACTGGGTTAGAGGGCGTATGCTAGGAGAAATGCAGGTTAATCCACCTGGCTGAGAGGAATGGGAACAGCAGGGATGGAGTCAGCACCCGTTGCATGGCTGCTCCAAAGAGGCTCCACTCACTGCAGCTCTATGTCAGAGTCATCCACCAAACATGACCAACGCTGAGGGTTGGTCTGTGATGCGGACACTGATTGGTCTCTAATCGGCAGTGGGTGGAGCCTGCTTTAGACTGGCAGGTTGTCCATGCACTGAGGCGGAGGCCAAATGCTCATCTCTGCAAGGAGGGGAGTAAAACTGGAAGAAGGGAGGAAAAGAAACCCTTATGCTGTGGGGCTTCAGAAAGGGCTTCATCGAACGGCTGCCTTTACTTTGTCAGAGTGTGATTTCTGGCTCTCGCGCTCTCTCTGTCTCTCCCACCCTGCCCTCTTTCTCTCAATCATCTGAGGGAACGGGGTCCTCAAAGGAAACCCTAGTGGACTCTCGGAAGTCGGGATGCTGCAGATCCATTAGAAATTTGGTTGGGGTGAGCGTATGGGTAGAACCTGCGGAGGAACAAAGGTGGCTTCACGCTCGGGTTATCATGAAACAAAGCATCCCCATTTCCTCTTTTGCCACCTTTCAGTCATCTTGAAAAAAAAGAGGGGTTAAGAAACTATTTCAATGCATCCATTTCTCATAATATATTTATGAAGCCCAGCATTTATGCACTTAGATAGAATGGTCTTAATGTTTATATGCGTTAAGGCCATTCTGTCTAAACAACATGGATAAAAACGGTGTACATGCCAGTCATATTTGACCTCTATAAGCCTTGATAGCTAAATAAAAGGCTATTTACTACACACTGAGCATAAAAACCTATGAAAAAGGTACATATAACTATATCAATAATCCTTATACAAGTTTGAACATAAAAAGTTATAACAGAAGTTGATTTCTATTGATTAACAGTTATTTGCAAAAGCAATTTCATTCATTCTTAGTAACTGCCTGGTCAGGATCAAGGAGGTTTAAATATAAAGGTCGAACCCCGATGCTGGAGGTGCAAGGTGGCAGTGCTAAACCAAAATGCCGCCCAGTATAGATCTGAATACCAATATTTGGAGAAATAAACATAAACGGATAAAGAAAGCGGATAAACTCTAGATTAGGGTTGGGTACCGAAAACCTATAGAACCGGTATGTAACGGACCGAAACAGAACGTGATGTGGTGTCTCATTTCGGTGCCACTTAAATGCCTGAACTGCCGATTAATATATTTGTTCTCTGAGGCTATGATGATGACACAGTTGTAATAAGCATTAGATTCATCAACACACATGATCGTTAGTAAAATTTAAATACTGCATCCATGGGGTGTCAGAAATGATCTAAAAAATAAATTATTTCCTTAATTATAAAAATCTTGGGCCTCTGAGTGGCGCAGTGGTTAAAGCGCTCGCCCTATCATCTGGAGATCGCGAGTTCGAATCCCGGGTGGTGCTGTAACCTCTCGCAGCCGGAGGTCTAGAGAGAGCTGATTGGCCGAGCTCTCTCAGAGGGGAGGGATGAGAGGTACATAGTGCTCCCACATTAATCGCGGCTCTACAGCCAGTCAGGGGCGTCTGTGAGCTCGCGCAGCGGAGGGAGCGGATAGCGCTGTCCTCCGAGTGTGTTACACCGTCCCCAACGGTGTGCGAGCGAGCAGTTCGAAAAGATGCGGTCGGCTGGCGTCACGTGGTTCGGAGGAAACACGTGATAGTCTTCGGCCCTCCCGGCTGAGTGGTAGTAGTAGCCTTAATGTGGGAGCCCCCTAGTGACGGGGAGGAATTGGACACGACTAAATTAGGGAGAAAATCGGAGAAAAATCCAAAACAAACAGACAAAAAAATTATAAAAATCTTGAGGACTTCGGAAAGCTTTGATAATACAAATCCAAAACATCGTTGCAGTAATGTTACTGTACATTTTATTTTTGTAGATTAAAAGTTTATTAGATTAGACTAAAAAATTAAAAGCACAAATCATCGGAAAATGAGACCATCCGAGATGCGCCTGAACGCAGCAACTAACGTTACACGCACTCAGACGGCAGCAGGTGGTCTACCGCTATCTTAACTAAATTGAACAACTTTCGTTAAAATGCCTAAAACTAAATGGTCGAAAGTGTGGCTATATTTTACAAGAAAGGATTCCGACACCGTGATGTGCAGTAGATGTTTTACAGCAGTTGTGTGTAAAGGCGGAAACACGTCAAATCTAATGTAATATTTGAGGGCACACGAAATAAACTTAAAAGCAGGGGGATGCACCGTGTCTGACGGCTTGCGGACAACAGACCCAGTCATACCAACCGTAGCAAAAAGGAGTCCACCGATTATGATGACGACAGCAGCCTTTCCGCAGGTTAGTAGAAGGCTAATGTAATGTTAATTGCAAAATGCAAATCTTGCATTCATTCTAACAAATGGTCAACGATTTGTAAAATTCTAATGTAACATGGATTCTGTTTATAATTATGGCTTTCCAGCTAGTACTTAAACTTTTAATATATTGTTAAATTTTAAGCATTTAATTTTTTGTTCAATAAAAATGTATTCTTGAGTCGTCCACCATCATTTTGTGGCTTTGGCAAAGTATCGATCCAGGCACCATTTTGGTACCGGTACCGCTTTAAAAGTATCGATTTAGCACCGGTATCAAAAAAACAAACAAAAAAAAAACGATACCCAACCCTACTCTAGATGACACTAGATTACACTCAGAAAATACACCACTGATGAGGTAAATGGATCTTTCTGGCGTCATATGATTGAAACCTACTGTACATCCTAGTTGAAATTGTTAAATTGCTCATTGTTTCTGTGGTTTAATTGTGATTTTGTCTTACAAGACTTCAGTTAAAGCAAACCATTGACCATGGGCATAGCAAAACTAGACAAAGCAGATTATTAATCTAGTGATGTTTCTGCTGTTAAACATACAATCAGCAAAACGATGAAGGTGTTTTTTGACATTCTATATTTCACTCAAATAACAGCTGGAAGACTTGATTTTCTCGCCCTTGATCACACTTCTAAGATCAAAACTGTCTCATACAGCATGTTTCAGAAATTAGGATTGTCTACATAACTTCTAATACATTAGCAATGTTAATGCGTAAAGGCTAATGTATGTAAACGCTATCGCTGCAAGGACCTACAGTAGTATCAACTGAAGGTGACACACTCACCAATGATGGCCTCCCATTTCCCGTTGGCCTGTGTGACCTCATAGGCGCAGCGCATCTCGCTGAAAGACACTCCACCGATGATGAAAACGATGACACGTGGTCCAGTGCGGTACTCTCCAGGGGTCTTATTCTTGTGCCAGTGGCCGTACCGAGCACTAACAGAAAAAAAAACACACAGAGCAAGAAATCTCAAGAACTCGTCTTTCTGGATGATGATGATGATGAGCACAGGAGTATTGCAAACATTTTAAGAATCGATATCTAATTACAAACTGAATTGACTAGGCTTTGCTATGCAACATAATTATCTAAATTTTTCTTCCTCAATGTGTGATATTTGTCTTTGTAATATATTATATTGATGATTTCAAAATAAAGGGGCTGCCATATGTGTTATTAGGCAGAAGGAAACAGATTTGTTTTGTCTTTTTTGGCCAAATTCAGGTGTGATATTTGTTTAATATATATATAGATTTATATATACATATTCACTCCTGTTATACTGAACCTCCAGCCTCCTAACACTCAGTATGACTTCAGATCAATCCCTGCTATCCATTATCACCCAATATAAGGATGGATTCCATGTTGAGGTCATCTCAAGGTTACCTCCTATTGCCACCTTGCCAAATTTTCCTCTCTACCGTTAACCTTGGATTGTTCATCAGGGACAATCTGATCATTATCATTTATACGTATTTTCTTACACTTTTCCAACTCATTTCCATATTTTCTTTTTTATTCTGTAAAGCTGCTTTGCGAGACTATATGTGTCCACTATATACACATGTGGACAAAATTGTTGGTACCCTTCGGTCAATGAAAGAAAAACTCACAATGGTCACAGAAATAACTTTAATCTGACAAAAGTAATAATAAATAAGAATTCTATGAATGTTAACCAATGAAAGTCAGACATTGCTTTTCAACCATGCTTCAACAGAATTATTTAAAAAATTAACTCATGGAACAGGCCTGGACAAAAATGATGATACCCCTAATTTAATAGTTTGTTGCACAACCTTTTGAGGCAATCACTGCAATCAAACGATTCCTGTAACTGTCAATGAGACTTCTGCACCTCTCTGCAGGTATTTTGGCCCACTCCTCATGAGCAAGCTGCTCCAGTTGTTTCCGGGTTGAAGGGTGCCTTTTCCAGACAGCATGTTTCAGCTCCTTCCAAAGATGCTCAATAGGATTGAGGTCAGGGCTCATAGAAGGCCACTTTAGAATAGTCCAATGTTTTCCTCTTAGCCATTCTTGGGTGTTTTTAGCTGTGTGTTTTGGGTCATTGTCCTGTTGCAAGACCCATGACCTGCGACTGAGACCCAGCTTTCTGACACTGGCCAGCACATTTCTCTCTAGAATCCCTTGATAGTCTTGAGATTTCATTGTACCCTGCACAGATTCAAGACACCCTGTGCCAGATGCAGCAAAGCAGCCCCAGAACATAACAGAGCCTCCTCCATGTATCACAGTAGGGACAGTGTTCTTTTCTTAATACGCTTAATTTTTCCATCTGTGAACATAGAGCTGATGTGCCTTGGCAAAAAGTTCCATTTTTGTCTCATCTGTACATAGGACATTCTCCCAGAAGCTTTGTGGCTTGTCAACATGTAGTTTGGCATATTCCAGTCTGTCTTTTTTATGATTTGTTTTCAACAATGGTGTCCTCCTTGGTCGTCTCCCATGTAGTCCACTTTGGCTGAAACAACGACGGATGGTGCAATCTGACACTGATGTTCCTTGAGCATGAAGTTCACCTTGGATCTCTTTAGAAGTCTTTGTGGGCTCTTTTGTTACCATTCGGATTATCCGTCTCTTTGATTTGTCATGAATTTTCCTCGTGCGGCCACGTCCAGGGAGGTTGGCTACAGTCCCATGGATCTTAAATTTCTGAATAATATGTGCAACTGTAGTCACAGGAACATCTAGCTGCTTGGAAATGGTCTTATAGCCTTTACCTTTAACATGCTTGTCTATAATTTTCTTTCGAATCTCCTGAGACAACTCTTTCCTTCGCTTCCTCTGGTCCATGTTGAGTGTGGTACATACCATGTCACCAAACAACACAGTGACCACCTGGAGCCCTATATATAGGCCCACTGACTGATTACAAGATTGTAGACACCTGTGATGCTAATTAGTGGACACACCTTGAATTAACATGTCCCTTTGGTCACATTATTTTCAGTATTTTCTAGGGGTACCATCATTTTTGTCCAGGCCTGTTCCATGAGTTTATTTTTTTTTTATAATTCTGTTGAAGCATGATTGAAAAGCAATGTCTGACTTTCGTTAGTTAACATTCATAGAATTTTTTTTAATGATTACTTTTGTCAGATTAAAGTTATTTCTGTGACCATTTTGAGTTTTTCTTTCATTGACCGAAGAGTACCAACAATTTTGTCCACGTGTGTAAATACCACTATATAAATAAAACTGAATTGAATTGAATGCATTTTCTGTTATTTTCTCAGTGATTTTTTCACATCTTAAAATTGTTGTAAATGCAAAATGATTGAGTAAAAAATTCCTGAGTGTACATTAAATGCAAAAAAGGAACATTCATGTCTTCACTGACATTATGTGTCCTCTCACAGACCTACACACCGATCACACTATTGATCTCTATTCTCCCTTCCCCTCTCCACACACAAATGGCTATTGATCCTTCATGCTTCAGCGAATTGCGTGTGTGTGTGTGTGTGTGTGTATGTGTGTGTGTGTGTGTGTGTATGTGTGTGTGTGTGTGAGTGCGCGCGCACACACGTTACCTGACTGCTGAGGTGCTGAATGAAGAGGAAGAGCGAGTGGAGATGTAAGGGTAGTGCTTGGTGTCCAGCTTATCATCAATGGCATCCTGTGAAATCCATGAGGATGAGCGTGTACAGACGTATACAGGAAATAACAATTAAACAAAACGGTTACTAAAATTTGACTCATCAAAAAAATTTTTTTTATAAAAAAGGTCTGTTCAAGTCAAACCGGGACTTTCGATTACACAATTAAGTGCTGACAACATTGTATGTGGAAGAATGGTCTATTTTAAATATGAGATCCATTCAAGTCAAACCGCGATTTTTGATTGCACAGAATACCTGATTTTAAGAGAGTAAAACCTCCCTTTATTTCTCTATATAATCCCCTGCCGCACGAATGCGCTTATCCCAGCGTTTCAGTAGTGTTTGAATACCATCAAGATAGAAAGTTTTCTCAGAATACTGGAGCCATGATCATGATTTACAGGTCTAAAACGCTGGCCTCCCAGGAACACCTGTAATGGCCCAAACATTTGAAAATGGCTTTAAGCAAGGTCAGGAGTGTATGGGGGATGTGGAAATAACTCCCAGTGGTGTTCATGAATGTTCACAGGATTGACTGCAGTGGGCTCAGAGCCACCTCGGCTGGGATCGTCATTCATGGACGTACTTTAGTCTGCTTTAAAATGGTTGCATCATTCAATTGTTGTACTGCAGCTACAGTAAGAGCCTCATCACTGTACTGTGCTGGAAATTTTCTGCAAATGTCATTTAGTTTTATACCTTCATTCATGGGAAATTTCATCACAAGTCCCAGTTTGACTTGAACACCCTTCGTATTATTAACAATTATTTAAATTATACAGTATTTAAGTGGTGTAAACCCAGGGCAAAAAGTGGGTGGTGTTTTACCTCAATGATATCCTTGACCAATGGGGTCCAGCGAGACAGCTGGTAGGTCTGCTCACTCACACGCTCCTTGCGCTCCATCTTCTTCCCCCGGCGCAGAGTGGACTGGACGATGCACAAACGAAAAAAAATGTCAGCAGGGAAGGGAAACACGGTAGGTCTAAGGATCGCAAGCAGAATGAAAGAGAGAGTGTCTCACGTCTGTGATGATGGGGACACCCAGGTGAGCCATGTTGGTGATGATCTCACTGTCCTCAGGAGGGATCTGTGCATGCTGGATCAGCTTGTTCAGGTTCTCCTCTGTGATTCCTAGTGACCACACACACACACACACACATAATTAAAAGCACTGCTGAATCAACTGAACACAACAGTGTATGTGTGTGTGTCTCCCTCACCATTCTTGAGGAAAATATAGAGCAGGATGATGCGGATCTTGTCGTAGGTGCTGACGTTTGCGTCGAGCAGGATGGGCACGATGGCCCTCATGGGGTCCTTGATCTTCTCCCCTTCTGCATCTGTTCCCATAGCCAAGTCCTGCATCACAACAACAGTGCAAATGCTTGTTAGCACCGTGTAAGAGGTAATGCAGAGCATGTCACCTTGAATGTGCATACAAAATGTAACTAGTCATTTTGGGGAAATTAATGCATTTCAGAAATGCAACTGAAGCAGTTTGCAGCAAATTTGAAATAAGGAGCACAAAAAAAAACATATCATTAAAACCATAATCCTATGTATGAAATATAACACAACAGTGAGTGCTGTTACAGTAAATTAATTAATTACGGGTTAGTCTGAAATTACAAAACACACTGTACATTATTGCCTCAATCATTTACTTTTTTATTTCACTTGTTCCTTTAATCCTATTCTTGTTGAAAGCTTTATCACATCCATAGTTAAACTATATTTTCATTGTTGTATAATAATGATAATTTTAATCAATTTATAAAGAACGTTCAAGTCAAACCAGGACTTTTTGATAAAACTTCTTGTGAATGATGATGTAATATTTCTATAGCAGTTGAAAATGTTGGCATGGTCATAGTTGAGAGCCAAGTATATTAGGCTTTTAAGGGGCCTAGAATCTAGCGTTGCCAGTAGGGATAAGTGCATCAGTGTAAAGGGATTATATAGAGTTTTTACTTTCATAACTGTGTTCTGTTATTCTGCACATTCAAAAGTCCTTGTTTGACTTTTGACTGTTTTGACGCTCCAAACAAGAAATGAAGAGACATTTTGGACAAAATATGGCAAAATGTTCCACTTATTTTTGCTGATCTTCCACTATGCAAATACTGTGGAAAGGCTGATGTAAAAGGCTGATGTAAGGAAGGAGGATTGATGCTGTTATGCTGTTTTGAAAAATACACCGATACAGGCGTCTTTTTATCATTTTATGATTGTTATGTTAAATGAAAAGGAGAAAGGTTACTACTGATAGGGACAAAATTTCTTAGAATCCATGCCACTGTGTGTGAGCTCTCTTCTCTCTTTCTCTCAGCGCCTATACTGCTTTATCTCATATACAGGGTCACGATGGCCTGGAGCCTATCCCAGGTAGCACAAGGTGGGGTGCCTCACACACACTCACACACTACAGGCAATTCGGGAAGGGCAACTCTGCATGTCTTTGAAGTGTGAAAGGAAACCGGAGTACCCAGTTGAACCCTACCAAGCACGAGGAGAACATGCACACAGAGACAAACCGTGGGAATCGAACCAGCAACCTGGAGGTGCAAGGCGACACTGCTAACACAAATTCATGTGCTTACCTGCTCCACACGGCACAGCTTATCGACAGTGCCCTGATAGTGCTTCATGCAATCTTCTGCCAGCTGCAGGTGAGTAGAGTACTGCAGAAACACGGACATTTAAGTGTTAATTCAACTAAAAATTGAAGGTTTCAACACCAGCATGCTTCCAGTCGCCCTTGACGTCCTCTCTCACCTTGCTGAGCTCTTTCTGATACTGCGGCATCTTCTTCAGCATCTGAGACAAATCCCTCAGCGTGGTCTGAAATACAGAATAAATCCGTAACGACCCCACCCACACACACACACACATAACAACCTGCTTTTTAGTATAAAAGAAAAAGCCTAATTATGTTCTTGCAAATAACAACCTTGCATTAACGTCAGCGTATGTGTGTGTGTGTGTGTGTGTGTGTGGGCATTTGGTGTGCACTGTCAGTATTATTACACTGCTGTGTCCTTGGAGAGTGTTGTGTTGAAATGAGTCAGCTCAGCTCAACAAAAACACTGCTACAGGACATTCATGTACACAGAGTTCAGTAAACTCCTGGTTTCCTGCACCTTATCTCCGGTGTTCATTCGTTTGCTGGATGAGAAATCCTTCAGAGATTTTGTCACCTCCCTGTAAAGGAACACATCTGAACTGAATACCTTCCACTGTGAATGTCAGAGGAAGAAGAAACAATGCAAGGAGAAGAAAAGGCAAATGCAAGAGGATGACAGCCACTTACTGAGACACCTCGGCAATGTGTTTGTGCCGCAGAGACACCCACAGGTCATCGTCCTCGTGCAGGAGCACCTCTTTCTCCCGGGAGTCTCCCATTCCACTGGTTTCATACCTGCAATACAGCGGCCACATTAAAGCATCTCTCTAGTGGGTTCAGGTAGAACCAGGGGGAATAGTGGGAATAGTTCACCTGCTAAGATTAAAACTGAAAAATGTGCTAAGCACATGAGGCTGTCTTATTTTAATTTGAAAACCATTGCGGATCTCTTTGATGATTTCATTTCATGACACATCCATAACACATGCATAAAGAGCCAATTGCATTGCTTCTTTCTGCAAAGCACATCTGCAGGCTGATTTACTCATTTTAAGCAAATTGCAAAAAGTGGATTTATAGTGTTTTGCAAAAAAAAACACAAAATTTATACTAATATACTAAAAAAAGTGACATACTGTAACATTTTGGAATTTGCGTTTTTAACAGCCTTATGACTCAAAGACCACTTAGTTGTTTTTAGAACTACATTTCTCAATATTGCCAAAATGGGTTTATTTCATTTTGCAGTCGAACCCTTTGGATATTTTCACCCTAAACATGCAATACCTGGATAAAAGTAATTGTTTTATTAAAGATTTTTATCACTCTGATTTTTATATTCTTAACCTTCATCTGACTCCCAGAGCACATCCTAAACAGAGGTCTGCCAGGTTTCGGGACCATTTATAAACCAGAGCCTTACTTGTAGACATCGTTCTCAATCGGCAGCAGATCGTAGCCCATGGCCTGGAAGGTGAGCTCATGAAGGACAGGAGACACAGGATCAAAAGCCCGATCCAGAATAATGAGCTGTGAGCGAGCCTTGTCAGGACCCTGTGTACAGAAATAGAATTAGTTACAAAGGCTGACTGCTACAGTACAACAAGCCTCAATATCCACAACAAGTGGAGACACTCACCTCTCCCATCGTGGGATCATCTGCCTTATAGGCATCCAGTTTGTCCTGCACCAGCTGAGCAAGTGTGGCATTGTCTTTGTACTCACTGCATGCACATAAAAACAGGAATTCAAACAGTGAAGAAACACCACGCCTTGATCACCACTTATCAGGTAGTGTGTAATATAGGGACCTTTATTAAACTAGAGCTGGCAAAATCTATTTTACTTTAGTGATATTAATAAGAAAAAAGTTTTACTCTTAGGCACCTAACATATATAACATGTCTTCTTTTGTTTCTTGTTCTCTTCTTCCTTTTAGTAAATGGATACACGCCAATACCCTATTTTATTCTCACATATTTTTTAATGATGTTGTTTTTACATACATATTAAAAACTAAATAATTGTCCTGAAATGGTTATGCATTCTTCATTAAAATGCATTCATCAGAATTCATTCAGTGACCTTTAGCTTTGATTACAGCACACAGTGTGGTGGCCAGTTCATGTGTGAAAATGATTCCTCATGCTTCCAGAAGCACTCTTTCACAATTTGCATACTGGAATATGTAGAAAAAGTAAAAGTCCATAGATGTCCATAGATGTAAAGTAATAACCTGGTCATTCAGTACATTCAGGCCGTCAGCTGACTTCATTTTATTGCCACATAATGTTTTTGAGCTTAGACATGAGCAACTGAAGTAACCCCAGATTGTACAGTACAATCACACTGCCTCCAGAGGCTTGGTTAGGGTCAGTCTGGACTCATCAGACCACATGACCTTTTTCCATTAGTCCAAAGTCCAATATTTAGTCTCCCTAACAAATTGAAGCTAATTAGTCTCACTAACGAGTGGTTCTCTTATGGCCACACACAGCTCTTCAGTACCAATCCTGTGAGTTTTTAACCAGTACATTGTGTGTGTGTCTGGAAATGCTCATATTTCACTATTAAACATAGCTATGGTTTTACTGTTGATTTTTCTTACCATGCAACTTCACCAAGTCTTCCACAAATTTGACAATTCAGCACTGTCCGTCCAGGTTTTGATGATACATTGAAGCATTTGTCACCCAAATCCAGTCATTTTTAATCTCCTTAGTTTTTTGTTGTTGTTGTTGCCTTATGTAGCCCAATAATCTGACCGTTCTGAATTGGTGATTTTATTGGCCAGGCAGTGTATAACCATGGATGTAGTGACGTTTACTGTAAGGAGATTTTGTATGTAAACATTTTTGGAAGGAGTCTCCAGTGTTAGTGTTTTGTAACACAGCTGTACAGCTGTTCTCTTCATTTAACCATTGCAGGAAACAAAGTATGAAGGATGTTGACGGTGTGGACATTTCTGAGTTTTCTCAGTAACAAGCTGCATTTTTTTTTATT
Organism: Clarias magur; assembly: GCA_013621035.1. Classification (NCBI taxonomy): domain Eukaryota; kingdom Metazoa; phylum Chordata; class Actinopteri; order Siluriformes; family Clariidae; genus Clarias; species Clarias magur. The sequence continues at coordinate 765,210 of QNUK01000284.1, forward strand.
ATTAACTTAATGAGTTGTAAAAACTTTATGAAGGAGGAACGGTTTGGCAGAAACTTCAAATTGTCATTAAAAGTTGTGGTTAAAGTGTTTTATGCAATTTATTAAGAGAAGCTTGCTTTGGTTACCCTTTGGTATCTGAGATCTGATGTTCGTATTTAATCAAATATTGAAAATTGGGTGAAAATCAGTGAATCAATATGTATTAATACTGCTGATTGTTTTGTCTGTGGCAATTTGCAATTATACAGTAGGTTGACACTGTATATTGTAGTTCAAATCTTTAAAAAGTACTGCATTTAGCATAAATCCTTCTAAGCATAAAAAGCGCATGGTTTGTGTCTTCTTGGAAAGGGTTAATGTATTATCCACTCGAAGCAGAAACAAGGGCTGAGGTATTAGTGTCTCACCCACGGTATCGGACAGCGGGGTACTCCTTGAGCGTGGCACACAGAGTGGCCAGCTGCTCAGCTAGTCTTTCCATCACCGGGTTCTTCATCTGAGTCTTATGAGGGCTGTAGAAACTCTGGAAGGCATCAGGGTTATCCAGAGAGTACACCTGGATACACAGACATAAATATTCATCAGTACGCGCTTTACAAGTAGGAAAAAGATTGAATGAACTGCCATGACTCTGATTCCTATCTCTCTGCCTCTCTCTGTCTGCGCTGTGATAACAGTGAGAAGACCATTCTGCAGTGTCTCACTGGGACTCCAGCCTTTCCTTCCTGCCTTTGTGTTTTCTAAACCTCTCATATATTTTTTTTATCTCCCCTGCAGTCCTGCTATCGCCCTCTCTCTGGAACAGTGCGCTGTGTTTTTCCACCATCCCTCCCCCCCGACTGTGTTTTCTCACATGACCGTCCTTCTGTTCAGCCGATCTCCTTGATGCCTCTCTTTCCCGCTCTTAACCTTCTCTCACTGGTGATCAGGCAGTCCAGTGGCCAATGGTACATGTCTGGAGAGGCTGGTTTGTCAGGAGTTACGTTGAATAATCATCCCAGAAGCAAAGCAGAGCATCTCAGGCTCCACTGAATTAATCATCGCAGGCTGAATCAGAAGCAAAGCATTATGGGTCAAACCGGGCCCTTATAACTCTGAGTCACTGTTTGCACTAATTGCCTATATGCCTCTATATTACTGCCATATTTCTCTTCCTGAAATCCTGAAATAAAGCATTTCTGACTTACTATTACTAATATTACCATTATCGTTTCTACTCCTGCTAGTACTATGACTACTATTAACACTAATACCATAATTATGATTATTACAAACAGATGGAGTTATATCTTTTATGTTTTTGGTGCTCATGAATATTGATACTTATACCAAAATACAAGACATATTTAGCATATCATGGAATATTCAATTTAGATTTTTTTAAGTCGGTTGCGTCTACTAATACTACAATAGGTGTTCAAGTGAAACTGGGACTTGTGATGAAATTCCTCTTGAATGAAGGCATTAAGATGATTGACATGGTTGAACATATGGTAATAAGACTCTTTGTCATAGTAAAAGAAGGCTGTATATCCATGAAACACGATCCCAGCTTGGACATTGTCATGAACATTGCGAAGCAGATCCTTGAAAATCAACGGCTAACTTGTTACCAACTTGCAGAAGAACGTCTCGGGTTACTTGACTGTAACCCTGTTCCCTGATAAAGCGGGAACGAGATGCTGCGTGAAAACGCTATGGGAACATCTCTTTGTTGCCCGGTTGTGAAGCCTGTGCATGTCAAACCCGCCGAATACCTTCGGCTTATAACCTGTGCCAGGCATGACGTCACCGAATAAGGTGCACCTGCAGGTTATAAATAGGAGTGAACCGGAAACATCCTCAGATCAATTTTGTCTGAAGGACGTCCAGGCACGCCAGCAGTGCGGCATCGGAACGCAGCATCTCGTTCCCGCTTTATCAGGGAACAGGGTTACAGTCAAGTAACCCGAGACGTTCCCTTTCAAAAGCTACACTCAATGCTGCGTGAAAACGCTATGGGAACGAGAATACCAACGCCGCCGCACTGCAAGTGTCTGGACCCCCAGGTTGTGTAGCGTGTGCGCACAAGCCGAGGAGGTCTCAGACCTAGCTCTGGGATGCTGACTCAAGGACCCGTGAACCCGGAGTAGCATTGACATCCAGACTATAAAATCTAACGAACGTGTGTGGAGAGGACCAGCCCGCCGCATCACACACCTGCTGCAGGGGAACGCCTCTTGCCAAGGCAATCGATGAGGCAATCCCCCTGGTTGAGTGAGCCCTGATTCCCAGAGGCGAAATATGACCACGCGCCTCATAGGCTAGGGCAATGGCATCTCTCACCCAGTGTGACAGGGTCTGTCTAGTTGCAGCCGCCCCCCGGTTGCGACCCCCATGGCAAATAAAGAGCTGCTCTGACTTACGCCACTGGCTAGTGCGGTGGACGTAGATCCTAAGAGCACGTACTGGACACAGTAAGTGAAGTCTTTCCTGCTCCGGAGCTGTGAAAGGCGGAGGACAGAAGGCTTCGAGAACAACTGGGTGCATGGTCGAGAATGGAACCTTGGGAAGATAGTTCGGGTGAGGATGCAGGATAGCTTTGACCAGCCCAGGGGCAAAGTCTAGGCAGGATGGGGAGACTGACAGAGCCTGCAGATCCCCAATCCTCTTCAAAGAAGTAATAGCCATAAGAAAAACCATCTTAAGAGACAGAAGCCTGACAGGCGCTGACTCTAGTGGTTCGAAAGGGGTGTCGGCCAGGCCTTCGAGTACGATAGTTAAGTCCCATGAAGGGACCATCGCTCTAGTGGGCGGCCTCAACCGTTTAGCTCCACGAATAAAACGGGCAACTAAATGGTGCTTGCCCACAGAAACCCCGTCATTCAGAGCGTGACAAGCCGAAATAGCGGCTACGTACGTTCTGAGTGTACTAGGGCATAAGCCCGAGGACAACTTTTCTTGCAGAAACTCCAGCACTGAAACAATCTGGCAGTGAACTGGGTCTATATGTCTTGCCATGCACCAATTTTCAAATACACTCCATTTGAGGGCATAAGTTCTTCTAGTGGAGGGAGCCCTGGCACTTAAAATGGTTTCAATTACGCTGGCTGAAAGCCCAGCATGTCTCAGTTGGTCCCGTTCAGGGGCCAAACGTGAAGGTTCCAGAGCTCGGGCCGGGGATGAAGTATTGTCCCCTGTGCCTGAGACAGAAGATCCCTCCTCACTGGAATCACCCAGGGTGAGCCGTCGAGGAGAGATATTAGATCCGAGAACCACACTCTGGTCGGCCAATGGGGCGCTATCAATAAGAGGCGCAACCCTTGTTGACGGACCCTCGCCAGGACTCCCGGGAGCAGAACTATAGGTGGAAACGCATAAAGGCGTAACCTGGGCCACGTGTGGGCCATTGCATCCAGACCCAAGGGAGCTGGAGGAGTCAGAGAGTAGTAAAGGGGGCATTGTGCTGCTTCTTGTGAGGCAAAGAGGTCCACCTCTGCTACGTAAAATCTTTCCCAGATTTGACTGACTACTTCGGGGTGGAGCTTCCATTCCCCCTGTTCTACAGCTTGTCTGGATAGCAGGTCTGCTCCTACATTCATGCGCCCTGGAATGTAAATCGCCCTGAGGGAGAGGAACTTGTCCTGTGCCCAAAGCAGAACCTGGTGCGCTAGCTTGTTCAAGCGGCGCGAGCGCAGTCCACCCTGGTGATTTATGTACGAGACTACCGCAGTGCTGTCCACCCGCACTAGGACATGGTAGCCCCTCAACTGCTGGAGGAAGTGTTTCAGGGCCAGAAACAGAGCCATCATTTCGAGGCAATTGATGTGCCACATGAGAAGATGACCTCTCCAGTTCCCTTGTGCTGGACGGCCATCCAAGACCGCACCCCAGCCCGTGAGGGAAGCGTCTGTCGTTAGCATCTTGCGACGACAAGACGGACCTAGAGTGGGACCCAGAGTCAGAAACCGGGGTCTGAACCACACAGAAAGGGCACGAAGCCCCCGGCGCGTAACCCTTATTAGCCTCTGGGGGTTGGCCCCTGAATGAAACCCCCTGGCTCTCAGCCACAGCTGAAACGCTCTCATGTGCAGAAGGCCCAAAGGTATCACCGTGGACGCAGCCGCCATGAGGCCTAAACATTTCTGAAAATGATGCACAGTGACCTTCTGGCCTAGCTTGATTTCCTTTAGGGTGTTGAGAATGGATTCGACACGAGCAGGAGACAACTGTGCCCGCATTGTGACCGAATCCCATGTGACACCCAAATATGTTATCCTCTGAACAGGAAGGAGAACGCTTTTTGTGGCGTTGAGTCTCAATCCTAAAGAATGAAGATGGGCTAGGACGACATCCCGATGTCGAAGCGCTAGCTCCTGAGACTGGGCCAGAATCAGCCAGTCGTCTATATAATTCAAAATACGGATGCCCTGGAGTCGTAAAGGAGCCAGAGCTGCATCCATGCATTTTGTATATGTGCGGGGTGACAGAGCTAGGCCAAATGGAAGGACCCGATACTGGTAAGCTTCGCCCCCAAAGGCGAACCTCAGGAACTTCCTGTGCTGTGGCAATATTTCTATATGGAAATATGCGTCCTTGAGATCGATTGTCACAAACCAATCCTCTAGTTGAATTTGAGAAACAATCATTTTGACAGTCAACATTTTGAATCTGGATTTCCTGAGATAGCGGTTCAAGCCGCGAAGATCCAAGATTGGACGCAACCCCCCCCCTCTTTTGGGCACCAAAAAGTACCGACTGTAGTAGCCCGACTCTCTGTCTGGAAGGGGAACATGTTCTATGGCCCCTTTGCCTAGCAGAGTCCTTAACTCCTGGGCCAGCAGATGTGCACAGTCCGGTTTCACGGAAGTGGAGACCACGCCGTTGAAACGCGGAGGACAATGTGCAAACTGAATCCTGTAGCCTCTGCCTACAGTCTTTTGTACCCAGGGAGATATGCCTGGCAGTAGTTTCCACGCTGCCAGCTTCTCCGAAAGGGGCATGAGCTTTGACACTTCGGCTGGATGGGGGGGTGTTAAGTGTCGGGTATCCTGAAGCATGGCAGGAGATACCCGAACACCCAACTCTTCTTTGGAGACTGGCACCAGTGGTGGCAGGGATTGAACACCGGCCTCCAGGGAGTGCCAGGGAGGGGGCCCTGTTTTGTGATGAAAATAGAGGCGCCCCTCCCTGGGGGGGAACACCCCCACGGCCCCAGGCGCACGAATCTCAGGGCTTCTTCTTGGAAGAGAGGAAGCTCCTCAGATCCAGCCTTTTTGAGGCAAATTTCTGAGAAGGGCGGCGAGCCCCACCCCAGTCCTTACGAGGGGGTGTGCGGCTGGTCACGCTCTCCTTCTGGACCTCACGCCTGATAGGGGCCAGACCTGGCCGGGGCCGGGTGGCCGACGGTCCCGGTTCTTGAGCACGGCGGGGAAGGAACCTCCCAAAAGCCTGTTCATATAGCTTCGCCTCCCGAAACCTAGTGGCGACGGAATTAACGGCGTCACCAAAGAGGCCGGAAGGCGAGACTGGGGCATCAAGGAGGACAGCACGATCCTTATCCTTGATGCCTGAGAGGTTCAGCCACAGATGCCTCTCCGTGGATACCATGGCAGCCATGGAACGGCCCACAGCACGGGCCGTCTGCTTGGTTGCACGGAGAGACAGGTCTGTGGCTCGGCGCAGCTCTGCAAACGCCTTGTCATCAATGACCCCGCCAGTGCTCAGGTCCTTCAGCAGGTCAGCCTGGTAAGCCTGCAAAACCGCCATGGTGTGCAGTGAAGCGCCAGCCTGTCCTGCTGCCTGAAAAGCTTTACCCACCAAAGCAGATGTCAGTCTGCACGGTTTGGAGGGGAGAGTAGACTTTTTCAGGGAGGATGATGTCCCAGGAGAGAGATAGCCCGCAAGCGTCTCTTCTATCTGAGGCATCATCATATAACCGCGTGCTTTCGCATCAACGATATTCGAATAAATCGAAGTCGATGGTACAAAAACACGCGATGAATATGGTCTGCTCCATGAAAGGGTTAACTCATCATGGAGGTCACCAAAGAAGGGGAGAGAGAGGCGTTGAGGCTCCTCCCCCCGGCCACCTGACAGAAACCTGTCGTCTAGTCTTGAACGCTTAGGGGAATCTCGCTTCTGCGGCCAGTCGATATGCAATCGCTCGACCGCACGCGTCACAACCTCTAATAATTCCTCATGAGCTCTGTGAGCACTGGAGGAGCGTTGTGAGGAGGCTACCTCCATGGAAGCGAGAGAGGAAGATTCTTCCGCCCCATCACAAGAAGCGCCGGAGCGCGCTTGCGAAGCGGAAGCTAAAACTTCCTGATCCGGAGAGAGCGAGAGAGAAATCGGAAATTCCGTCTCATGCGCGTCTGCCAGATCAGCACGCGAGCCCCAGGAATGCGCCGCGGCTCGCGGTTTCTCTTTAAAGAAAGCGAGCCGCGCGCGAAGCACCTTAATAAGGTTTTAAATTCGTGAAGATCGCCTTCCGAAAGAGATCTATCGCACGGAGGCACGCATCTCTTAAGCAACTCTGCCATATCGGTGAGTTAAAGCTGTTATTTTTATTTTGCTTTCGCTACGGCTTGTACATGCACACGCAAACACAAAGCGGTCCTGAAGACAAAAAGATCTGAGGATCTTTCCGGTTCACTCCTATTTATAACCTGCAGGTGCACCTTATTCGGTGACGTCATGCCTGGCACAGGTTATAAGCCGAAGGTATTCGGCGGGTTTGACATGCACAGGCTTCACAACCGGGCAACTCAATTCACGCAGCATTGAGTGTAGCTTTTGAAAGGGAACTGTTATTACCTCTAATATTAATAGTACTTCTGCTGCCTCTATTACTAATACAACTACTAATGGTTTTTTTGTTTGTTTTACTATTAGTCATTAGTCCCCTTTTAAGCATTAGTCCCCTTTTAAGCATTACTTACCTGCGACTCATATGGCAGGAAGGCAATGTTGATCTCATTCAAGGACTTGACACACTTTGAGGCACGACTCTTCACCAGCTCGTTGAATAACGGATCGGGGCAAGCTGCAGGCCAATCACAAGATTTTGGATATAATATTAAAAGTTTTTTGTCAGTGCAACATAAGCTCAAGTGTTTTTGACTTGAAACAATATATATATTATGTAAAAATTTATATAAAAAAACATAATAAATCTTTTAGGGGAGGGTTTTATAGGTTTGTTTTGCGTTTTATTTGTGGTACTTGTTTGTTTGTATTTGGTATCTCTTGGCACAAGTGTCATTCTTTGGCTTGCATATTTTCACTCTTGTGACTTTATTTTATCTAGTTTTACAATATGTTCAATTCATTTAAATTAATAACATGGAACGTGAAAGGCATAGGTCAGGTAACTAAGAGACATTTCTTAAAAAAGAAGGTGTATCTATAGCGCCATTACAGGAAACGCATTTATCAGATAAGGAACATATGAAGCTGAAAAGAGATTGGGTTGGACAAATATACTTTTCCTCATTTACGTCAAATAGTAGGGGCACTGCAATTCTTATTCATAAAAACATCCCGTTTATCCTTGAGCATGTTGAGCATGATCCGGAAGGACGATTTGTGTTGATCTCTGGTTTAATTTTTGGAAAACATATTACTGTAGGTAATGTATATGCCCCTAATGTGGACTGTCCTCATTTCATATCTCATGTGATTCTAAAGTTTAATCAGTCCTGCAAAAACATTGGTTTCTTAGGAGGTGATTTCAATTGCGTGCTTGATGGGAATCTGGATAAATCTTCACCCCAGATTTCAATGGGTTGCAAATCTTCACATATTTTACGTAACACCTGTAAAAACCTGGGACTGGTTAATATTTGGAGGGAGCTGCATCCTAAGGACAGAGATTACTTTCTATTCCCACCCCCATAAATCATATTCAAGACTGGATTATTTTTTCATACCCACTGATTGTATACACTATGTGAGATCTTGTCAAATTGCCCCTATTGTGTTATCTGATCATGGCCCCATTTTATTTAGTTTTTGATATTAGTGTACCTGTTCAGAGGTCCAACTATTGGAAATTTGATATTTCATTCTTACGTAATACTAATTTTTGTTCTTTTTTTAGACAGAAAATAATTCAGTATTGGCACGACAATCAGAACTCGCCAGTTTCTCCTGCGATAAAGTGGGATGCAGCTAAGGCTACGCTGCGGGGTCACCTCATTGCGTATGCTACATTAAGGAAAAAACTTGGAATACAAAAAAGGAAAGAATTAGAAGCTAAAGTATCTTACCTGGAATAACAACATAAATGGTTGCCAAATCAAGATAATTGGATTTTACTGAATAGTGCTAGAGCCAAACTTAACTTAGAATATACAGAACATACCAAGAAATATTACTGTACACTAAACAGCGCTACTATGAGTTTGGTAATAAACCCAGTCGCCTCTTGGCCTATCAGTTAAAAAAGGAGCAGAGTGAAAGAACTATAAAACAATTAAGACATCTGCGGGCAACTTGACTTTTGATCCTCAGGATATCAACATGTCTTTTTCAGATTTCTATAGAAATCTTTATACAACTGGTTATCATGGATCAAATGAGGATTTGATTAGATACCTAAATGAGATTTCTCTTCCCAGTATTTCTGATGATGCTAGGAGCTCAATGTAGATTATAAAATTATAGCCAAGTCTTTACGGCTTGAAAATGTCTTACCTCTCATTGTCAACCCAGACCAAACCGGTTTCGTGAAATCCAGGTATGGCTCAGACAATATTCGAAGAGTTCTAAATATTATAGATCATTTAAATTTCACCAAGGAATCGGCCTACATTGTATCCCTAGATGCTGAAAAGGCGTTCGATCGGGTGGAATGGCCGTTTCTTTTTGCAGTCTTAGAGAAAATACAGTTAGGAAATAATTTTATTGAGTTGGTCAGGCGCCTATATTTTAATCCTATACCTCAGGTTAACACTAATAGGATGTTGTCCAACAGATTTTCAGTAAGTAGAGGTTGTCATCAAGGCTGTCCTCTTTCGCCTTTGTTATTTTATTTGGTTATCGAACCATTGGCTGTGGCTGTGAGAACTAATCGGATATCTCTATACGCAGATGATGTTCTATTGTATCTTAAATATCCCGACACCTCTCCTGATGTGATTCTCACAGTAATTGAAAAATATAGTAAATTTTCAGGATACAAGATCAATCTGGATAAATCTCAAGCTCTGTATATGCATGCTCCCTCCGAAGCCATCTCAAAATCACCCTTTCATCTAGCACTCTCTGGGTTTCAGTATTTAGGAATTAATATTACTCCTAGTTTGGAAGACCTCTTTAAAGCCAATTATTCCCCTTTGATCACAAAAATTAACCAGAATTTATCAGATTGGTCGATTCTCCCAAATTCTTTTTTCGGCAGCATCAATATCATAAGAATGAACTTCCTTCCAAGATTAAATGTCCTATTTCAGAATCTACCATGTTACTTAGATAAGAAAATTTTTAAGTGGATTAATTCTTCAGTTTCTAGGTATATTTGGAATCATAAGAAACCCAGACTTAAATATTCGGTTTTAATGAAACCAAAAGAATTGGGTGGGGTTTCGCTACCCAATTTCCAATTATACTTTTGGGCTGCTCAAATCCAACACATGTTAAGTTGGTTTATTTATAGATTTGATTCACGCTGGGTTGGGATAGAATCTACAAGATGCTTTCCCAGAATGTTATGTTCCCTTCCATTTATTAATAATCTACAAAAAATTCTACAACTGATTAGTGTCTTTACTGTAACACACACTCTTTTCGTATGGAAGGATGTTAAAAAATACTTATCCATTTCAAATAAGTGGTCTCTTAAATCTCCAATTGCGCTCAACCCTGATTTTCCCACTTCCATACAGAATATTGGCCTTTTGACTTGGAGGTCAAAAGGAGTGTCTGAATTAGGTCACTTATTTGATGACGGCCAGTTGAGATCATTTCAGTAGTTAAGACAGGAATTTAGTCTGCCGGGTAAAGAATTTTATAAATTCCTTCAAATACGACACTTTTTAGAATTGCAGTTAAAAGAAGGTAATATACAATTTGATCTTACTGAAATGGAAAAAAAGTTTTTCTCTTCATATACTCTTAAAAAACAGATCTCTGAATTATACGCATTGCTGTCCAATGCTGGCCCTTCGACCTTGGACTCTTTGAGAGTGACATGGGAGAGGGACTTTGGATCTATTTTCAGTGATGAGGAGTGGCAATCTGTTTGCTCAAACATATTTCCCAAAAGTGCTTCAATTCCGGTTCATGAACAAAATTTTAAATGTATCCACAGGACTTATCTAACCCCAGTTCGTCTCCATAGAATATTTCCCAATTGCTCTCAGTTATGTTTTAAATGTAACATGGAGATTGGTACAGTGATGCATGTGTTTTGGGATTGTGGCATAATTAAAATGTACAGGAAAGAGATTCACAAAATTATTCAAAAAATTATCGGAAAAATATTTGCTATGTCCCCAAAAGTATATCTTTTGAATTGTACAGTGGATCTGGGTCTTGATTGTGATAAAGAATGTGTACTGAATTTCTGTATATACTTGGCTAAAAAATTTATACTATTATTATGGTCAACAGCTCAGGTACCTTCAGTCAATATGTGTCCATACTTTTACCACTGGAAAAATTAACTTATGATTTACATAAAAAATCTGAGGTGTTCTGGAAAATTTGGTCCTCTCTCTGGAACTTTCTTGAGGTTTCCCAATGACTATGTCTTTCTAAACTTGCTTTATAATTGTTATTTATTCTTGTCTTTGCTCTTAAGCATTTATAGCCATTTGAATGTATAACAAAATTTTGCTTGTTGTCAAGATACCTGTACCACTGTTTAAAATTTTAATAATAATTAAAAAAAAACATAATAAATCTGTCCAAATCATTAATATATTGCAGTTAAAATTTTCTTGTTTAACTGTGTCATTTCATAAACCATGCATATAAATCATCTGTAGGTGGGAATGTCACGTGCCTGATTATTAAGCAACTTTTTAAGTATTTAATCATTCTCGTCTGCTGTTTTTTTTTATACTGCTCAGATCCTAAAGCTCTGATACTCACAATCAGTAAAGAACACATGAGCTGCTCTGTATTTTGACGAATGCGGATCCTTGAAATCACCGATGAGCGTCTGCACGGACTGAAAAACGACAAAAAAGCAAGCGTTCAGGGTGCATGTGGAAAATGTGCATTAGCATGCGCTGTGAATACGCGCGCCTGCATGTTGCCATAGCAACCACAGTAGCCCCTGGTAATGCGGAGCAGGAGACTGTTTGCGTAGGCTGAGTCAATACTGTGTTTAGTGATGTGGCTCTTCATACAGCATGTGACATATGGTCAGTGTGAGTCGTGTGAACAGACTTCCTCCCTACTGAGCCGCTATAGATAGACATGGAATACATAAATAAATAAATAAATAAATAAATAACCATAACAGCCTAAGCTGAAGTGTTTTTGAGGCTGTGTGTGTGTTTGTGTGTGTGTGTGTGTGTGTGTGTGTGTGTGTGTGTGTGTGTGTGTGTGTGTTTGTGTGTGTGTGTGTGTGTGTGTGTGTGTGTGTGTGTGTGTGTGTGTATGCCATGTCAGTGCGGTCCTGCCTTACTGATGTAAGTGCTTTTATAAGCTCATACCTTCTCAGTAGGGGTGATGAGGTAAATGGCCTCCAGGGTGGGCAGAGGCTCTCTCCGCTTGTTTATGTCCTCCACAACTGAAGAAAACAAGCAATCGATTCAGAGAAAATGAAGGAAATGCTGTATGATGTAATGCATTTGCTGTAATTTGTCTACCTAATCCATTTCCAATTGCATCTGTAGGTTAAAGGAATCGTAGTTTGCAAACAAATAACCAGATTTCAACATATTGACAGCTTATTGAACTTATTTGACTTTGTTTATTTCTTGTTAAAATCAACGCAGACTTGTAATGCCTTAAAAGCTACATAATGTCATCCAAAAGTAGTGTGTATTTAGATATAAAGCAGAACACTGTCATTCCTGTGCCTCACAGAAAGCATGAGAAAAATTAATTTCCTTTTTTTTTTTTTCATTTTTGAATTGGCCAGGCCTTAGACAAGCCATTTAGATTTTCTCCCTCGTGTGATGGCATATAAGAGACCCAAACCCCACCCTTGTGTTTAAGATTTCTTGTACCTAGCTTGTTAAAGAATTTGTAAAATATGGGACTTTAAAAAGTTTAAGGGAAGCTCTTGGGGCATAAATGAAAAAATTACACAAGACATTTTGTTGATATGTAGGTTCTTTTGTCAAATGGTATTTCTAAAATAAGCTTATGACAGATTTGTGAGAATGATACATTATTGCTTTATTATTATCATTATCCTATTATTATTTTACTATGTAATCATATCTATCTTGAAGCATAACCTTAGAAACCACAATTATTTTTTCCTATGTTGCTGTAGTTTGAGAAAACCTTTACATGGCTAATTACACACACCACAGACTTGCAACTCATGCCCTTATATAAGTGTGACAATATATACTGTATATTGGAAATGCCTAGCTCTGTTTTTTTTCTGGTCTTCAGACATAAGAGACTGGGTTTTAGTATTATATAATAAGGATGTACTTGTGATGCCCTCTGTCATAATATCAGTCATCTTGCAGCAGGAGGAAAGCATCCTCATGCTCAGCTGGTCCACCACCAGAGCCTATAGAACAAGACATACGGGTGGGTTAGCCATAGAAATGCAACATGGGGTTAATGAAACCTGATCAGAAAATAATCATATGTTCGCATTAGCAGATAAAAGGTCACTAGTTGGGAGTGATTCTTTGGTGGTGTTTGTCCAATATTTTTTTTGTCGAACTTTGTCATTTTTTAACATAATGAGTTCGCTGCACTCGAATGGCCTCCTGAGTCACCAGATCTCAATCCAATAGAGCACCTTTTGGATGTGATGGAATGGGAGAATCTCATCATTAGTGTTCAGCCGACAAACCTGCAGCAACTGCGTAATGCTATCAAAATCTCTACAGAATATCTCCAGCACCTTGTTGAATCGATGGCATGAAGAATTAAGGCACCTTTCATGACAAAACGAGTTCCAACCCAGTGTATGTGTACGTAAGACAATAAAAGAGTAGGACAATAAAACAGCATATTAAAAAAAATGTTGGACAACAAACATCATAGGATTCTCTGAGGAATCATTCAAGATAATGGATTTGTTCCTCTTCTGCATCATATTTAATTTGAAAAAAGAATGGTAGTCTATCGCACCATTGATTGCTAATACGGACACAAGCATCTAATTTTGCAACACTACTTGATGAGCTTAATTGCATAGTTTATGGTGAACCTTTTCATACTCATAGACAATGTTCATGTAAAAATATAGCTGCAAAGCAACATTGATCGGGCCCAAGCACCTGCGTGATCGCCGCATGGGCAACAGTCATTTAAAGGGGAGATGTGTCATAATGTGGCCGAACAGTAGCTCATACTCTGAGCGTGTCACAGGTGTTCCACACCGACTGTAACAGTAGGCAGTTCATTTAAATGCCACTTGTCGTGCTGTAATGTTGCTGCTCGACATCAGGACTTGCGCATGTGGAAAACAAAACGGTAGTCTATCACACTAGCAGTTGCTAATAGGAACAAATTTAGCAAACACCACTTGACAAGAACTAAATTGTATCATTTATGCCAGTGAACCTTGTGGCAACCATAGAGAAACGTAATGTCAAAAATACCTTAAGAGTGAAATAACTATTAAAAACTAACAATATGAAGCATGCAGAAAATGTTTACTATGCAATCTTTAAACCTGAAGTACATTTGAGTAAGTGAAGGCGTTTAACTTCAGCTCCTAGCAAACACACATCAGACAGTAAAATTACTTACAGCTCAGTTTAGGACTTACCTTCCATTCTCCCTTCTTCTTCACCTTCTTGATCACATCATTCATGATCTCTGTGAAGAAAAAAAACACACACCATGGGTCATTATTTGGCTATTTATCATTAAAACTTAACACAAACTGCACAATGATTTTGGAAATCGTTCATTAATTACTTCCATGACAAGTCTGAAATGTTATTTTATTAATATGGTAAACAAATAACAAATTTGGACAGATTTCATTTGAAACGTGTGCTGCATTAAGACGCCAACATATTTACAGTTTAGTATCAACCAGCTGATTAGTTTGATGAGTATAAATGCTGGCGTTTGCAAGATAAAAGAGGGTCGTGATCATATCCTAAGACACACCCACACCACACACAGGTTATATTACATGTCAGTACAATGTCTTTTCTATAAGCTAGTGCAGACTTCCCGTTTACACATATCTACATGTACACACACCTGCCTGGCTGCTTTATATTCCAACACTGTTAATATTATCCTGTTTATCCAGTTACACGTGAGCGTGGCCTGTTTTCTCTCTTATTTTGTCTCTACTTTTATCTACTTCAAAAGATTATAATATTATTTTATATAAATATACAAACACATTCTGTCATACACATTGACCTTGAAGCATATAAGCACCGTTCAAGTCAAATCATGACTTTAAAATTTCTTATTTTTCAATTTCTTAAAACCAATTGAAATTCACAAAAGACTTCAAGCATGGTATGGTAATGAGCCTCCTTAGGTGCAAACGTTTTAAAAAGTGCTGGATGTCTGTGAATGACGACTGCCGTCCTTAGGGGTGCTCCGACTGATCGGTCGCCGATCATAATCGGCCGATAATTGCTTTGGGATACTTTGAAATACATTTTGCTGACCAGTATACATTTGTCAAGCTCTAAGTTGTTCCCAATTACTAACCAAGCACAGGCTGCTATGCTTTAAGTTGACGAGTTGCACATGTTGCTTGCCAATAAATACAGTTATAATTGTAATTTCAATACTTAAACTATATCTAATAACAATCTAAATTAATAAATAATGCTACATGATAAGACTTTGAGTAGAGCCTGTAATCGGTGATCGGTATAGGCCGACAGCTTCTAGTGATCAGAGATCGGCCTCAAAAATCCTGATCAGAGCACCCTTAGCCGTCATTTCGGTGATCATTCACAAAGTGGAACGACTGATCCTTGAAAATCGACGATTAAGTTGTTGCAAACTTTCCATCTGTGGGAACTGTACATACAATCATTCCTGACCACTGTTTCACACGTTACAGGTACTCGGCTGGGAGTTACTGTCATATCCCATGTACAGTCCTGACCTTACTTCAAGCCATTTCCACATGTTCGGGCCATTAAAGGAGTTTCTGGGAGACCAGCCTTTCACATGAAGCATGGCTGCGGTGTATCTTTCTACCTTGGTATCCAAGCACTAGTAAAACTCTGGGATAAGTGCATTAGCGTATCAGGGGATTATATAGAGAAATACACAGAGTTTTAAACTCTAATAACTGTGCTCTTCTGTTCTGCAAGCAAAAGTCCCAGTTTGACTTGAACGGC
Source organism: Clarias magur (assembly GCA_013621035.1). NCBI lineage: Eukaryota > Metazoa > Chordata > Actinopteri > Siluriformes > Clariidae > Clarias > Clarias magur. Next base: position 780,671 of record QNUK01000284.1, read on the forward strand.
CTTCAAATTTTTTTTTTGTGCCTGTCATTTGTAGGGTTTATTTCTCTCTCTCTCTCTTTTTTTTTTTAAATGTGTGTTGAGGACCTGTATTCTACAAACTGAGCAAGATGCCGTGTTTTCAAGTGGTGTATGAAAGCCATAGAGGACAAAGCAAACCCTGGAGAAAACCTAAACAGACAGGGGAGAATATATACAAACGTCTCCAAAGGCAGTACCTGGAACTCAGAATCAAAACAGGGAGGCTGTAGCGGCAAAGAAGCAATATCACCCCTGCACTGATTCTACATCACGACCACACCAAGGACCTAAATGTTCAGTTGTATGTACTGTATAAATGGGATAACAGTATAGCATCCCTGAGTTAAACCTGTTGAGTTAAATCATTTGTTGGTTTATTCCTTATTAATTTCCAGTACAGGCTTGTAATCTTTTTACATGCTGCTTAACTTAATCTGAAAATAAACCATATTTACTGTGTGGAAAAAATATGATGCTCCATAACATTCCATGGTTTTTAAACCCAGCATTAAGAACTGCAAACCGAAAGCCATAGTAGTCTTGTGTTGCTAAAAATGGCGACTCATTCACACACATTGCTTCAGGCAACACGCTTGGTGTCAGCCAGCGCTTCAGCCTAGAAGAGGAAAAGCTCCGATCTGAAAGCTCAAGGACATTAAAAGGCTGCGTTATGGGGAGGAATGCGCCATATCTTCATTATCAGCCTGACTGGAATAATGTGCGCTTCACAAGGTCATGTGAAGGAACAGAGAATCAATGATAATATAATCTGGATTGAATGAAGATGATTTACTTGTGCTTTAGCTGATTCGGCGGCTCGTCTTTGTCTGATCTGTCTCTATCTTTGTGATTTGCTCGTATGAATAACCCTATGAGTCAGGGATTTAACCGAGTCAGACGTGGATGCTGAAACCACAATTAGCCTGATTACTACACCGTCCATCCGGCCGCGGCGCTACACTGAATGATCTCAGGCTGTGTTTGCCGTCAGGAACTGGAGTTAAGCCTTACATCTGGCTGCACATGTATTAAAGCTGTTGACGTATCAGCCAGGTTTAAAGGCTAAAGAAATACTCTATAATAAATAAATATAAATAAATAAATAAAGCATTTATTTCATTTGTTTATGTGAAAGGAGGCTATTTTCCTGCCAATGAAAGAATGAGCTAGTGATCAATCTACACATCCTATTATTACAGACGTCACGCCCCTGTCGAAGTGAAAGGCCTCCCTGTATAAACATGCCAGAAAAGGATTATGTATTGTGTGTTAGAAAGACGTCTTCTCGGATTACTGTGTACTACAAAAAAAAAAAAAGCAAGCATCATGCTGTGCTGTTTGTCGCATCCATTCGTCATTCGGTCTCTATTTCAGCGCCAGCCTCAGACATCAGCTTCAGGTTACATTACATTGCAATGTTTAACCATTAAAGACAGGATGGGAGTAAACATGACCATTCCAAATGGTTAGGTTTTGTTTCATAGCGCTGCGTCGTGTTATTACTTCCGGTGAACGCTGTCAACTCTGATCAGGCGCATACATAGAGTAAACACATACGATTTGTCTTTCAATTCTATTTCATTTTATTTGTAGAGTGTGTTACATTGTCACGCCCCAGAGCTTCAGATATCTAAAAAGAAAATACAAGTACAAATATATAGCATGCCAGAGGTGACAGCTTCAAGGAAAAAAACTGCCTAAGAGGAAACATTCAGAGAAATTAGATTAAAAAGGATGGGATCCTCATGTGGATGAAACTGGTTATTATAAATATATTATATATACCGTATTTCACTTAATGCACTCTCCTGGCCATAGCACAAAACGAACCTGTGTAACCTAATACCTAATACTTAAAATTAAACCAAGAGAACCACAGATATGTTTGGATACCTAACCATTTTCTTAATATGACATTTTATATATTTCTATTTATTTATTTAAAACTAACAGTAGAAGATCAAATAGAAACAGACACTGGACCATGACTTTGGCTTTCCAGTCAGTCACTATCAGAGTCAAACCAAAACAATCGCTGCACTAAAGGAGGAAAGCATCTCTGCATGATACAACAACATCAGTTCTAATACATTAATAGGTTTTACCCTGTGGCTATTACCGCACTGTACGGCTGAACATGGTATGTTAATCACCACACTACTGCACTGACACTTATGTCCAATATCTAATAATATATAATTAAACAATGTATCATTCCCTTTTCGCCACAATGACATAGTGGTTAGCACTGTCCACTTGCACCTCCAGGGTCTAGGTTCGTTTCCCACCTCGGAGTCTGCGTGCGTGGAGTTTGCATGTTCTCCCCGTGCTTATTAGGTTTCCTCCGGGTACTCCGTTTTCTTCCACAGTCCAAAGACATGCAGATTAGACCAACTGGTGTTCCTACATTGTCTGTACTGTATGTGTGTGTGCCCTGCAATGGATTGGCATCCTGTCCAGGGTCTCCTGTGATAGGCTCCAGGCCCTCCGTATTCATGAATACCGGATAAAGCGGTATAGACGATGGGGCTGATTCCACTTTTACTTCTGTTATAATATTCATGTGGAAAAACAACATATTAAATAAGCTTTAAGTAAAGTAAAGCTTTAAGTATTTAAAGTGTCTATAATGAAATGATTTTTTTGATGAAGTGTTTCAGCTCAGGTTTGGAAGGAAGCTCACATCTGAATCACTCTGCAGATAAGGACTCATGATGGGTTATAGCCAATTAACATAATGTGCTTTTTATATCACTTGGCATTCATATCATTGAGAGAATGATGCATGAAGAAGAAGAACAGCAATATAATTTTTTTTTTATGTTCTAGCATTCTAGCATTCTAACATTTCTGCAGATTTTTATTTTATTATTTAATATCCAGTCCATGACTCGTTCAACTGACTCATTTTGGTTTTACATCTTGTACTTTTTAAAATACCTAATGATAGAAGGAAAGGTGCTTTCACAATCTTTTTTCATAAATAACACTGAATAACATTTGCACTGCCGTAAAAAAAAAACAAGGCTCAAGCTCCTGAGTGGAGCACTTCCTGTGTTTCAGTTCAGTTCTCAGCTTTAAAACTGATAAAAAAAAAATACTGCTGTAGGGTAAATAAATCTCTATTAGCAAAGTTATGAAAGTGCCCACAATTCAACATTTCTCCTCCTTGTAGTCAGTTCCTATAGAATTACAGTATTTTTTATTTTTTTTTAAATGCTTGGGGTGAAAGCAGCCATAGTCCTAAAATAAAACCTTAAAGCATTTTAGCCATTTTTAAAAAAATAAACGTATACTGTATACTGTAGGGCTCAGGTTTGCACAGTATAAAGTAAAATGCCATTTTTAGCACAAAATAGGCAATATAATAAACTGAATTTTAGCACATTTTAACCAACTATACAAATATGGCTGAAAAAAAAAAAAAAAAACATGACATTGGTCAAGAAATACCGCATATATACACATGACTAATTTTTCTGGTTGTTTTAAATTGTTTCTGTGATAAAAAAACATATATATATATATATATATATATATATATATATATATATACTGTATATGTTGTCCAATTCCTCCCCGTTACTAGGGGACTCCCACATTAAGGCTACTACTACCACTCAGCCGGGAGGGCCGAAGACTATCACGTGTTTCCTCCGGACCACATGATGCCAGCCGACCGTATCTTTTCGAACTGCTCGCTCGCGCACCGTTGGGGACGGCGTAACACACTCGGAGGACAGCGCACAGACGCCCCTGACTGGCTGTAGAGCACTAAGTACCTCTCATCCCTCCCCTCTGAGAGAGCTCGGCCAATCAGCTCTCTCTACACCTCCGGCTGCGAGAGGTTACAGCACCACCCGGGATTCGAACTAGCGATCTCCAGATGATAGCTTTAACCACTGCGCCACTCGGAGGCAGCTATTCAAAATTTTTGTCTGTAATATAATACTACTGAGCTATTAATTTTTTTAGTGCTTTTGACCAGTAGTCAATCAGAGACCTACGATGGCCGTAGCTAGCAGATGAGTTATTGTTCAAAGATAAATGTAATAGAAAATTTGCGTACAGTAATCAAATGTTTGTTAAAAAGCAACATTCTTAAAGATTAAACGTGTTATACTAAACACAAAAATATATAAACACAGTACAATATGCAGTACATAGACATATGGGTGAGGGCGAGGCTGCATCTGTACAGTATTAGGAAGATCTCATTATTAGTGAAATAGTTATCTGCTATCTTACACGGTAGTAGTACTTAAAGTCCGCTAGCAAAGTTAGCCAATAAGATAATGCTGGCATATTTGCTACAAATTCAAGATCTATAGCTGGACAAAAATTACATATTTAATTTTCATTGGTGAAAAACGTACCTGAGTATCCGATAGTGGTTAGCTGTGGCAAGTCGCGCCAACATTAACGTTACATCAAAGGAAGTTCATCAAAGGAAGTATATGTTCGTGAATAAACATATACCTTTCTTTTTGCGAAAAACTTAGTGAGTAATTGTCGGCCCGTTCTCTCTCTCTGGTCTCTGTAACCTTGCTTGTCATTTCTGATGACCAGACTTATGCTTCTTTGTTGAACTCGATGACATATCTGCTTTTACAGTTCAACACCTGTACTCAGCAGTGACACTCTTCGCTAGGTAGAATGGGCTGGACCATACAATGAATCAGAGAGGGGTGTGAGTTGACTGGAGATGCAGAAATAAGTATTTTTTTCATTTGTAACTCTTTTTCTAGATACATTTCTAATTTCTTTTAATTTACAGCTAGTAGTGTTCTTACTAATAAAGCAGATCTCTGGGGGGCCCCTAAAGGGCGTGGGACCTTAGAATCGTCCTAACTTAGCGGCGCCCCTGTATATAGGGACGCACCGATACCACTTTTTTGGAAAACGAGTACGAGTACGAGTACTTGCATTTCAGGGCGATACCAGATACCGGTATCGGTGCATCCCTACCTGTACATATATATATATATATATCTCAATGAGCTCAGATGGAAGGAGCGGATAGTGCTGCCTTCCAACAGCATGTTATGCCGCCCCAATTGTGTATGGGCAAGCAGTTTTCACCTAGCTGGCGGCTGGCACATTGGAAACATAGGTGTGAAAGTCTTCGGTCCTCCATGACTAGTAGTAGCCTTGATGTGGGCGTGCCCTAATGACTAATTGGATATGATTAATTAGGGAGAACATTGTGAAAAATCCAATTAAATATATAGTTGCAAGCAATGATGAGCAGACCCAAGCACCCTGCGCCAACACCCCCCCCCACCCAGGGTGCATCAGAAAGGGCACTGTGGGCACAGGCATTTAAATGGGACATATCAACCCATGACATAATGCCATCATTTTAGAAAAGGGGGAATTTCATAAAGCCACAAATGGTGTAAAAAATTATTATGATGTCACTCAATATGATGTCACACAGAAAGTTATTAAACTTTTCAGCATACAGTAAGTTTAAGGATTCGTCATGGCTGACCCGTTTAAGATATCAAAAATCCCTCCGCAATTTTGCATTCTTAATGTATTGAGATCACATAGGAACAGTTTGGTGGTGATCGTACAAATCTGCTAGAAGGAGTACATCAAAATCCATTGGGTGCATTTTGCAAACAACCCAAAATAACTGACTTGCAATGTGAAAGTTGTTCAGCCTAATGAGCTTAGTGTGCATACGTGGGAATAAAATCCTTTGAAAAACTAGAGGGCCCTTCGCACACAATGACATAAGTACTTTCATAGCAATGATGATGATGTAATAGCTATGATGTCATTGTGCTGATGTCATAGTGCTTGGACCCTAAAAAAAACACACACACACAAACCTGTTAGGCTTCCATATTTTTTATTTATTTTTTATGTCATTGACCTACGCTATCTGTGCTTCTTGGGTTTTAAGGGATAAATGCCCTTTGAACTCTTCTCTTTATATAAGCAAAGGAAATAACTGGAGGTTACTCTGGAGTCAAACCCTGGAGAGAGAGAGAGAGAGAGAGAGAGAATGGACTCAGCAGGGGTCAGAACACTCAGGATGGACTGAATGAACAGCTGTAGAATCTGTTCTTCCTCTTCCAAACAGCAGTACAATGCAATGCTTCACAGTCCAAACAGGCGTGGGTGTGCTGAGGAGAGACCAGCGCAAACACAAAGTGAACAGGAAGTAGCTCGCGCCTGGGATTGAGCAGCTCTCAGAGTGAAGCACTGCGTCCTCATGCAACTCTGTCTCCACGTTTTAATCGATATGTGCACCTATTCCACTGACTATTCCCAGTAACCAGAGTTTACCTAGCATGAAGAGGAAAGTGCTGATGCTATCACAACGACCAGCTGCCTTACTCCTCTCACCACCACCCACTCCTTTTCTCTCTTTTACAAACACACGTGCACAAAACAATTCTCTCAGCAACCCCTATTGGCTATTGTATTCTCACAGAGACATAGCGCTTTTATGTGTTATAAACCTGCACATTGTACAGAAATACAGCACTTGGATTAGTGTTCCTGGATCTGCATCAGGTCCTGATTAGGTGCACTATGAGTGCGTGACACTGATCTCTGGCCTTCATATTTCACTCTCATAGACAGGACGGGAGACTTAACCCCCTACTCACTCGCGCTCCCTCAGGGCTCTCGACTCTAATTTCACGACCCACTTTCACTCTGTCTCAGAGGATTTCATGTCTGTCTTCTTAAAAAGACATTAAACTATTTTATTGTTCTGTAAAGTGGATATACTCACTTCATAGTGATTTGTAACTGGTGTAGTAAATCTGATTATTAGAGATAATAAAAAAACCTGCTGACACTTGACTAATCATGAAACAAGAAAAGGCAAACTGTACACATCAAGTGAGGACGTCAGAAAGGAAAGGAAATGACAAACACTGAACCATGACTTGTTTTTTTTAAAGGTTACAGGATAAGGATACTGTATGTGCAGCAGTTACTAAATATGCAAATTAATTATATTGGACGGACCAATAAAAATTAGAAAGAAACAGGAATTTCCCGCAGCTTTATTGTCATTGTAAAAGAAAAAAAAAAACTGGAATAGTCTAATTTAATACAGTGGTTTTGTATTGCAAAATGGAAAATAATGTAAATGCAGATAATCTGTTTCAGCCACCCCAAAAACATTACCAATATTGCCAATTTTCAACACTATAATTATATTTTTGCATATAAAAACAAAAACATAAAAAAAAAACATATGAAATAAAATATGAAATAAATAGATATTAAACCGCACTTAACCTTAACTTATGATTTCTTTTGGCACCAGCTGCTTTAAAAACAAAACTGAAACTAAGTCTCGTCTTCTTGCTTCCATCCTTGATAACATTACTGGGATATGGGAAGCGAAACACATCAAAAGTGGGACTGCTCAAAGCGCTGCTCAAATCACAATCCTGCACGACTCTGATAGAAATAGACCCCGTCCACCGTAATTTTACATTAACCCACAATTCCCCGTTGGGGTGCGCAAATACAAACCAGGCATGGCAAGGCGCACAGTGGAAACGATATTAAACAGACCTGACATTTTAAATTACATTGACGAGGCTTTGGAAAATAAAAACACTTGACAACATACAGAAAATGAGATTAGACGCCTTTTAATCCTGTATTGTATTGACTGTATTGTAGGTCATTAAAATGTCTGCTTTGAACAGCCCCTTCTGTTGCAAGTAGAAATTCGTTTAATTCCACAAAGTACCGTCGAAAACTGCCGTTTCCATACAGGAAAAATAAACATAATAAATTTAGGAAACTGAACTTCACAATGTCTGCCAATGTCCTTACAGCCTAAGCATGAAAAAAAAAACAGCTTCCACTTTGTGTACTCTAAACTACAGCGGGAAATTGTGGGTAAATGTAAAGTTATGGTGGACGAGGTTTATTTCTATCAGTCGCCCAGTGGGTCGCGCAGGATTATGATTCGAGCAGCGCTGCGCGACTGAAACTGGTTCGCGCTGCGCGATCCACTGGGCTGCACAAATAAACCAGTTCATTTCTGCACTGTCCAGATTGTGTTTGTTTTCCGCCCAGGGCGGCTCAATCGGGTGCCGCGGTTTCGTCCCACTTTTGATGTGTTTGGCTTCCCATACTGGGACCCATGGTGCCATGTCTTAACTAAATCTTGCACAAAATGCAAAAAAGAAAAAAAAAAAACCTCACAAACACACACACAAAAAAACAACAACAAACTAACATAAAACTCGCTTTACTGGGCTTTACACTTATGCAAACAAGTTTCGAATGGCTCCCGGATGTACGTGCAACTTAGCCAGCATTTGGATTGGTTCGGTTCAATGCTTGTTTGCCCAAAATGCTTTGAGGCTAATTTCTTGCAACATTTAAAAGAAAAAAAAAAAAACAGAAAAAAAAGAAAAAAAAGAAAAAAATAGGCTAACAGGATATGGATGAAAAATTTATAGGAAAAATAGGAAAAGAGGAAAAAAATTTTTTTTTTGCAAGATCTCGCAAAAGTTTATTTAAAAAAAATAAACTAAGTTTAAAAAGTTTTAAAAAATAAACTAAGTTTATTTTATCTTTATTTAAGAAAGCAGTAAAGCTATCCTGTTTCCCACATTGCTGTACCAAGGAATCAAAAATCATAAATTCCACAGCTAAACTATAACCTAGATGTTGGTGTCTCCCTCAAAAAAGAAGGCTTTATAAAACTCCACCATAGTCTTGATCTCTGTAGTAAATCCTCAACTTCACATGAAGAAAGACAATGAGATCATTAAAAAACCCGAGATCCCGCAGGCTGATTGAAGGAGCGACTATAATAGTATCCAGGCTCATAGCAAATACAACCCGCTACAAATTCACTTCTACTGTGGAACTTTTTTCTTTCCAGCTGTGACAGCTCGATTACTGATGAGACAACTACAGTACAACACTACTTACCCCTTACAGACATACCCTTGATAAACTAGTCCAATCTATGAGGTGCATTCATGTCAAACTGGGACTTTTGATTGTGCCGAACAACGGAACAAAAATATACCTTTATTTCTCTATATAATCCCCTGCTACACTAATGCACTTGTCCTAGTGTTTAATTAGTGCTTGGATACTATAAAGGTAGAAACCTTTCTCAGTACTTTCTCAGATTGATTTGCCTGCTTCACGTCTGAAACGCAGGCCTCCCAGCCATTTCCATGTTCAATAGCCGATATGGAAATGAAGATAACTTTGTTTTACTGTGACTAATGTCATCTGTAAATTTCAATTGGTTTCACACCTTCATTCAAGCAATGGCATCACCAGTCCCGGTTTGACCTGAACACCCCTTGTAAATTCTTACATTTGCAAGTGACATAATATTATCATTAAGTAGCAGAACCTGCAATGCAAAACTGATATATATTTACTATGTATTTTGCACTTTAGTCTAGGCATTCCAAGGGCATTGGTGGCTCAGTTGTAGGGTTCTCGTCTGACATGTGGAAGGCCCAGGATCAATTTTCACTTAATCCCCAAACCCCAGCCACTAGATGCTGTGTTGGTCCCAAGTCTGAATAAAATGGAATGGTTGTTTCAGCAAGAGCATCCGGCATAAAACCAGTACCAGGGATCAGATGGTTCGCTGTGGCGACTCGTCAATGACTAACAACACGACTAGGAATTCCATCCTACACAATTACTTTTATCATTTTATCATGTAAAACATACCACAACTTTTAGTCCCATTTTTCAAAATCAAGTTATTTTCTGGTTCCTAATAAACAAGAACGCCGTTTTCAGTTTAATACTCAACCATTTGATTAAATTTCGTTTCCAACAGCTGCCTGTACTGTATATTAATAGATCCCATATCACTGCATAGCAGGAGGACAGTAAATCTTCCGCATGACCCGCTGTGTTGTATATGAACGTCTTGGTAATTGTTTTACAATGTGAGCCACTTTGAAAGTATCTTACTTTCTGCTGTAAGATACTGTCGTGTAATGCCTGTTGTGTAACGCTGCCCTTGGAAAGCAGGGAGAGGGATGCGAGATGCTTAAATTAGCCCTATCGAGTCGAGGACAGAACACAAACACTCACAGTGAGCTAGGCTTCTGTAGCATGCTGAGTCATTACGCACATCATTTTACCCGAGAAGAAGGAGTTATGTGAGAACACCATGAGGCTGACCAAATAAAAAAAGACAAGACGAGATGAGAACTTTTGAATGAGTTCGTATACAAGATCTACATATACAACTCATGGAGTATACTGATCATGGATACTGACATGGGACGTATTGATGTTAATGGTTGTACTGTAAATTATGTCTGTGCAATTTCACATTTGAGTTTGACACCGGCCTTAGCGATCACAGACAAATGCAGCTCTGCAAACGGCAAAGTATTCAGCATCCTGGTCCAGCAGAAACAGTTTCTAGGTTGCTCACAAGGTTACTATGATGAAAGATACAACTTTTAGAGCTAAACTTTAGCGAGACATGAGGGGAGGTTCCGGACATACAGAAGATATATGTCAAAATGGATTTCATTAAAATTTTTATGTCAGATTTAAAACGATATAACAGGCAACATTTAATTTGGGGGGGATTTTATAGCATCTGGCCTTTTGCTGTTGCAGCTCAGCAACATTACGCTTTGAAGTGTAGTATGTGCTGAGATGCTTTTCTGCTCACTGTGGCTGTCAAAGGCGATATACTGTGGCCTTATTGTCAGCTTGAAGCCGTCTAGCCATGCTCTTCCGAACGAACTTATTGTCAGCTTGAAGCCGTCTAGCCATGCTCTTCCGAACGAACCCCCCCGCCCCCTCAAAACTCTAGAGGCTGTTATGTGTGAAAATCCCAGCAGTTTTCTGAAATGCTCACAAACAGCTATAAACAAAATGATATCAATAAGTCTGATAAAAAAAAAAATGTTTCTCACCGCTCTTGACCTTGAGTTTATTCCACTATGCTGCTGCCTCATTATCGGTGGTAGGTTAATTGCCCACCATGTGGTTGGTCTGGGATCGATTCCCGCCCAAACCCCTGGATGCAGTGTCAAGTTGTGTGTGCAATTAGATACTGTAGACCCTTCGACAGGAGCAGCCGAAAAAACCAACAACAACAACGTCGCTGCATACATTATTGGTTGAATAAAAAAATAAGCAGGTGTACATGTGTTGTACTTTATTTATTTATTTATTTATTTATTATAAAAGTGGCCAATGAATGTAATATGTTGCACATTGGTTAATATATCAAGATATTAACAGATATTAGACTTTAGTTTCTTGTTTAATGTCACTCCCGCCCATCACTGATCAACTGAATGGCACATATTATATGAGAGAGAGAGAGAGAGACAGAGAAAAAGGGAGTTATAATGGCTGATAAGTATGTATGATCAAGCTGTCAGATGCTATAATATTTCTGACATCAGCAACATTACGTGAACGCTGTGAAGTGTAATGGAGCGCTGAACAGATGTCTTCTTTTACCAGTACACGCATACACAAAAATTAATTAATTAATTAAAATGCTGGCTCAGTCTGCAGTTTCAGAACGAGTCGATTATAATGACGTCACTGTAACGCGTACAGTTTACATTCGACACTTACTGATGTGGTTACGGAATTTAATTTTGCGATTATGATTATTGGTGTATTATCAGTTGTTTACACACACACAAACAAAAAAAACTGTTGTTGGTCTTTCACCTCCTCCCTCCTCAACGAGGGGTCGCCGGTCATCCAATCCGCACAAACCACTTGGCATGGGACCGTCCTGACGCAAGCCTCCCATTTTATCTGGGCTTGGGCCCAACCCTGCATCCACTGGATGGGATTTGGTCATTTGTTGGGAATTGAACCCGGACCAGAGAAACCAGACCAGAAACCTGTGGTACATCAGACATAGTCACCAGAGGACTATGTAGAGTACAACGGTAGATACTATGACATATCAGTGGGTACCATGATAGTATTATGGTATCTACTACTTCGGTGAATATCATGATAGGCCAGTGACACTTTAGTGCGTACCATAGTAATATTTTGGTGAATACCATGGGTACCTCAGTGGCTAGCAAGGTCCAGCAGGTAGCTAATATGGTATGTTTGTACATACTGTAACATATTAGATATATTAGTGTATAGTACATGCAGTACCATATTGAATATCCGCTGAACTTTAGTAGCCAATGTTGTACCTAAGAACTACCAGGGGATTCACGTATTGTTAACCTATATTACCCTTTGGAGGTCATCATAACAGGAAAACTGCACTGCAGGGGTTGCTATACTGTTTAAAAACAAGTATTACCATTATAGCACATAAACATGTGTAACTCATTATACACACAATCCTGGTTCTTAGAACCATGTACAAAGTATATGTATCAGGGCAGAACCTTGAACCTGAGTAACCTGGGATAAAGCTGATTTCATTGAAAGGCTTTGTTTGATTTTGTTTGTTGAAAAATGATTTCATTGAAATGTGCTTGTGCGGAATGAATTCTGGGTAATGTGTTCCTCAGAGAGCCAACATTGGAATTTGTTATTGACGCTGAAGCTAACACCTACAATCAGTGACATTTAGTACAACTCACTGTACTAAACTTTAATACTCACTTTAAGACTGGAACTAAAATCATTCTAAACTTATCATGTACCAAAAGCTCCACCTTTCATACTGTATGTGAAGGATCCTCTCAGGAGTATTTGGCCATTTGGGACAAATTTGAAGGTTGTTTCATGAAGCTGACGCAGTATAAGAACAGCTGTTGCATTTTAATAAGCAAGCAACCGGTGGAGCAAGCAACAAAAATATCTCCATATCATCCCCCATCAAATGTACACCGATCAGCCACAACATGAACACGGATTATAGGCACCCAAGGCTCATCTGGGGACCAAAGGCCAGTCCATTTAGTCCGATCCCACAGAACACCTGGTGCACCATAGCCTGCTGTGTATGGGGATTAGCAGGTAAAGAGCTCAAGGATTTAAATCCGACCCTCGAAATTCGCCAGATCTCAATCCAACTCAGCGTCCATTGGAAGTTCGTTCCATGGAGGCCCCAACCCGCAACCCACAGCACGCAAAGGTTCCTGTGCTAACATTCTAGTGCCAGACACCAAAGCACACCCCAGAGGACTTGTGGAGTACTGCCCCAAAGGGCCAGAGCTGCCCCAGAGGCCCAAGGGGAACGAACACACACAATATTGAGCTTGAGGTGTTTTAATATTATGGCTGATCCATGTTCTGTGAACCAGGCTTGCTAAGGTGAAGCGAATATGAACCTAATAGGCAATAGGCAACTTCCATAGGCAAAGACATAGTATTCTTACTAAAAATAAGATAAAAAAATCAAGACAGATGGCACTGTGTTTATAGTTATTTTACATCATTTAAACATCATTAATGTCTATGTAGGTGAATGTGACTAAATCAAAAGTAAAAAATCAGTAGCAGGAACCAGGACAGGCAGTTCTGAGATATTTTTTTATTCATAGTTGCAACAAGGTTATTCAAGAAGGTTCACCAATCAGACAACAAACCAAGCAAACAAAATCAATCACTTGCTGACTTTATTTCAAAACAATGTCACATACTGTACATGAGTGCTATAACTGAGGCCCACCACCTGCTGCACTACACACATTGTGACCCATCTGATGGATTAAGGAACACCAGATCAAATGAAGTTCTGATATAACACGCATTCAAATTGTGCATGCATACCTTTAAACATATCGAGAGACGATCGCTAGAAGTCAAGGCAAGATCAGAAAAAATAATTCTGTAACCAAAGCACCAGCCAGCAATTCACTGACTTTTATGGTGCTACATGATCGATTGCTCTGTATTAATGCACTTAACCAGCAAACCAGCTTGCCATACATTATTAACCACATTACATAAGCTAGTTACAAAGGTCTACCTAATGAAGACATAGTCTGAAATGTCTTCCCCATTCCTCAAGTCCATTCATAGTTAAAGGATGCTTTGGATTTCTTATATCATTCACAAAAAAAAAATCTATTATTTATAGCTGCTTATATAACCAACTTTTATCTAGTTTATCATTCAATTAATTTAATCTCACAGAAAACTGAATCTCATACAAAAGCCTAAAAAAAATCGACACAGAAAACAAAAGAAAACGGCACCCCCACCTCACATTCTTCTGTACTGGAGTTGGTTGAGAGCTAAATACGGAGAGCAGCCCAATAGTTTAACAACAGCATTTTGTATTTTTTTTTCCAACTGTGGAGGAGTTCTTCACCCACGGCTGTCGACTTGAATGAGCACAATATCCTAGATGATGAGTTGCCAAATGTTTTTGCAAGCTGTGCTGTACATGTTTTAACCAAGGTCTACAGAGAGATGCAGGGTCATCACCTCCAACTATGTGATACGTTAAAAGGTAGGCTAAAGGGTTATGGTCGGTTAAATATTCTCCTACTTGATAAAACATTACTTTCACTCACAAGCACTGAGGATTTATGTAGCCCGAATCACACTCCCGTTTATTCTGATGTGGTAAGACATCTGGGCAACAAATGGCCCCGGGTCGTGAAACAGTCATCTGAAAAGACCTTATCAAAATTAATACATACAGTATTTGTCAACCAGAGGACCATTATAATTATAATAATAATAATAATAATAATAATAATAATAATAATAATAATAATAATCTGGAATTCTGCAGAACCAAAAAAAATTATATGGACAAAACATCTTTATTCTTTATGTAGACCAAGACTGGCTCCAGGGAAGAAACAAATACTTTCTGGGAATCACCAGCGACCTCCGGATATGATATTATCACGATCCCTAAATGCCTATTCGACTTGTATTGCAATTTTGTAAGTATCACAATTAAAAAAACTATCCTTACTCGATATTTTTTTTTTCAGAATTTATTACAATTCTAAACAAACTTTAAAAAATACTTTGTTAATAACTTAGAGTGCACCACCATCAGGATTCTAAAGGAACAGCAACATTTTACCATTTTCGCAAACATACTGTATGAATTTTAATTTTATTTTAAACCATCGATTTTGGAGCTAGTATGTAAATACATGAATTTCCACACAAAAGAATCACGATATGCGACTGAATCAATTTCCCTCTATTTCTAGTATTTAATTGAGACTAGGACATGGCTTACTGGCTCCCACCGCAGGTCTGTGTCTGGAGCTTGCATGTTCTTCCTGTGCTTGGTAGGTTTTCCCCAGGTTTCTTCCAACAGTCCAAAGACATGCAGATTAGGCTAACTGGCTTTTCCCCAAATTGCCCATGGTGTGTGTTTGTGTGTGTGTGTGCGTGCGTGTGTGTCCTGCAATGGATTGGTACCCTGTCTAATGTGTACACCACTTCATGCTCTAAATCTCCTGGGATAGGCTCCAGGCCCCCTCATGAACTGGTATGAAATGAAGTCTAGTACAGAATTAATTGTTAAAAACATTATTTTTCAGAAAAATGATTAACCACAGCGGTACAGTGGGGCAGGGGTTAGCATTGCTGCCTCACACGTCAAGAATTAGGGTTTTGAATCTTTCCTCTGGTTTATGTGCATGCAAGTTTACATGTTTCCGGTTTAACAGTCCAAAAAACATGCATTGTAGGCTTGAGTGCAGTTTTTATTACAAACTCATTATTAACATATTACTATTATTGTTTATTATTATTAATTATTAAAATTATTATTATTATTAATTCCATAGTCCATGGCCGAAGAGCCCCGTGTATCATCCCTCCATTAAAGCACCACTGGCGCACATTAACACACAGTGAGACACCAAAAAAAAAAACCTTTACAGCAAGACTGTGCTGGTTTTGTTCTTAAATGCAAACCCCCACCCACTGATTCACTCCTGCATGAGAATCAATTCTCCTTGTTCACTCAAAAAAAAAAAAAAAAAAAGAATCGACACGTTCCTTCTGGGAATCGTTCATTTCTGAGGCATGTTCTGAGGCAGGTTTGCAATAAATAATAAGACTTGCACCGCCATCATCACTCATAATGAACATCATGCACCATATGAATCCAATGTACAAAGGTAACCAAGGTGTGGAGGTGCCCACTGCGGAAAACAGCACTTCATTTTGGATGAAAATGAACAGTTTAACAGCAAGCACACTTCCTTGAAATCGACTCGTTACATATGGATTATGAGTAAGTAATCAAAATGTACACAGTACAGTCCCGGTGATTGGTTTCAGTCAATGTTTTTAGAACAACAAAAAGGTTTGAGCCTTCATTCTGAAAATGATAAATATTCAGATAATACATATAGAGGAGTGAAGAAAACATGCCTGTATGCTATGATGCGTATGATCTGACTTGGGCTTTCAATACTGTTTTAATACGTGATAGAATATTTATAAAAGATGTTGACTGCAATTTTAAGGCCTCGGGTCCATAAGGGAGGGGTTACAGGCATCATGTCTCCTTTCTCTAGGGATGCTTGAACCCAGGGACGATACGAGGAAGGGCCACATTACATTATTATTATTATTATCATTATACTGTATATTGTGATTACTATTGCATGTGTTACTGGACATCATTCCTCGCATGTAAGCCATTGCATGACGCACGAATAGACAGCATCAGAGAGATGCGCATTTTTTTTTTTCTTTCATCCATCCACCACCTGCACCATCCATTCCGCCATTTATCCTCAGCATCCGAAAGGAGGGGGAGGGATGGAGGGGTGAAGGAGGAGGAGGAGGAGGAGGAAGGGGGGGGGGGGATCGGGAAACGATTATCATTTTTACACATTCCACGCCATGTGATGCGTTCAGTTCCGTGTAACATATCACAGATCGGATGATCAATCCCATATCCCCCTATCTCTCCATCAACGCAGAGATGAGCGTTGGTGGAAATCCTGGATGTTAATCAGTAAATCAGTAAATCAGTGCTGGTGGATCTCAGATAATCAGATGTAATATAATAATTAAACAGCATTCTGCGGCAGAACATGAGCATCATCACGCAGCATCCAGCGTCCAGCCCAGAAATACGGGCGTTTCTCTTTCTCTCTGTGCATCAAGGTAGAGACAGGATTTAGATTTTTTTTTCTTTTCTTTTTTTCTACACATATTACACACTCTATGTCTGTGTCCTGCATGTAGAAATGCAATTACAATATCTCCGCTTTTACTTTTTCTTTTAAATCCCTGATTCAGTTCACAATACCACGCTGTTTTTCAGCATCCATTGAAGCGGCGACCAAATTGCGCATGAAAGACCGCGCAGGACACAGGGCACGCACGTCCTACGAATAGGATAAAAAAAAAAATCATATATCGAAGAATAAATAACGCATAGCCACTTACTTTCTCCGACCACCGCCTTTAATCCAATGGGTGCCATGATGCTCCTGCTGAACACTAACGCTATACGCCGCTATCTGCCTCTCCTCCCTTCTCCTATTGCGCTCCTGCGTGTGCGTACGTGTATTGCGTATGTGTGTGCGTGTGCCCGCGTTTGCGTTTGTGTGTGTGGATAGAGTCCTGAGAGAGAGAGGCTCACTGCAGAGACTCGTCTGGAAACGTCACTGCGCAGCCTCCCCTCCCCTCCCCGCTATATGGAAAGCCAAAAGGGGGGAAATGTGTGCAATTCACCACACAACCTGCAAACGGGTTGTGAAATTATATTCCACTATTTAAATGATACCGAAACCGTAAAAAGACATGGGAGGGGGACAAAAAAAAAACAATACCATTTATTTATTTATTTTGTAAATCAAATTTAAAAGATAATGTTAATCTATTAGCAAGGATATGTTAGATTAAGTGTGTTGTACAGTACTTCCTATCTTTTTTTTGTGTGTGTTTTTGCAAAGAATCCCGCCTTCTGGATTATGATTGGGTCCATGAATTCAGTGTGAGTTTTGATTGGTTAGACCTTCACCGTTTGTGAAACTGCAAGCCAATCCTGTAGCACAGTATA
Source organism: Clarias magur (assembly GCA_013621035.1). NCBI lineage: Eukaryota > Metazoa > Chordata > Actinopteri > Siluriformes > Clariidae > Clarias > Clarias magur. The sequence goes on from QNUK01000284.1 coordinate 798,633, forward strand.
GCACCGGTTAGCTCAAGCCGAGTCATGATTCTTTATTCATTGTTTGATCTCATTATCAGTCATTTAAAATGTCTTTTTGAAATAAGCGTGTTCGTTCATTCATTAATTTATTAATTCACCTGCTTATCGTGTACAGCAGGAGCTTTTGGTCGCGCAATTAAAACCTAAGAATGGTCAATAATTTTTTTTTTGTTGAGCCGAGGTCCGAATTTCATGTTTCTGTTACGATTCAGATCTCTACTGTATATATGCAGTTATTGTAAATCTATTTTAAAAAAATAAGCAAACGTTCCATAGCATTTCAATAATATTTATTGTCAATTTTTAGTTACTATGTTATACTTGAGGACATTTTGAACTTTGATGGCAATGTATATTTCCTTATATTATACGTGTATGGAATACATACATTTTAAATGTGATCTATAATGAATCTTCATTTGCATGCTACTGGCCTGTAAATGAATGTGAAAGGACTCTGCTTTCTCTGTTATACTGGGCTCTCAGTTCGAGCAGTTCGTTTGCGCCAATGACCCGTGTTTTGCCTCACACTGGCGTTACACATTACTGCTTTTTATTAGCACCACGGTTTTGGAACATATGAGACAAACTCTTTTTTCTTGCAGAAAAAATAAACATATATTGATCTGTCCATTCATCGTTGTGATGCTTGCTGTACAGTCATTATATAGATGCCTGCTATACAAATCATTTCACAAAAGATTTTTTTTTTCTTCAACATGAATGCAGAATGCAGACTCATTAAAGGATGTTTTTAATGAACCAGCTCAGGGGGAATTAGTGGCTCGGTCAGTTTCGCCCTGAGTTCAATTCCCAGTCACTGCATGCAGTATCTGCTCCTAAGATTCGAGACTAGATACAGACCTCGTTCAGGAAGAGGAGCTTTCCATTGCCTTTATTAGTTTTTATCTGTCTTTTCCTTTACACTCTCTGGTCTGACAGTCCAAAAAAGCTTGGTTAAAGAAAATTAGGTGATTAAAATAAAATGCATAAGGTGCATCAGGGAGGATTGTAATCTTTTTTTACCCAATGCCTAATGCCTAATGGTTGGGTGGGTTTGACATTTAAATTCATGCCTGTGTTCACAATGCTATTCCCTCAGGTTCTGTGAAATAAAATGTCTATGCAAAGACCAACAAGAAAACCCTTCCAGACACAAATGAGCGTTTTGGCCCAGAAGCATAGATGTTGGAAGTAATGCGGTGTGGCATCAACTCTCGCATAGCCACCTGTCGACTTTTCTTTACATCACAATACCTTTCTTTTCGATAAAGAATTTAGCTTATATTTAAGTTATTTTTACAAGTAAGAGGGAGAATTTCTCTTTAATAGAAAAGTATGCTGGTTGTAATAAAGCGCCTTAAAGAAAAATATGTATTAATCTTCATCCATCATGGTTTCACTAGCAACATAGATCAACACAAATATTGTGAGATCTGTGGTATGACTCATGTGCTTCCCTGATCCACGCAATGTCTGTTCCGTGTTTACTTTTAAACAGGCCTAAGTGCTATTTTCATTTTAATTGAAAGTACAGCACTTAAGCACCGTTATTTCTTAATTGAAACAAATGGCACCAAATAATGCAGTGTCTACCTCTTTGAGCATGTTTCAGACTGAACTGTACCTATCTACAAAGTTGAAATGTCTATTTTAAAGTAGCATAATAAAGTAGTTTTAATGTAGATGTACGTAGGCTTCTGTCGCTGACTTTTAAAAATGACAGATCTGAACACATGTTTTTGAAATATACTACGGTTTTGACCCAATGAACAAATTGTAAGTTGAAAATATCATGTGTTGATGAATTTAATACTGTACCAAACTAAACATCATACCTTAGCCTCCATCAATTCAACAGGAACCTCTATAGTCCATTTAGGGGCTTTGGAGACCGATGGTGACCATTGAATGTATTCCCATTTTACAATTGTAGTAGGACCTCTAGTTAACAATTACTCACTACAGCCAACTTGGGAATGGCAGTTAGCCTAACCTGCAAGTCTTTGTACTTTGGGAGGAAACTGAAGTAACCAGAGGAAACCCACCAAGCACGGGGAGAACATACAAACTCCATGCATACAGACACTAAGGCGGAAACACTTACATTAGCAACATAGTACACAGAGTATTGATTTTTTTAAACCCCCCCTAATCACATGACTGACAGGGGACTTACACTTCCCATCAACCCAAGAGATTACTCTATTGTTAACCTTTTTAACCTGAGAAATGCTAAGTCAAAGTATGGTTTAGCTTTTGCACTATTGTCAAGTCAGGGACCATCTGTATTGCAGTCTTCAGCATGTGAAGGAGACGTTGCTCGTTTTGGTGTGTTTTGATCCTTTTGGTCTTCCACAACAGAATTCGCTGTTGCTGTCCTGCTTCTGCAACGATGCTGTTGGCTGTATTTCTACATTGACTAAACTGCTGCCATATGAAATAATAAACAAATCATCTAAAAAAAAAAAAGAAAGAAAAAAAAAAGGAAAGTCATCTCAGAGCCAAGAGATATGGCTAGATGGTGTCTGAATAAGAACTTGTATATTCTCAAATATCATATATTTACAAATATCATGATTAGTAGATGATATTTGTAAAAAGACTAATGTAAGTCATTGTTCATTAAACATTAAAATTACAGTGCTGTATAGTTTTTTTTAATTGTATCTTAATTGCCACATTTGTCCACTAGAGGGTAGTATCTTATTTCCAAAACACACCCTGCATCAATTTTGTCCTTAATTTAATGAATTATACTATCAAGTTTATACGCCACTTAACGGAATAGACATTTATCTGTAAAACCAAATTAAAAAATTGTCTATTCCTCTGATAAGCTAAATTTAGTTTCCTTTAATAGATAATTACATAAATTATAGATTATTTTTGTCTAAATTTAACTAGATAAAAAATACACCTGTATGTTTCTTAATGTTTATAAACATGCCTTACAACTGTCGTACGAATTAATAAAAATAAAAAACAAACAGTGCGGTAAAATGAAGGCGGTCCCGCACGAGCACTGTGCCGCAAGCAGAAACCACGCCCACTAGTCACCCCCCCCCCCGGTTAACCCACAGGGCTGCCAGGTTTAAATGATTGGGTGATTTCTACTAACATTTCAACTACTGAAATTATCTTGCGTCAGAGCGAGTTTGTCTGAGGTTTTAGAAATTCGATTCATTTGAAAGTGTTGTTTTATACTGAAGGAGATTAAAAGCAATATTTGATTAAGAAATGTTGGAACTAAAATATCTGGCAACCCTGTTGAACGCGTTAGACTGGTCTGGACTCTTATGGACACAGAGAGAGAGAGAGAGAGAGAGTATGAATGTGTGTGTGTATATAAGTGTGTGTGTGTGTGTTCAGACGTAATTTCTGCGCACTGCGTTTTCAAAATATCAGCTCCACCTTTTCCATTCCTCTGTAGTGAGAGAGCCTGTTGATCTCATCACACACACACCTGTGCAGAGTACTGAGGCAGAACATTAGTGTGTGTGTGTGTGTGTGTTCTCATGGGAGGCACAGGAGAGAAAATGCGCAGATTTCTTTTACGTTTTTGAATATTGTCCACTATTAATCTTTTTTCCCCCTCATTATTATTATTAAAAGGAACAATTTCTAGTCATCATTTAGATTCTGGTTATAGTATTTCTTCACCATGGGGGATGTAGTTTCTACTCACCTGGACGAGGCAAAGCGACAGGCAGTTACAGGTAAGACACACACATTTCAGGTGGATGCTGTTACTGGCTCATATATATACTGTATATATACAAATTATAGACTGTTTTTGTTTATAATGTCCTTTTCCTAGATAGTCCAAATTTAACTAGAGTCAAAAGTAAAGCAGTATTTTTCTTAATGTTTAACTCCAAACATGTAGTATATATGACATTTGGTAGTACATTACCTTCTCACAGTAGCTACATTTTCAATATCTATCTTTCAATGGCAGCTGGGGAAATATACTTGCATTAGGCAACAAGTGAAACTTTTTTCTAAAGTCTCTGTGTTGGAAGCAGACGTATTTAAGTGTCTTTGATAATCACCAAATCGTGATGGCTAGACGACTGGGTCAGAGCAACTCCAAAATTCCAGCTTGTGTGGGATGTTCCCAGACTGCAGTGGTCAGGACATACTGAAGGTAATCTAAGGAAGGAAAACCGGTGACCTGGCGACAGGGTCATGGCTGGCCAAGGCTCACTGATGCACATGTGGAGTGAAGTCTAGCCCATGTAGTCCGATCCAATAGAAGAGCTAGTGTAGATCAAATTGATCAAAAGGTTAATGCTGGTTGTGATACATTGTGTGTTCTGACACCTATGTGTGTTCTGTTTCTATCACAGTTATGGTGGCAAAAGGGGGATTTATTCAGTATTAGGCAGGTGGTCATAATGTTATGTCTGATCTGGGTGTGTGTGACTATGACATAATTGCCATGACGTTCTCAGTGCTTGGACCCTAACTCGTCATCAAACGAAGCTTTGTGACATTATCGATCCAGCTTAATTCATGATCGTTAACAGCATGTATTGTTTATATTTATATTCTACATTCTACAACAATACTGGGGATTGCAAATTTTTTGTTATTGCTTTGATACTAATAGGTCTACCACTCGGACATACTAGCACCTAATCCAGCTGTTATGTTTAGTTGCTGCTTCCTTTGTTACTCATACACTTGCGAATTTCTGTACTCATATACAGTACTTGTGTTGAGCAGAGCTGAATTCTGTCACCCTTAGAAATCATTTTTAATGAAAGTCTTTTGCAGATGAATAAATGTAAAATCGGTTTAAACATATAAATCCTGGAAGGTGTGAACAGCATGAACATACACAGTGTAGCATGATCAGAGACATCCATACTGTATGTCCACCGTCTGGGTCTTTAAAGACAGTATAGCCTTTAAAAAGATGTGGTTTATGGTCAGTTTTAAGTTGGTCCTGAACGAAGTCCATCCTGAAACGCGTTGCTTATGTTTAAATATTTGTCACATGTTTAGATTCTGGTGCTGATTTGTCGGCCGGTGCTGGATTTGCATGATTCCAATGAAAAGTTTGTGGTTTGTTGCAGAAGGGCACTTGGCAGCACTGTGAAAATGGTGTTTCGTCTGACACAAAACTTTAGTCATCCAACCGTCAGGTTCTACAATTTGCTGCTAAAAACCGGAGAGTGTGAAATTCTGTTCTTGTTCACTATTATTCAGTGACTTTCATCATCACAATTGTAAATATTTAGTTTTAGAAGTTCTCAAAATTCTAGGAGTCAGTGCAGATATGATTGCATTTACACACGTGGACAAAATTGTTGGTACCCTTTGGTCAATGAAAGAAAAACTCACAATGGTCACATAAATAACTTTAATCTGACAAAAGTAATAATTAAAAAAAATTCTATGAATGTTAACCAATGAAAGTCAGACATTGCTTTTCAATCATGCTTTGACAGAATTATTTAAAAAAAAATAAACTCATGGAACAGGCCTGGACAAAAATGATGGTACCCCTAGAAAATACTGAAAATAATGTGACCAAAGGGACATGTTAATTCAAGATGTGTCCACTAATTAGCATCACAGGTGTCTACAATCTTGTAATCAGTCAGTGGGCCTATATATAGGGCTCCAGGTAGTCACTGTGTTGTTTGGTGACATGGTATGTACCACACTCAACATGGACCAGAGGAAGCGAAGGAAAGAGTTGTCTCAGGAGATTCGAAAGAAAATTATAGACAAGCATGTTAAAGGTAAAGGCTATAAGACCATTTCCAAGCAGCTAGATGTTCCTGTGACTACAGTTGCACATATTATTCAGAAATTTAAGATCCATGGGACTGTAGCCAACCTCCCTGGACGTGGACGCAGGAGGAAAATTCATGCCAAATCAAAGACACGGATAATCCCAATGGTAACAAAAGAGCCCACAAAGACTTCTAAAGAGATACAAGGTGAACTTCATGCTCAAGGAACATCAGTGTCAGATCGCACCATCCATCGTTGTTTCAGCCAAAGTGGACTACATGGGAGACGACCAAGGAGGACACCATTGTTGAAAACAAATCAGAAAAAAGACAGACTGGAATATGCCAAACTACATGTTGACAAGCCACAAAGCTTCTGGGAGAATGTCCTATGGACATCTGAGACAAAAATGGAACTTTTTGCCAAGGCACATCAGCTCTATGTTCACAGATGGAAAAATGAAGCATATCAAGAAAAGAACACTGTCCCTACTGTGAAACATGGAGGAGGCTCTGTTATGTTCTGGGGCTGCTTTGCTGCATCTGGCACATCTGGCTCAAGACTATAAAGGGATTCTAGAGAGAAATGTGCTGGCCAGTGTCAGAAAGCTGGGTCTCAGTCGCAGGTCATGGGTCTTGCAACAGGACAATGACCCAAAACACACAGCTAAAAACACCCAAGAATGGCCTCAATCCTATTGAGCATCTTTGGAAGCAGCTGAAACATGCTGTCTGGAAAAGGCACCCTTCAAACCGGAAACAACTGGAGCAGCTTGCTCATGAGGAGTGGGCCAAAATACCTGCAGAGAGGTGCAGAAGTCTCATTGACAGTTACAGGAATCGTTTGATTGCAGTGATTGCCTCAAAAGGTTGTCCAGGCCTATTCTATGAGTTCCATTTTTTTTTTATAATTCTGTTGAAGCATGGTTGAAAAGCAATGTCTGACTTTCATTGGTTAACATTCATAGAATTCTTATTTATTATTACTTTTGTCTGATTAAAGTTATTTCTGTGACCATTGTGAGTTTTTCTTTCATTGACCGAAGGGTACCAACAATTTTGTCCACGTGTGTATGTCAGGATTAACATATATAGATGAGGAGATGACGGATAGACTAAAGTACAAGGGTGAGTGAAAAATGATCCGCACTCTGGCTGTAGATTTCATTTTAATTGACTTTTAGAAAAGACATAACTTTAGCCGAATACATAATTTTTTCGACATAAGGACATTTTGTCCATCTGTCAACAAGTTTTCAAATTCCATCATTAAAAAAATGTTTTAGGCTGATCTAGGAATGCACCGCTGTTTTCACAGTGAATCTTCAAACAGTTGAGAGTCAGATGGAGCAAGATCAGGACTATAGGGAGGATGCTTTAACACCTCAAGACAAAGTCTTTGCAGAGTGTCAAGAGTGTGGGCAGAAGTGTACGGATGTGCATTGTCATGCACGATCAGAACGCTCTCGGATATCAGTCCTCTGCTCTTTTGTTGAACCTTTTTCCTGATGCCGTTCCAATACTTCTGGCCCTTGAGAATGCCAGAAAACTGTAAGCATTGATACATTTTTAAATTGATGGTTGACTTTTAAACTTTTTCTCGGTTGGCAATGTTTCCGTTCCATCCTTTGCCATCTATTCTCAGGCCCGTAGTGATGCATCCATGTCTCGTCACCAGTAATGATTCTCTTTAGGAAACTTTCACCTTTCCTTAGCGTATCGAACATTTTTGCTCGCACTGCAGATACAAATAAACCAATTTAATATGTTCACACTGTGCCTAGGGAGACCGTAGCCCTGATCGGAAAACGCTGATGCTGACAGATGTTTTAATATAGCCTGAGTGTGGATAATTTTTAGACCCACCCTCATATTAAAGCGCTTTCATTAGCGTTAGATAAAGTGAGAACCATCATTACTACAAACAGGTTGTCAAACAGCATTGCGGGTAATGTAGAGAATAAAATTGTCAAGAAAATTGTTTTATTATCAAATAAATGGCATGAAACATCATTTGTTAATTAAAGAAAAATGGAAAAAATTTTTCCCTAATCAAGATTAACATCTTGTCTAATATCGCTGTTTTCTCAGAGCTTCAACACACACATACTCATAATCTTGTACTTTTTTACCACAAACATTATCATCCAGTAAAAACCCTCTGGAAAGCAAATCTGATGCTTACGTTATAGGGTGGTGTGTTTAAGTTCTGCCGCGTTTCAGTCGGAACGGACATGTTTTAGTGAGCTCCGTGGCCGACGGGGGGTAAATTGGCGAGAACTTCAGGTTTTTGCACATCAGAGTTTGTCAGTGGTGTGGTTGCTGTGCACACAGTACTGTTTCGCAGCTCACCCTAAAGCAATCCTTTTTTTTTTTCTTTTTTTTTTTGATGTGAGCTTACAGAAACCAGAGGAAATGGGAAATAAAATCGGCCCAAGCTGTGATTTCTGGGTTCTCCGCTGGTTGTGCGTGCGCTCATGCATTACGAAATCATAGCGCTGTCTCATTTATTTCTATATTTAAACATTGAGAAGGTGTTTCTTATGAACTGTCTGAAAGTCATTGTATATTGGTTGGAGAGCTGCAACCTCTAAGAATTGTCTGGAAAACGCGTGTCTAGAACCGTGGTTGGACATTTAACATCATCTCTGCTCTAGATATAAAAGTATGCACAAGATTCAAAGAAAATTACAGCATTGGTGGCTTATGGGTCGGTTTCTCATCTGTCATGTGGAAGGCCTAGGTTCGATTCCCAGACAGTGCCCAAACCCCAGCCACTGGAAGCAGTGCCAGTCCCAAGCCGAGATAAAATGGGAGGGTTGCGTCATGAAGGGCATCCTGTGCAGAGTTGCTGTGCGTATTGGATGGTCTGCTGTGGCGACATCAAGAAGATTTGAAGAAGATTAGCTTCATAAGCTTGAAGAAAAATCTTACATTAATACAAGGGGCATCCCAGAGCCACTCAAATCTGGGATATACAATTCCCTGATTCACTATTGCATTTATCCCAGAGTGCTTAGATACTGGAGCCATGATTGCCCGACACCCTGGCCTCCCAGCAACTCCTTTCAATGTGGAAATCGCTTGCATCGAGGTCAGGACTGTATAGGGAATGTGGCAGTAACTCCCAGCCGAGTTCCTGTAATGTGCAATGGTGTTGGTGAATGATTGTGTGTACAGTTTCCACAGACGGATGCGTCTCTTTTGCAAATTGAGGTTATCCGTTGATTTTTCAAGGATCAGGCGTTCTACTTGCTGAATGTTCACTGGAACGACTGCAGTGGGCTCCGAGCCACCTCGGCCGTGATCATCATTCATCGTGACCATAAAGATGTGTCAAAATGTGTCATAGCAAATGTGTCAAATCCCGGTTTTGACTTGAACACCCTTCATGTAATTGTATTGTGTTCGAGTTGTGTGTTCAGTAGATCTTAGTGATGGATCACCTTTATCCTAGGCTGAAATTTTTCTATGCTAATGCGAGAGCTCTGTTCAGTTTGTAAGGATGGATACAGTTGGATGCACACTACTGTAGGTCAGTAGGTAGATTACAGGGCTAGGTAAGGACAGGAAATTCTAACCAGGACATGCAGGCATCCCGCATAAACTGAACTCATCAGAGCGGCATACCTACAGTATAGTATAGACCAAGAGTGAGAGCCAGCAGGTATGAACTTGCCCCTGAAGTTAGACATAAACATCTCTTTTGTTTTTGTCTCAAATCAGTGCTGCACCACTAGGTTGGGACAATAAATCATATTTGAACCGAATGATACTTGTAGCCCTCATAGTCATTATCAAGCGCTATCTCAGTCATGTTTCAATACACAGCCGTGATGAGCGCCAAATCCGTGTGTGTGAGAGCAGATGAGTGAAATTGTGCTGACTGACTCAGGTATGAGGGAGGCGAGGTGGGTCATCCTTTTCTACGGGGGATTTAATAAAGCAGGAGGGAGCACACATGTTGGACATGTTGGAGGCTCGGTGTTTGTTATTAAAGCGCCTCCCCCGGAGAGGTAATGACGCAGCGGGAAGATGAATTAACACACCTCACACACACCAAACACATACATGCTGGTATGGAGGCGTCTGGTCAGTGTCTAGGGAGGTTGAATGGTGAGTAATTTGGTTTTTAAAGTGGGATTTTTGCAGTACACAGTTCTGCAGTTCTGACCTAAGGAGGCTATAAAGGATGGTTATACATACAATCATGCAGATAGTCTAGTTAAAAAATTTTTTAAGAAGTGCTTGCTGGAATTTTCACCCAGTGGGGGCACGGTGGTGTTGTGGATTGCACCTTGGTGTACTGTACACCACCTTGTGCCTCAAGTTTCCTGGGATAGGCTCCAGGGCCTCACGACCCTGTATACAGGATAAAGGGGTATAGAAGACAAATTAATGAAAGAGTCCCCAGTGTTTATCCAGTATAGGCCAAAAAAAAACTGGGCAGAAAATGGCCAGAGTGGTGTGAGCTGAAGGAAGGTAGTGATCACTGCGAACGACGTAAGGATTCACTCTTTATTTTCTAACTGTGGTGAGCAGAAAGGCACCTCCAGGATATGTAACCAAAGCGGTGGCACTCTACAGCAATAGAAGACCACATTCGTTTCCACTCTTGTCTTCAGCCAAAAGCAGGAATTTGAGGAAACACTGGGCACAGGATCTACACCATCCGTCATGGAAGAAACACTGCGTCACTGTACAGTGTATCATGTTCTGGCCACATGAACCTTTAGGTTCTAAAGTCTAATTGTACATTCTACAATACAACGTGTGTGTGTTTGTGTGTTTTATGTGGGTCAGGGAGACAAATCCTACAAGAAAGTGTTGTTTGGAGTGGCTTTATTCTGTATCTCGTTACTTTCAAACCCTGCTACCTAACATAAGATCTGCACCATAGAAGGCAATGTAGAGTATGGTACTAAAGGATGGAGGATGTTACCACTGTATACGAATCACAACACACACACGCACATACACACGCACACACACACACACACACACACACACACACACACACACACACACACACACACACACACACACACACACACACACACACACACACAGAGCCTTCCTTCTCTTCCTCTGCTAACAGGTCATTCCTTCCTGCTTTTGAACTCGTACACACCAGCCGAACAGTCCACCTTTTAGCAAAGCAGAACTTTCTCCCTTATCATGATTTGGCTCTGAGCAACATTCAGACTGGGAAATGTGGGGCTTGTTGTTTGTTTTTTTTTCTACCGGTTTTCTACACTGTCGCCTCGCACCACCAGGGTCAGGGTTCGATTCCCAACTCAGGTCTGTGTGTATGGAGTTTGTATGTTCTAAAATGTGCTTGGCGGGTTTCCTCCCACAGTCCAAAGACGCGCAGCTTAGGCTAATTGCCGTTGCCAGCTTGTCCGGAGTGTGTGTATTGGTGTGTGTCCTATGATGGATTGGCACCCTGTCCATGGTGTACCCTGCCCCATGCCCTACATTTTCTGGGATAGGCTCCAGGCCCCCCCTCGACCTACAGACGATGAGTGTGTGAGTGCTTTTACCTGTTACACCGAGCATGTAAATATTTGTTTATTACTCCCTTCGGGCATTACTTTGACACAAACCTGTTTCCTGATACGGTGTGTGTGGGGTGTATTCACGTTGTTTATAATCCCAGTCATTACTGAAAGATTGTTCTGGAGATAATCAAAACGCCAAAGGAGTATTTACACTCCTCAAAGAAGCCGTGCTCGTCCTTGTTCAGCTGGTACAGCAAGGATATGACGTGCATGTGCTTAATGTAGTATAACCGCCATGACTCAATGCTAAAGTGGCCTTCATCTCCTTGTTTTGCTCTGTTCTTCCTTCCTTGCTTCCTTCCTGGGTGTGTCAGCCTTGTCATCTCTTGATGAATTATTTCTGCTTAACATCATCACTATCGGAATACAGCCAAAAGTCTGGACCCCCCCACAGAATTAGGTGGTCTTTCCTGATTTTTCATTCCTTTCCACAATAATGTAAAATAATGCTGAAGGCGTTTATCCAACATCTGCAACATTCTCGTTTGAGCAGTTGATATTGAGATGCATCTGCTACTTTTGCTATGTGAAGCCGCTACATAACGCCGCTAATCTGAGATGATGTTAAATGGTGATTTCTGAGGCTGGTAACTCCAAATGAACTTCTCCGCTGCAGCAGATGTAGGTTAAGGTTTTGGACTTGCTTTCCGGGGAAGGTCTTCATGAGAGCCAGTTCCATGCTTGATAGGTTTGCAAATGCACCTGATGATACTGTTCTTGCAGGAACTATTCCTGACCTTCGTGTCCTAAAATAACAACTGACTTTTGATGGTGTTCCTCCTTAATGCCATATGTGTTATTTCAAAGTAAAAAAAAAAATCAAGTATTGTCCTCGAATGTAGGCGGCACAGTGGTGTAGTGGTTAGTGCGGTCACCTTACACCTCCAGGGTCCGGGTTCGATTCCCGGCCAGGTTCGATTCCCGTCTCTGTGTGCATGGAGTTTGCATGTTCTCCCCATGCTTGGTGGGTTTCCTCCAGGTACTCCGGTTTCCTCCCACAGTCCAAAGACATACAGATTAGGATTAGAATTGGCATTCCCAAATTGGCCGTTGTGTGTGTGTGTGTGTGTGTGTGTGTGTGTGCGCCCTGCGATGGATTGGCACCCCGTCCAGAGTGTACCCTGCCTTGTGTTATAAGTCTCCTGGGATAGGCTCCAGGTCCGCCGTGACTCCACGTGTCCACCTGTTCCAGAATGTAGAAAATAAATCCAGCTTGTGTCCAAACTTTTGACTGGTCATGTATTAAAGAATATATTCAAAATATAGGTTTGATGGTTGATGCAGAAGGTTTGCGCACACACATGGCTGTAATGCATGCTTGACCGACTGTCAATAGTCCTTCTTTTGCGCTTCATGTCTGATCTGTGTGTGCAGACAAAATAGACTATGGGATCAAACGTCTTATTATGTCTACTTCTTATATAATGCAAATCCCTGGATCTTAAAAAGACCATGCTCTGTAGTGGACTTTTATATTATTTACTTACGATAAGCAAAAACCAACATGTACACCTGATCATAAACTCCCAACTTGTTCTTTGTTCTTAATCAGCCTGCTAAGAGATGTGTGTGTTTTTTGTGTGTGTATTCCAGTTCATACCAGAAGGGTGATGACCGAGTTCGGGAAGGTGTATGAACAACAATATGCAGTGGCTCTTTTTAACAGCGTACGCTTCGAGATTGAGGGAGGAGGGAACGTACAGTCCCAGCTCTTACACCGCAGGGTAATTACCTCATCTGCTGTTTCACCATTTCAGATTCTTTGGAGAAACTTTTGACATGGCTTTTTATATCTGATGAACATCAGGTAACCATTGATATTACTTGTACTCAGAAAAACGTTTGCGTCAAAAGAGGAACACAGATGTGAGAGTAAAAACTCATTTTATTTCTCTATATAATCCCGTGTTACACTAATACACTTATTCTTGGATGGTGCTTGGATACCATCAAGATGGAAAGTTTTCTCAATTTGCCGGAGCTATGGTCAGACTTCATGTCTGAAACGCTGGCCTCCAAGGAACTCCTTTACTGGCCCAAAAATTAAAAAATGGCATGATACTCTTGGAGTGAGATCAGGAATGTACGGGGGATGTGGCAATACCTCCCAGGGTGAGGCGTTCCACTTGCTGACTGTTCACAAGAACGCCTGCCATGGGCTCTGAGCCACATCGGCTGAGATCTTTATTCACGGACATACAGCCTTCTTTAAAATGTTTGCGCCATTCAAATATTTTAGCGTGGCGGAGAATTCTTTACAAATTTCATAACAAGTCCCAGTTTGACTTGAACGACCCGTGTACATATGCAGAATTGAATTCCTCGGCTTCCCATCAAAACCAAACCAGTGGTAAATGTGCAATGCTGTAAGTACGTATACATTCATTGTGTGCTCTCGTCCTGCGCGTTCCTCATTGGAGTTCATAGCTCTGAGCACCAGACATAACAAAAGCACACAGAAATTGTCCGCGGCAAACCATTTGTATACCAGGCCAGGTGCCAGTTTCTTATTATAGAACCACCATGCAGGAAAAAACTAAACAGGACTTCAGCTATTTTGGTCTTCAGAATTGAAAAGAGCTTTACATTTATTTCAAACTGACATGACGGAAAGATTTTTTTTTGTTCTTTTTGTTTTTTTCTCAGGATGCACTTCAGAATAAGTCGATCTTTTCTGGAGACCTGTTTCAATACTTGGATGAGAATAAGAAATGGAGGAACCGCTTTATATACGTGGCCGACTCTTACAACATCAACTTCTACGACAGCAGACTGGTGAGGAAGCTCTTAGTTTTCTAAATCGGATCATATTAACATGAAATAAGTTACTTCATTTAGGTAGTTATGGTTCCCAGGGGTCGCTTGATCTGTTATTATAGTCATGTTACAGCGCATGTGCTTTCAAACACCTCAACAGACTTTTTTAGTCTGTTTTTTCGTTGTAATTGCTTAGGTGTAAATATTACATAAGAATTTTCTTAATGTTATTAATGAATTTTTGATGGCGCTTCATGCAGATGACATTAGTTTCCTCCCTAGGCCTATGAAAGAGACGTGCATCCCAAAGGAACGATTAATTGTGCTGGATACAAAGTCTTGACTTCCATGGATGAGTATCTGGACCTGATGAACAGCTGCCTGCCCGGTGAGGAGAGTATATGAATCCTGTACCACTTTTAACTCCAGATTGTGTTTTTCCAGGTAGTGTTTTGATGCCGATAGTAGAATCAAAGGTTTTTTTTTTTTTTTAGTTTTTTTTTTTTATCCAAAGTAACTTGCTGTACAACGGAGACTGGACACTAAAACTGAGCAGTCAAGGGGCTAATGGTGCATGCTTTATCCACCGTGCCACCACTTCCTCTTTAACTTACCATGCTGTGTATTCTGCTTGGATCTTTTAGACCCGAGGGTGAAACAGGAAAGTTCCCTGTTTCTGAAATGTGCCACCAGCTTCCTGCTGATCTTGTGGCACCCCTACGCCCGGCATCACTACTTCACAGTGAGGACTGAGAAAGAGCAGAAGAAGTGGCTTGCCGTTTTCCAGGACTGCGTCAGGCATTCCAACAACGGTGAGTTACTTTAGAAACACACACACTTAGACAGTAGGTACTGGTTTTACACGGATGCCCTTCCTGTCTCAACCCTCCCATTTCCTCCGGGCTTGGGACCGGCACTGCATCCAATGGCTGGGTTTTGAGCATTGGGTGGGAATTGAACCCCGGCCTTCCACATGGCAGGCGATAAACCTTTCACTAAGCCACCAATGCCCATTACACTTGGACAGTAGGTGCGACCCGAATGTTAAACTAATATTAGGAATAATAGCCAAATTGGATCTTGCAAACACCGTTACAGTCTTTACACCTGACTTTCCTCCTGGAGAAAGGGGCACTGATTAGCGCCTACTGTATCCCACGCTCAGTACAGCGTCTAACCAATCACAAAAGAGCCTGAAGATTGCGCAAACGGAAAGGATGTGACTAGGGCTGCAACTAACGATTATTTTGATAATCAGTTAGTTGGGCGATTATTTTTTTAGATTAATCAAATAAAAATTAAGCGCTTCTTTAATTTGATGTTTTGCTTATAACTATATAAAACCATAAATCAGGATATTAGTTATGTATAAAACTAAACTTTAAAAAATGCAAAAGCCACATACGTATAGAGATTAATGATGTTTAATTTTGTCATTTTAAACCTTAAATTAAAGAAAAAGTTTGTTTTTGAACAGTAAAACTCCTCTAAATATCCAAAATATAAATAAATAAAGAAAAAAGCTAAACAATTGTTGTACTCTTATTATAATGGATGGCATCTGTTATAGTGGCTGCTTGTTGTGGAGTGCATGGGGGATTTCTTTTTTGAATGAACTCACTTATGCTGACTTGTCTCTTTCTAAAAAAAACAAAAAAATAAATAAACAACAGCATTTGAGTATGCCAAATAAAGCATTTTAACAATAATTGCAGATATTGCCAGCTGATAGAGAAGGAACAGCCAATCAGAAGTAGTGTGTGGAAGTCTGTGATTGGCTGGTTTTATGGGAGTTTTGTAACACTGGGCAAAGTTGAGGGAGCGTACTGGAGAGTCGAGCGCGCACAGAATTGAGAAGTCGCGCGTGCGCGGAGAACATGTTGAGCGAGCAGGGGAGACACTGCACGCGCATATAGTGCTTTGTCTGCTCTCAAAATGTCAAAACGCTTTTTCCTGCAGACGCTTCTATAACCTCCATTGCGCGAGCAATGATTATTGTGGGAGCACTATGTACCTCTCATCCCTCCCCTCTGAGAGAGCTCAGCCAATCGGCTCTCTCTAGACCTCCGGCATGCGAGAGGATACAGCATCACCCGGGAATCGAACTAACGATCCTTACCACTGCGCCACTTGGAGGCAGAAATGACGATTTTGTCAAATAAATACGGTCCATAAATATAGCCATTGATTCAGCTTGCGTCTTCATGTATCTTGAGCATGGATGTATCAATAGCAATTCTTTTAAACTACCTACTAAGCAGCCTGGGCACATTCTTATGGAACACATAGCACATAAAGTATGTGTTCCAGGGTCAGCAGACTACCGTATATTCAGCATGCGTATACTAGAACTAGCAGCGGCGTCTACTTACTTCATCCCCACCCTCACAGTCCTGTCTTTTTGCTTTCCTCCTCATTGTAATCGTTTACTTCGTCTCGTCTTTTAGCATCCTACACTAAGATCTCCTTAAAGCTCTACTCTTATCAGCAATTATTGTCACAACTACACCCTCCCTAATCACCTCTCTCCGGCATCGCTGCCATTGTTTGGAACATAAGGCTGGGCGTGTGCGCGTATACGTGTGATGTGTGTTTGTGTCACTGCATGAAAGCATGAATTCTTCATGCTTTAATGCGATTCAAAACCGTGACAGAGTGTGAGAAAGCTCAAAGGAATTTGTGTCGGGTGAATCGCGCATGGTGACGACTCCGACAGGTTCTCTTTAACAGTGTCTCAGCGCTTCTGTCTCCCAGCTCGGATTTAGTGCAGAGACTAGGGCTGGCTCTACTGTACAGTATATTAACATGTTCAGGGGTCAAATTAAGTGTATAGGTATGCAAAAAAAAAAAAAAACTTTAACACAATAACCAGAGGAATGAACAACAACATTTTTCTCTCGAATTCTTCACTGACATCGAGAATTCCTTTGCACAGACACACCTTTTTGTTTTGTTTGGTATCTGTGTGGTCTTTAGTTACAGGCTACTTCTGATGCTTGTCTTAAGTACTCCTTATTTTAGATACTACTCAGCACCAGAATGAAAGGGAAGATTTAGGGCTTGCATAAGCATTTAAACCAAATCATACAGCAGCACCTGCTTTACCCATCATTTGACATATTTGAAGGAATTCGAGCTTGTCTAGACGTGCAATCATATGGACCTTATGCAAATGACTTTGTGTTGCATTGCGTTGGATTGCATTATATGTGTCACATAGTCTTTTGAAATACTATTCTATAAAATTAGAAACGCTTCTACTTCTCCATGCTCGTTCTCTTAGGACTTGTTCGAGCTCACTGGAAGGCTATGGTGCTGTAACTCTACATGAATGCCCCAAAACACCTATCACTCTTCTTCTGTCTGCTTTAAGTGAGCCTGTGCCCACATTGTGCTTGGTTCTTGAACTCGATGTGATCTGCTGCCGTTATAACCTGTCCATCTCAAGATTCAGTGTGTTGTGCATTCAGAGACGCCTTGTCGCTCAGCATGTTTGTAAAAAGTGGATATTTGAGTAACTGTAGACTAATGTACAATACTGAATGTTGTCGGACTTTCGGCTGCTCCTAATGAGGGGTCGCCACAGGGAACACAACTTGGCACAGGTTATATGCCGGATGCGCTTCTTGACGCAATCTCCCATTTTATCCAGGCTTGGGATCGACACTGCAGTGGCTGGGGTTTGAACATTGGGTGGGAATCGAACCCTGGCCTTCTGCATGGCTGGTGAGAAACCTACCACTGAGCCACCAATGCCCTAACTGTAGACTAATACTGTATATAACACTCAAGAATATATAAGTTAACACTTGAACACTCCTTGGATGTGTTTATGTTCAAGTATGTTCGAATCAAACTGGGACTAAATGCAATTTTTAACCAGTTTTTTTTTCTTCTTTTTTTTAAGCAGTAAACTCATTTTGCTATTGTTTGTAGTGCCAGTTTGGCTTGAACACCCCTTAGATGTGTACAGTATATATACGGTATATGAGGGTTGTTCAAATCAAACTGGGACTAAATGTAATTTTTTTTTTTTTTTAAATAATTTTATAGTATATAAACTCGTATTGCTATTGTTTGCACAACATCAGCATCAAATAATGCTGTTGTTCTTTCGTCTGCTCCCATCGAGGGGTCGCCACAGTGGACCATCTGATCCGCGCACACAACTTGGCACAGTTTTTACACCGGATGTGCTTTCTGTCACAACCCTCCCATTTTATCTGGGCTTGGGACCGGCGCTGTATCTGGGATTTAGGCATTGGGTGGGAACTAAACTCAGGCCTCCAGCATGACAAGTGAGAAACCTACCGTACCACCAAGCCGCCAATGCACAACGTTAGTATTTGCTCTTTTTAAATTATGCAGTACTTCTCCTGAGATCTTGATCTTGCACTCCTTCATGCACACCTCTAGGACACGGTTAAAGACTTTCTGACACAGGCCTTGAGTAGTAATTAAGTCCTGAACACTACCCACACATTTGCTGTAATTTAGTCCCCAAACCTAGTGTTAGAACTCTTACATTATAACTCCATCCTTCGTCATTGTCATCAAGTGTTTAACTTACTCCCTTAGTCCAGTATCTTTTTCCTCATCCTGACTATTTTGAGAAGCCTAGATTTCTTTATTCCTGTCCTGACTAATATCCCTAATATGTCTTAAAAGCCGTGCAGCATCCACAGGGTACACATCCTGAACGTCTCATGAGATCACAGATATTAGAGATCAAAGCTCTGAGATGGCTGTGTTCCTCACTCTGTACAGCAAGACACTGAAGGTAGTAAATAGGTAATTAATTAATTAAGTAATTTTGGTCACGTTAATGATTTTTTTAAAATGATGATTGCATTGCATCTATAATATGTCAACTGTTTAACTGTATAATAAAAATAGCAAAACTAAGGAGAAAAGGTTTGGGCATAAGTACGCATAAAATCTGCTTACGTGTCTGGTCAAATTCAGTTTTCTCTTTATAAAAAAAATAAAAAAATAAATGTTTGGTTTTAAAGAGATTCACAATTAGGACAACATTACAAAAATATATATTCTTTTTTTTAAACTGTTGATTTGATATTCTTGGGATTTTTGTTCCATTTTATACTGAAAACCAAAGGGGGGGATTCCAAGCACAATGAAAATATAATTAATTAACTGCAGGGTCGAGGGTTCTATCCCTGCCTCCGGTCTGTGTGCATGGATTTTGGTTCTCGTGCTTGATGGGTTTCCTCCAGTCTCCTCTTGTTTCATCCTACATGCAGATCGTGTGCCCCCGCCTTGTGCCTAAAGTCTCCTGAGATAGGCTCCAGGCCCTCTGGCACCTTGTACAGGATAAGCAGTATTTATTTAAATGAATACATTTCTATATTAAGGGGACCTGTGCTGGAAAATTCATTTTTCAGATGGCTCCGCTGTGGGTGTGTACAAACAAAAAAATGTCAGAGGAAAAAAAAAAGGTTCCCTAGATTTCTTTGGATTAAATGGGGTTTAAACAAGTCCATTAGATTTTTCCCCCACACGAGACCTCACATAAGGAGATACTCCTCCAGTAGGCAGATTTCAGAGCTTTTTGGAGGAGTGAACCAGAGGGAGTTTGAGGAATCAAAAAATGCCTCATCCGAGGGGTATTGCAAGTGCAAGTGCATTAACACACACACACACACACATATTCGGGGCGGGGAGGTATTATTGGTAATGGCAGGTTTGTGGTAAACCTAAATAAAAATACGTAAATTTTCTCAAAGTAATACGGAGATTATTAAATAAATAATTTTCTTCTTCTGTTTTTTTTTGCAGTGCATGAAATGAAAAATAAATGTCTAAGTATTCCAAATAAAAGTTTCTAACATATTAATAATGTTAAAAGTCTGACTTTCTGGCCTCGTGTACATGAATAAACTTTCTAATAGGAAAAAAAAAAAAACTTCAAGCAATCAACTGGAACAATGGATCATGATGACTTTTGCTTCTTTTTTTATTCACTTTTTCTTTTGCCCTTTTTCAACTCGGTTGAAGCAATTAGATGATGAGGAATTTAGTCTCATGCTCCTAAATCATGTTAGACAGTTTAACCTGGCACCAACGACTTATAAACTTTCCCAGCGTGCACCATGCCCAAACATCTGTTTCCTCACAGCTGGGGTTTCACAGCTGACTCGACAACCATTTCTATCATTTCGGATCCGCTTTTGAAAGTGATCAGATCGTCATGTGTGTTTTTTGTGTGCGAGTCTGTGTGTGGGACACCAGCTGTGTGGTGTTTAAGGTTCAGTGAAAGTAGTAATCAGGCTCTTTCCCAGCACTGAGTGTCACTTACTGCAACGGTAAAATAACTATGTACTAAACCTGGCATTATGAGGCGAGACTGTGTGTACAGCTCCTGCTTTTTTATTGTTGATGGTAAAAGCTTAGGGCTATGTTGCTCATCTTTAATTTAAAAAGCTTTTTGTATGAGACAGAGCGGAGGATAAATAGTGCGGGGCGGGCGACACGGGGCCAACTGACTGCTTGATGAAGAGAGCAGAGGACTTTATTATCAGGCAAAGCGTGGTTTGAAGGGGTGCGTGGTTCACTGTGTGTTTGATGGGAAGTTGATTTTGAAAATGGATTAGTGTACGAGTTGATAAGGCACTGGTATACATGTGCACAGGTATATACTGCTGTAAATCAATATCATTTTAAGCTTGGAATGGACTGATTTCAAAGGTTTTGCTGTACAGGATTGTGGAACAAGTCTCGAGCCACCCCTTATGTCTTCATATTTTTCTTTCCAAAGAGCCAGACGTTCTCATATTTTTAATACAGTCTTTAGGAATAGTTCTCCAGGCTTCCTGAAGGACTTCCTCAGTTCTCATTTTTGGCATCTTATTTTCAGTCCAGACCTGGACAGCCTCTTTTTTCCCCATTTTTGTAATTTCATTTCATGTAATATGTAGACACGGTGGTTGTCATGCACACTCGTAACACGACCGGCACTAGAACCCGGAAGTAGTACGGTCGGGTTTCCAGGAAGCATAAAAGGAGACAAAATGGCGCTTCACATTGCTCAGTCATTGAGTTCGCCCATGCCTTTGCTGACGCTACGTCGACTATTTTGTGAGTACTCACCGATTCAGGTTGCTTTTTTGATTGAGTGTGTGTTGCTAGAACGCGGGTTTATTTGTGTAGATCCTTGCTCTTTGCGTAAGAGAGTTCTTAAACTAATCGCATGGTTATCCTGCCTATTCGTGCTGCTTTCGCGTTTGAGTTTACCATCCACGTTTATCCTTCGGTGGCTCGTGACAGAATGACTGAGCCAAAAGCAGTAAACCCAGTGGAGTTTGCTCGCCTCTGTGATGTGGTTGACCAACATGCCGAACTGATCAATAAGCTCCGTGGTGAAGTCGCGTCTCTCCGAAAGGACCTCCAAGACGTTGCGGCCTTGCGCCACAAGGTGGCGGAGTTACGGCAGGAGAACGCAACCCTCCGCGGGGTGGCTGCTCAGTCAGCTGGTGCCACGCCCGTCGCAGCGGCTGCAGCGCCGCCCCCCTCCTCTTCTGATGTTTTCATAGCTCTACCGGATAAGTGTGATGGCACAGATGGGAAATACAGCGTTTTTCTAACCGCATTGGATCTTGTGTTTGAGTTCAATTCCACCAGATACTCCACAGACCGACTGCACGTTGCGCTTCTCATCTCGTTACTATCCGGGCAGGCAGCTGAGTGGGCCACGACGGTTCTCCGATCAGATTCAGACACTGCTCATTCATATGGAGAATTCACCCATCAACTAAAGCTAACATTTGAACATCCTGCTGCTGAGGTGGAGACCGATATGAAATTGTACCAACTGCGGCAGGGAGGGTCGTCCGTGAGTCGCTACACCGCGGATTTCCGTACTCTCGCCGTGCAGACCACCTGGGGAGACGCCGCCCTCCAGACGGCCTACTACGAGGGACTGGCTTCACGCATAAAAGATGAACTCACCGGACGGGAGATTCCGACCACACTGGAGGGACTGATTCAGCTCGCTCTCCGGATTGACCAGCGCCTGCTCTCCCATCCGAGGCCAGCCCCCCGGACCCTGCCGCCCATCACGCCATCTTTTTCACACGCCACATCCCAACCACCAGCCTTCACCACCACCGCTATGGCACCCACCGGATCTCCACCTCCCACCGTGGTTGACACGGGAGCCGGGGAACCCATGCAATTAGGACGCGCCTCCTTGAATGCTGCTGAGCGAGAACGACGCTTCAGGGAGGGACTTTGTGCCTATTGTGGGTCAGGAGAGCACCATAGAGCCATCTGCCCTCTTCGCCCGAGAAACGCCCAGGCCCGGTGAACCATGGAAGCAGTTCACCGGGCTCCCTCCATCTCTTGTCTCACGGTTCAGGTACACCTCCAATTTGGCCACAAACGAGTCAAAAGTTCTGCGCTCATCGATTCCGGTGCCGCTGGAAACTTTATTGACTCTTCATATGCCAAAAGATTGGGGTTGGAGACTGAAGCGTTATCCCAGCCAGTTCGGATTACATCTGTCGACGGTCAGCCCCTTTCCTCCAGCCCCATCATCGCCCAGACTCGACCCATAACTCTCGTCATCGACCAACACCAGGAAACAGTCTGATTTCACCTCACCTCCATCTCCTCTCCACCCATCATCCTCGGACACCCCTGGCTTCTGCAGCATGATCCTCTCATCTCATGGTCTCAGAACCGGATCCTCCAATGGGGGCCGACCTGTCTCGAACTCTGCCAGCGGGCACCGGCTGGGACGTGCTCTAGGGAGTCCGAGGCCCCTGATGTCGACACTAACGCCATCCCCGAGGCTTATCGGGACCTGGCTGAAGTCTTCTGCAAAAGACGCGCCACCCACCTTCCTCCTCATCGCCCCTACGGCCTGGCCATTGAACTTCAGCCAGGTTCTGTTCCCCCCGCGGCCCCCTGTACTCTCTCTCCACCACTGAGACGCGGGCGATGGAGGAGTATGTATCCTCAGCTCTCCGCCAAGGCACCATAAGACCCTCCTCCTCGCCCGCCACCGCAGGATTTTTCTTTGTAAAGAAGAAATTCGGCGATATACATCCTTGTGTCGACTATCGAGGGCTCAACAACATCACCATAAAAAACCAACACCCATTGCCTTTTACCAACTCTGCCCTGGACGCCCTCTCTGGTGCCACCATTTTTACAAAGTTGGACCTCCGGAGAGCCTACAACTTGGTGCGTATCAGAGAGGGCGATGAGTGGAAGACGGCATTCATCACCCCCACTGGACATTACTAGAGTTTAGTCATTCCATTTGGTCTCTGTAATGCGCCAGCAGCTTTTCAACGTTTCATCAACAACGTTCTCCAGGACATGTTGGGCCGATGGGTATTCGTCTACCTGGACGATATCCTTATCTACTCTCGCTCCGTTGAAGAACATGTTCAACACGTCAGAGCGGTTCTTAAGAGACTGCTCGCTCACCAGCTGTACTGTAAGTTGGAGAAGTGCGCTTTTCACGAGCGCTCCACCACGTTCCTGGGTTTTGTCATCTCGTCCCAGGGTGTGGCCATGGACCCACAGAAGCTAGAAGTTGTACGTCATTGGCCCTTACCCAAGACTCTCGGACAACTTCAACGGTTTCTTGGGTTTGCGAACTTCTATCGTTGCTTTATCTGGGACTACAGTACGGTTTCAGCACCATCAACCGCTCTGACTCGGCCATCGTCTCATCACTTCCAACTCAACTCTACCGCCATCTCCGCCTTCCACGAGCTCTGCCGTCGATTCACCACCGCCCCGATTCTTCTCCATCCAGATGCAAACAAACCATTCGTTGTGGAGGTGGACGCTTCGGATGTGGGCGCCGGGGCTGTTCTCTCCCACCGAGGTCCAGACCAGAAGCTAAACCCTTGTAGTTTCTTCTCCAAAAAATTTGACCCCACTCAGCAGTGATACGGGGTAGAGAACCGTGAGCTGCTGGCCATAAAGTGGGCATTGGAGGAATGGTGACACTGGCTCCAGGGTGCCGTTTATCGCCTGGACCGACCACCAGAATCTCATCACCATCCGGAACCTCAAACAGCTAAACCCAAGGCAGGCGCGGTGGGCTCTGTTCTTTGAACATTATGATTTCCACCTATCATACCGCCCGGGGTCGAAGAACACCAAGGCTGACGCCCTCTCCCGACAGCACGAGGAAGACGCCCCCCGGGCGGACCCCGCGCCTGTTCTTCCCCCCTCCAAGATCATCGCCCCACTACGCTGGGAACTGGAGACGAGGGTTCGCCAAGCACAAGCCGCAGAGAATGAACCGGCAGGTGTGCCGCCTGGATGACTCTATGTCCCCAAGAACACCCGGACTGAAGTCATCTAATGGGGACATTCCACCCCTCTATCGGGGCACCCTACAATACGTGCAGCGTGCCTTCCGGTGGCCATCGACAAGTTCGTTCAGGCATGCCCAGTGTGTGCCAGGGCCAAGGACACCAATCAACCAACACCTGGGGAACTCCAACCGCTTCCTGTTCCTCGCCGGCCCTGGACACACATTGCCATCGACTTCATCACGGGCCTGCCGGACTCCGAGGGAAAAAATGCCATCTTAACCATTGTGGATCGGTTCTCTAAAGCTGTGCACTTGGTGGCCCTCGCCGCCAGACTCCCGTCAGCTAAAAGGACAGGGGGCCCCAATTCACTGCACGGTTCTGGAAGGCCTTCTGCCATCTGATCAATTCCACCTGCAGTCTCTCATCAGGTTACCATCCTCAGACTAATGGTCAGACGGAACGGACCAACCAACAACTGGAGCGCTACCTGAGATGCTTCGTCGCCAACTGTCAGCGCTCCTGGGCCCGCTATTTCATCTGGGCTGAACTTTCCCATAACCTCCATGTTTCCTCCGCCACCAAGTTAAGTCCTTTTGAGGTATTCCAAGGTTTCCAACCTCTGATGTTCGAACATCAAGAACCGGAGGTTGAGATACCCGCGGCCCAATAGTTGGTACGCAGGTGTCGACGGTCGTGGGTCCTAGCCAAGGAAGCAATCCAACGTGCTAACACTCGTTACACCACGCAACATCGCCGTCGACACCCTCCGGGACGATTGTACCACGTAGATGACAGTCACCTGACCTGCTGACGCTACGCCGACTATTCTGTGAGTACTCACCGATTCAGGTTGCTTCTTTGATTGAGTGTGTGTTGCTAGGTTTATTTGTGTAGATCCTTGCTCTTTGTCTAAGAGAGTTCTTAAACTAATTGCGTGGTTATCCTGCCTATTCGTGCTGCTTCCGCGTTTGGGTTTACCATCCACGCTACACGGGCTAACTGCTAAGGCTTTTCTGTTTATCCTTCGGTTGCTCGTGACATTGGTGTAGTGGTTAGCACTGTCGTCTTGCACCTCCAGGGTCCGGGTTCGTTTCCTGGCCAGGTTCGATTCCCGTCTCTTTGTGCATGGAGTTTGTTTTGGAGACGGATGATTCGCTGTGGCGACCCCTGATAAGGAACAGCCGAAAGACGAAGAAAAACGAGGCATTTCCGTCTCTGCTCTTTGGTTTCTTTATGATATCAGCAGGGATCCCTGGGCTTGCTCCTTTGTAAAGACTTGCTTTGTCAGATTTAGTTGCTCCCACTTGTTGATCGGTTCTAACACAGT
This sequence comes from Clarias magur, assembly GCA_013621035.1. Classification (NCBI taxonomy): domain Eukaryota; kingdom Metazoa; phylum Chordata; class Actinopteri; order Siluriformes; family Clariidae; genus Clarias; species Clarias magur. The sequence goes on from QNUK01000284.1 coordinate 824,347, forward strand.
GATGTTGAATGCTTGATTCTGATTGGTCAGAAGGTGGATATAATAGTGTATAACTTTCTGTAATATGAACTGTATGCCTCTGATAGTACTCTCACTCCCTCATTCATTTGCCAAACCGCTATCCTGGGAGGCCTGGAGTCTATCCCAGGGGATGCGTGGCACTAAGTAGGGTACACCACCACCTAGCGTGCCAATATATTGCAGGGCACGGGGATGCACACACTCGCGCAGACTCATTCACTCACGGGAAATCTGAAAACACCAGTTAGCCTTATCTGCTTGTTTTTGGACTGTAGGGGAAACCCACCAAGCATGGGGAGAACATGCAGTCTCCTCTGACAATAATGCTGTCTGTATCAAATCTGCTCATTTTGTGTCCGATATGCAATAGTTTCCATAGTAACAGCTCATTCATAAGGAGATATATTTTGGACCTGTCACATATTGAACACTAAAAGGTCAAGCGTCAACACAGGAGAGTCTCTGGGACAAAGGACATTGTGCTTTCTGGATCCCTGGTAACATGACAAGCTGCAGGTTTTTGTCTTATTGACTTCAAGACAATGAGACAGAGAGAGAGAGAGAGAGTCTAGAAGTTTGTAGGTATAAATGGTTGTAGTTTGTTTATTTATTTATTTATTTATTTATTTTCATCACTACATTAAAGTATCTGCATTGTGTTATCAATTATTAATGTAATTCATCACTGAATGGTGCTTTATAATGTACTGTATTCTTTGCATTTTTCAACACCTTATTTTACAGGGTTATTTCTGGCCAAGCGCTCAGTGACGCACATTTTAACTTGATGCTTCATTTTTGTGGTTAAACAGCACAGGATTGTGTGACACTATTGTGTCTGCGTGTCGCACTAGCAACCAGCCAAGTCAGTTCCTGGTAAGCCATCACTCCAGTCACGCCCAATAATAACCTTGTGCCTTGTGGCGCGCAGGCCCGATTAGGAGCAGGTGGCTCCGTGGTCACTGTTTAATTCTCAGATCTGAGAGAATTTCACCGTGTTAGTCATGTTCCAGATTCCTGATTTCATACGTCATGTTAGTCATCCAGGACACATTCTTCTGACTGAGACGTAAGTGACAGCGACAGCACCGCGGTGTAAATAGTCCAGGTTGTACCTGTAAGCATTATTTCAGGGTTGGTGAAAAGTCTTCCCATGCATCTGTATAGCAGCGCTGTAGTTTGTAGTTCAGTGCCCTTTTTTGTTTTTGTTTTTTATAGGTAGTCACATTTTTTGCATCGTTCTGATTCTTTTTCAACGGCAAGTTTTCACAAAGTGGACACACCTTGTGTTTTTGTTTGTTGTATGTGTGTGTGTATACAGTGTAATATATATAATGTGTGTGTGTGTGTGTGTGTGTGTGTGTGTATCTTTTGTTCTAAACCAGGAAATAATCAGCCTAATGCTTTCTTTAACTACTGCTTATGTTCCATAGAGAATCCCAGAAATAAAGTTTATATGAATCCACAGAGCTTAAGTAGATATAAAGAACAGTTCTGTTCAGGATGTGGAAGCAGCAGAGCACAACACCGAGGATTATGTATATGGAGCCATAGGTCTTAACAGGCATCATACAGAAAGATCCATTTAATAAAATTACTATAGGCTACTAATAGACCATCTTCTTCTGAAGACTGTGTACAGTATGTATGAGGGGTGGCTATGACTGTGAGTGATACCTGACCCAGACAAACCGAAAGATGTACATTTCCATGCCCCTGGTGGAAGTTCATCAATAAAAAGTAGAACCTTGAGCGTCATCTTTGCCTGGGGAATCTGCCTGCTGACCTCAATAAAAAATAGAATCAATTTCCATTAGTTAATTTCCCCTTCACAAGTTATTCAAGGGTAACTCTGATCAGCTCTCACATTACACTGTGTCTATATGTCTATATCCATCCTTACATCCATCCGTCTATCTATCTATCTATCTGTCTGTCTGTCTGTCTGTTTGTCTGTCTGTCTTATCTATCCATCCATCCATCCATCCATCCAACTTTGTGAATTACAATGGAAGCATTGTTTTTTTTCTTGTTTCTGGGGGAAAAAAGCCTTTATTCTACAGATTATTTTGGAATTTACCATGGAAAACTAAAATAATCCTGTAATTGACTATGTACAGTAAAAGGGAAAATAAACTTATTTTGAGATGAAAACCCGAGTGACTTGTCTACTTCCACATAATTTTTCAATTCTTAGACAATTAGCAAAATAATCCTCATCATTAACGTCTTAATTAATGAATTAAAATCTTATTTTACAATGACTAAAATGAAATACATGTGTTTGAGCACCTAGTATAGACTGAGATCTAATAATTATCTCATATTGTTTTTACGACGTTACCTAATCTGTGAAAAACTGTGAAAAAACCATGACGAGTCAAGTCCCACCTTCATGCCTTCGCCTGGATTCCATTTTGCGCCAAGTGAAGATCTAACCAATCACAGATCAGACTGAATTCTTAAAGCCAGTGATATTTCAGGATGCATGATTTGTGAGAAGAGGGTGGGAAGTACTGAAACTTGACCTCATCGTTCAGGATAATCTTAGTTAAAACTAATCTAAAATTATTCATAAATGTGTTTTAGATTAACAGTGAGATGAAATCATTCATGAATATTGCTCTGAACTATGACAAAAAAAAAGAAATTAAGTCCCGCCTTAGTGTTCTAACCAATCATCGCAGAGACTGAATTCTTGCAGCCAATCATGACGCAGACGGTGGGATTTCCTGACCTCACACCCGCTTACTAACAGAGTTGCAAGCTATTTTAAAACTTCTAATCACCTCTTGTGGGCACTGTGGTCTTGCACCTCCATGGTCCGGGTTCGAGTTGTGTTTGCATGGAGTTTGCAAGTTCTCCCCGTGCTTGGTCGGTTTCCTCTGGGTACTCTGGTTTCCTCCTACGGTTCAAAAACATGCCGATTATAGCGTGTGAATGAGTGTGTATGTCTGTGTGTGCCCTGCGATGGATTGGCACTATGTCAAGGGCATACCCCACCTTGTGCTCTAAGTCTCCTGGGACAGGCTCCAGGCTCCTCGCGACACATCAATCAATTAAGCTGCTATAAACAGTTGTTGCCTTACCAGCCTCTCTCATTGTGAAGTCAAGTAGCTGACTGCATTCCGTGTTTAATTATGTTCCAGAAAGAGTTTTTAATATGGAAATAAATGACTGTCAGAGTGTCTGTTAGAGAAAATTCATCAACTTGTGTATAGGATCAGCCAGATTATCTGGTCATTGAGGTTGCCGCACAGTACCACGCCTGTGGTTCCCTGAGAACCAGCTGTCCCATGAGCCACTGATTGTGGTTGCGCGAGATGGAAACGCGTCAGACTCTCAGGCTACCTTAAACGCTACCACATGCTCTATTTTTATCCAGCGTGGCTCCATTCACACTGTTTTGCCTTGAGCATATCACGTCTGTATTCGCACACAAATGAATCGAACTTTGCATAAAAGAAGCAGTATACAGTAAGAACCAATGTGTGTTTTAGTTTAAGGACAACATGATTGAAACACACTGTAGGTGGTGCTACAACACGGGACTTTCTCAGACTGTGCACAAATACTCCCAAATTGTTCTCGTGAGCGTCCAGCCAAGAAAAATGTGGTCTTTTCCCTTTTCTTTTTCTTGTGCAGTTTTATTCCGCTCTATTCAAAAAAAGCCTTCCTGTTCCATGAGCTTGAAATCTGCTCACTTCCTGTTATTGTAAGTCACAAAGTTAGTCACAGATCCACGCACACACACACACACAAAGTGTCTCCAACCCACAATGAACTGGTTCTATTTTGTTAAAGGAGTAGTTTGTATTTTGTAACGCCCTCTACTGGCTGTGAGCCAACCTGCACCTACAATAAGCTCATTCACGTTCATGTACTGTAACCTTCTTTGCCGAAAGTACTGAATGCACAGTATGTCTCGTGAGATTCCTTTTAGGGTTTTACTTTTGTCATGCCTGATTCCTTAATGCAAAATACATATCGTTCTGAGAAACCAGCGATATCTGATACGTCCTGAAACCACAAGTCTCCTTTTTTTTATATCAAATAAAACTGAAATTTGTTTTTCAAGAAATTTCCCACAAATGTCTCAGGGTATGAATCGCCACTCAAGCTCTCTCTATCATCGGCTTTTCCTGTAGTCCTGTTTCTCGTCTGCTGATGTCAGCCTGTGTTTGCGCAGCTTTTGTGTAGTCATTTCCTGCTGGTGTGTGTCTGTATAGAGGGGAAAGAATCACACACAGTAAATACTGTTTTTAAGAGATAAAAGAAAGATGTAACAGTGGATTTTCAGTTAATCTGTGATTTAATCACAATTTTAAAATACTCAGATTTACATGTATTATAAACGTGCTGTGTTGGAATAAAGAAATGGTTAGAGGAAACATTTTTATGATATCTCAAACAAATGTTAAATGAAAATCGTTCAAATGCACTGGCTGGGCAGTCCGAGGTGTGGCAACCCACCGACAATGTGGGCTAGATGGGCTAGGTAGATCCTCAGATCCAGAAGTAGAACCTTCGCCGTCTGAGCCACCACTCCCACACCTTACATTTAGTTTGTTCATGTAAAAATTGTTCCCCATAAAGGAAGCTCCAGCACACAACTTAGAAGCTTTTTGTAGTGAAACTTGCAGTTCATCACGCCTGGTGATGAGATTATGGGAAGCCATTAGGGTCAAACTTGGCCATATGATTAATTTGCATTTAAAAATAGTAATGCTTTAAAATTTCTAGATTAATCACATGCGTTAATATTGACAGCTCTGTGTCTGTCCCTGGGGTGGGTAAATAATGTTTTTTCCCAATCCTTCCCAATTCCAAAGAATATCCTGTCTGGCATAGTTGGAGCAGGGAATACACTCACGTGTGCAGGACAGAGGATACTCCAGGAGCATGCTTGGCTGGAAACCTGTTCTTACTTATGAACTTATAATACCAGATTGGCCTGTTTTTTTTTTTTTGTTTGTTTTTTCAAGTATGTAAACATTAGTGATACAAGTACTGCAAGTACATTAACGGTGCTCTCTTGTGCCCCCTGCAGGCCTGTCTGAGGAGAGCAAGGTGCTCACGCCAGCGTTCACCGATTCCCTGCGTCTATACAGACAAGCCAAGGGTCACTACGGCACCTGGGACATGATGTGCGGGGATCCAGCACAGGTCAGTTCTCTAATCACAGCCCGGACTCAGGGTCAGAGTAGGACAGTTTCACCAAGTACATTTTATAACTGGATATAAAATTACTTTATTATATATTTACCTGTTGAGTTTTGAGATCTAATCTTGAGATTTACGTGAATAATAGTCAGCTCGTGTTTGAACTATTCTTGCTCATATACCTTTAAAATGTCAAAACATTTAAGTGAATTTATATATATGTATATATATACCTGTTATAACAAGATATATAGACCTGTTATAACAAGTTATAACTGCACAGTCAAAAACATGAGTCAAGCAAAATGCTTGGTTTTTATATTTTCCAATATTATTCATAATTTGAACGATGACTAGAAGTGGTGTTTTGCCTTACAAGGATGAAAGCAGTCTTAGGAGTGATCTTCAGTGTGCTCTGATTATGAATGCATGTTTAGGTCTTGTGAAAAGGCTTGTTCATCCCACATTCCTGTTCCGGTTTTCTTTCTCCTGTCTTCCTCTCGGATCGTTTGCTTTCTCCTTTCCCGCTTTTTCTCCTTCCTGTCTCTGCTGGTTTGCACTGCTGGAAAGGGTGGAGTTTCCTCTCTTGTGATTTGAATCCAGGCTTTGTGCATGGAGAAGGTCAGATGAGACACAGGTAAAAACAGGTGGTCATACAGTACCAAACAAACATCAGTCTCAATTCAAGGCCCTCAACTTCAATAATTGATGCCTTTAATAATTAAAACATTGCATGCATGTACAGTAAGTCAAACTTCATCCTTAGCCCCAGTAATTAAAGGAACTAGGAAATTGCTCTATTTAATAATAAAACTTGCGGGTTTTTTTATTTTTATAAGGAAGCGTTCCTTTGGGGAACCAGCCAAATGTCAGAGCAAAAAAGGTGTTCTTGTTTCCTTTATGCGTTCTTATTGATGTGTCAGACAGGGTTCACTGATTTGCAGATTGCTGTCCTTTTCATTGACCTGCTATTTGGTCTTTAACTTACAAGGGGCGTTCAAGGCAAACCGGGACTTATGATTACATTTCTTCTTCTAAATGAAGCCATTAAACTGATTGACGTTCAAAGAAGACTTCGAGTACATTATGATGATGATCAGACTCTTAGCCGCAGTAAAAGATTCAAATTGTGGAAGAAGATTGTCTGCCCATGAGCGATTGTCGCGGTCGACGTGGCTCCGAGCACACCGCAGTCCTTCCCGTTAATATTCAGCGAATGGAACGGCTGATCGTTAAAAATCGATGGATAACTTGTCGCCAGTTTGAGGAAGAGAGGCATCTGACACACTGTCACTTATGAACATCACTTGCACATTACAGGGATTCGTCTCATTTTAAGCCAGTTCCACATGTTTTGGCCCATTAAAGGAGTTCCTTGGAGGCCTGTGTTCCAGGCATGAAGGAGGTAGTCCGATCATGGCGTACATCTGGCGTACTGAGAGAACTTTTTACCTTCATTGAATCCAAGCACTAGGACAAACGCATTAGTGTAGCAGGAGGTTATACAGAGAATTAAGGGTCCCGGTTTGACTTGAACGGCCCTCGTAAAAGCCAAGGGAGTTGAGGAGCTTGCTCAATATTTATGTCCGTCAACTCCCTACAGGCCCAATTCGCTGTTTGAGCTTTCACTTCTCTGTCATCTTATACTTCAGATAGATCAGGGTCAAACACATATTTGAATATGATGCAAAGTGCTCAGATCGCACCCTGAGGTCCAACTCTAATTTCGGATCACAGTGTAAGTTCTGTTCAGGTATAGTTATGTATCTTTAATGGGGTTTAAAGATACCATCAGATGTATAATATGAATAATAGAGACATGGGTTATACGCTCTGCAAGGTAGAATTTAGTGCTTTGTATTAACTGAGATTTGTTGTTTTATACTACAAGTCTTCGTGTGTTCTTCTGTGATATGCTGCTGTCATAACAATTGCCTACCCTCAGAAACACACCCAAAGAAAAAAATGTCTTGTTACCAGAAAAAGCTCTGCCGTGCATGCTTTCACGGTGGTGATTCACAGCTAGTGATGACAAAACTGGTGACAGTCCTTAAGGTTGTGTGAGTAAGTGAAAAAAAATGCCCTTTTGTTTTTACTTCTCTTGTAGAGTCACACATTGTGCAGGAAGGATTCTTATTTTTGCATAGAATTCAGACTTGAAAGTATCCTGATAAAAGAGGAGAGCATGGACAGGATCAGGATTTTTCTCATTCCCACTGATTTCCATGCCAAATGCACATGCGACCTCAACTCTCGCACCACATGTACTGTATAGCTCTTATAAAAGCCCTTGCTTTGGTATCCTCAACCAGTAACCATGGTTCTATGGCTCGGTAGATCACGGTTACTCATCTTTTTGCTTGTCTTTGTTCTGGACCATCAGTGTGGATTTCCTTGCACTTAACGGAGGCGATGTTTCCAACTTGTCAGAGTTCGCAACTCATATTCCACCTCACAAGGCAGTAACAGAGGGCACCCATAACCATAATAGAACCATCAGGATAGCTTCCTTTGGAGCCTTTCCCATTCCCACTGATTTCCTTACCAAATGCACATCAGAAATACTCCACCTCATGTCTGACCCCACATGTATAGTCTATAAAAGCTCTTGCTTTTCTAATCTCACCCTATGACCCAGGTTGTCCTAGTGGTCCACCATTAAGTCATAGAACAAATCCCATACAAATGTTAGTTTCTATTGTTTTTCTGTGATAAGGTAAATAATTATTTAATGTTTTAAGCTTGGTGGCACCGCCAGGGTCTTGATTCCCACCTATGTACATTGAGTTTGCATGTTCTCCCCATACTTGGTGGATTTCCTCCGGGTACGCCGGTTTCCTCCATTCAAATTAGGCTAATTGGCATTCCCAAATTGCTCTTGTGTGAATGCAAGTGTGTGCTCTGCGTTGGATTGGCAACCCATCCATGGTGTTCCCCTGCCTCATGCCCTAAGTCTCCTGGGATAGGCTCCAGACCCCCTGTGACCCCTTCTTGTGCTTGCATAGTTCTTTATTTGGTTTCTGTTTGGTGAGCATCACTCATTCACAACAGAGCAGATGGGTCGACCAATATACAGTCTATACAATCTGGCAACGGTAGATTGATGGTGAGAGACTTTATTCCATTACCTGTGAGTCGCTAATGACATTATACTGCTGTGAAGACATACTTGCTGAGTCCCAAAAAATCTGAAAACTAATCATCTCCATCATTTTATTCTATTGCTTCATGTATGAATGACACCGTTAGTGCTTCAGGTCTTTACTACATCCTGGTGCAGGCTAAAAATAAGGTGCCCATTGTTAAAAAAAAAAAAACGTAGTGCATGTGTCTATGTGTGAAGTCTGCATTCCCATGGTATTCACTTCCTGACTGCTTTCTCCCCCATAATTCTTCAGCACAAGTTGCTGGAAGTGTGTGTGTGTGCTGTTGTAAGTGATGGGTGTGGGACTTTTTCCTTATTCTAAGAGGGCTTTGTGCAAATTGGCACACACCTTGCACTGCCCGTGCGTGTTGCCATGGAAACAGAATGGGAGGGGGCTCCAGATGCCTGATTTCTCTACAGTGTCTTGTAGTGCTCAATAGAAGTCTCATGCATTGCAGGCAGTAATGTGTTGGATTAATACTGTATGGGAGTAACTGAACTCTCAACAGTTAATTGATGCCATAAAATATCACTGAAAATATTCCGTCAACACGCTAGTTACTTTACATTCCCTGTTTCTCTTGGACAACCTTGTGCAACGTTTATGGTTGCGAAATGTGTAACATTTCGTTTTTTTTATCCTTATTTATTTATTTTCTTTGCGTTTCCTTACTATGGTTTTCCCTTCCAGTTTATACACTGCACTTGTTATAGTGCTCTCTATAGAGCATTCCTGTCTCTCATTTCAGTTTAATCAAAACTAGCCAATCTTGGCTGTGTGTCATGTCATGGATGAATGAGAGAGCACATGTACAATATGATTTACGTGACATGATTTTCTCTGAGTATTCATTGTGACGCAGCACTTTAGAAAGATTCTAAATCCGAAGGGGCGTTCGAGTCAAACTGGGACGTTGATTGTGCACACAGTTATGAGAATGAAATCTCCCTTTATTTCTCTATATAATCCCCTGCTACACTAATGCATTTATACCAGTGTTTCACTCTTACTTGGATACCATCGAGGTAGAAAGTTTTCTTAGTATGCCCGAAGCCATGATCGGACTTCCTGCTTTATGGCTGGAACGCTGGCCTCCCAGGAACTCCTTTAATAGGGAATGTGGGAATGGCTTGCATAACGCCATGCAAGAGGTACGCAGCCTTCTTTAAAGTATTTGCACCACATGTTTTACTGTGTCTCATCAGCATACTGTGCTTGAAGTCTTCTGCAAATGAATGAAGTCCCGGTTTGACTTGAACAGACCAAATACAGTCTCTCTGGACCAATCTTTTCACAGCAGTGACAAAGTGGTGTGTGTGTGTGGCACTGGTATGAGTGTATCAGGTGCAGCAGCATTAACAAGCATCGACACATCAGTGCGGTTTCTGAGATGAGAACCGTCCACTAAAAATATCCAGCTATGTGCATTGATTTTGGAGCGCCCACGCAAGGCTTGTACTGCAAATCTACTAATACATGAACGCATGGACAACATGAACATGAACGCATGGAGCGTCCTGGCTTCCTTCTTGTTTCGGCGCTCTTTGATCTTGACCTTCAGCTCCTACAGTACTTTTTTTTTTTTTTTAAATGTCCCAGTAATAAAGGTTATCTGAACGCATTGTTTTTCAATTACAAAGCACGATGGTTGGTTCTTGTGATCACTGTGTCATTTGCTTGCACCTTGTAATCTGAAGATCCCGGTTTAATCCTGAGGCTTGATCAAGCTTAAGATGATGTTTCATCCAAATGTTTTGGTACGACTTATATTTGTCAAGCACGCCTTTATGACTATAAGCCGAGAGCCCATCCACACACCCACACACGCTCCCTGATGTGGTCAGCACACTTCAAAGCTCGGTTGTTTTTCCATTCACTTCAAACACTGTGAACGAGAGACCACTTCAGGATAAGAGTGTTAGATAATGAGTGTGAGATGATCAAACATCGTATGAGTTTTTTTAGCTTAATATGTCACGCTTTGCAATTGCAAGGCCACCCAGGCGCTGTCCAGAAAATGCATACACAAAAGCTAAAGCCTGTTGGTGTGAGAGTACTCGCATGCTTTTGTGCTTCTTAAAGTAGGAATGCTAAGCAGTGGCACTATGTCATACACCATATGGACAAAAGAATTTAGCCAAACCTGCAATGACCTCCAAATACATATACTTCACTATGGAGTCGGTCCACCTTTTTCAGCTATAACAGCTTCCGCACTTCTTGGAAGGCCGTCCACAAGATTATAAAGTGTTTCTGTGGGAATTCGTGCCCATGCATTCTGTAGAGCGTTTATGAGGTCAGGCACTGATGCTGGACGAGAAGGCCTGGCTCGTAATCCATGTTCCAGTTCATCCGGAAGGTGCTCGATGGGGTTGACGTCAGGGCTCTGTGTTAGGGCCAGTCATGTTTTTCCACATCAAACCATGTCTTTATAGTCCTTGCAAACTGTTGTCACAAAGTTGGAAGCGTAGCATTGTCCAAGATGTCCTGGCATGCTTAAGCGTTAAGATTGTCCATCACTGGCACAAAGTAGAAAGGGATAAAGGGGCATGATTGAAACACCTCAATTCAATAATCAACAGGTTTGGCCAAATCCTTTTGTCCATATACTGTATGACCTAAAAGTTATTTTTATTATTATTTTCAGATTAACTTATTATCAGATTTTAAAATTTTACCGTTTGTTTGTGTGTAGATTCTGGCCAATCTGGTGATGGAGACACTGCATCCAGAGCTCAAGACGAAGATAGGGCCTCGGCTGAAGGGCAAACTGCAGCAGAGACAAAGGAGCTGGATGCTGGTCAGTCCTTAATCCTGAGACGTGATGTTTAAAACCTTCATTTCTCCAGACTCATCAATATCAATAGTAGCATATCATGTTGTGACTATACGTTGTGTATCTAATATGTTTATAGAACACATACAGTACCTGCTTGTTTCGCTAAGCAAGCTACGTTAATATTTTACAATATGTCATAGTAATTAACGTGCTATTCGTATAGGGGGGGATGACTTGAAGTGACCAAAGCTGTATTATTTTGTCCTTTTTGATAACTGTACAACTTATCTGAACTTTTACATTAAATCTTAAGTTCCTGTACATTCCCTTCAAATTTATGTAAACATTAGGTGAACTTCTCGCCTCACTTTAGTTTTCTCTCCATGTGGCCATGCCACACAAATCTCATCCACATCTTTTGCGTAGGCTAAAATGACTGAATTTTACTGCAAAAGCCAAGTATTTCACGTTTTTGAACAGGCAAGTAGAGACTGAAAGGTTGGAGTCATGTGTGCCACAGGCACCCAAGTTTTGTTTCGCATACCCATGAACCGTAGTCGCGTCTCACGTTGGGGTTGTCGGCGTCATCTGTGTTGTCTTAAACCATTAATGGGAATTTGACCAAAGCTTCAGAGAACCTTTATTACAAAGCATAGATTTGCACTAGCAACTTTTTAAGTGGGCCGTCAACCCATGTCTTCATTGGAAGACTTTTAGTATAGAAAGCTTTTTTTGGGTTGAAGTTCAATTTGGGATTTAGCATGATCAGTAACTGAAACTGCGGGAAAGGACAGCTTATGTGGAAAAGAGGCTGTGGGGGTAAGAGGTGACGGTGGTGCCTGGGATACAATCTGGAGTTTGATCGCCACCAGCATGCTATGTATGAAGACGCTAAACATTGTCACGAATGCAACATTTTCTTAGATGTCCCTGATTAAGATGCTTCCTAAGCGGACATACTGTACACTTTTGCCATCACCGTATTAATGATAACTGTTTTTCTAGCATGATTATTTTTTACACTCAGTGACCTCCTGCTGTTTGTGTGTTGGTTGTTTGGTTTGATTAATAGATCACGGATGCAGCGTACAGGCAGGTGCTGAATCAGACCCGGACGCAGTACCAGGCGCTGGTACAGGCCTGTGAGGTAGAGCACCCCCGTCTGGACGCTGTGCTGCGGACAGACATGGACCAGATTGTTGCCTCCAAAGAACATGTTACAGGAAGGATGCGTGGTAAGTCCAAACACTGTTCTGAAATATCGGAAAGTATTCTCAACCAAAGACAGAAGTGGTTGATGTAGTTATTAAAGGTCGGTGTCCACTGGAGCCGGATGAGTAAATGAAGATAAAGGAAGTTGCGATCACATTTCAATAGGATTTATTATACTGTAATCCTTAAAAGTTTCATTCAGTTCTCACCTTTTTCAGAAACCTTTCCACCCTTTATCACGGTCTCTTAATAATCCTGCTTTGCTCCCCTCCCTTGCTCTCGTTATACATTAGTTTAAACTGCATGCTGAAAATGCTCACTAGCTGAAAGAAAAAGGCTTGGCAAGCCAAAGGCACTGTGCTTTTCTAACAGAGCAGTACTGGTAGGACTGCATTCCACACACGGCCCCGGAGCTCATTTACCATCAGGACTGAAACCAAGATACAATTGTTAATACAGTAGTACTGCGTGCAAGATCACGGAAGCTCTTTCGTTTCTGTTGTAACGAGTGGAACGAATGTAGCAGCTGAATGGAACTTAGCTGTGGGTGAGGCTGGGTAATAAGGAAAGGTAGTGCGGCAGAAATGTGTATATCATGGTTCTCTACGACACATGATATGTCTCTTGATATATACTGTAGGTTTGCTCACAAACTGGCTGCAGGTTAATTTGTTTTATTTTTACTTTATATATTGTATTAATTATTTGTATGTATTTATTGTTTTGGGCTGTGGAACGAATAATTTGAGTATTCATTATTTCTTATGGGAAAATATGATTTGGTTTTGGAATACGAGCCCACTTCCGGAATGAATTATGCTTGTAATCCAAGGTTCCACTGTATGTGTGTGTATGTATATAAACTCTGACAGTAAAATGAATTGAAGCAAGATAAAGAGTTCCTCAGAAAAACGTGTGACATTATTTACCGCAATATCATTGTTATATCATTGTTTCTATCAATCATGCTTACTTGGCTTATTATTATTGATGTCAATAAGACCTGCATAAACTGTTTGTTTTGTTTTGATAATGTCACATTGTCCGACGGTCGTGTTTCTGTTTACGCGTGCAGCACTGGTGCTTCCGGGTGCAGAAGAAGTTCTTAGGAGAAACGTGCAGCCCTACATCACCTCCATACTGGAAGCTCTGATGGACCCAGTGGGCCAGGGGTTCTCCGAGGTCAGGGAGGTTCTCTCTCGTGAGCTGGTGGAAATCAGCAAGAACACGGTCAATGATGGAGGCAGAGAGGTGCTTGGAAAGGTGAGGACAGCACAAGGCAGAAAGGCTACTGTGTAATTACCGTTATGTCAAAAGCCAGCCAATCCAAAAACCATAATAAATCCACAAAGAATGCAGCAAAATATTGCCAAGTACAGTATTGCCATGGATACAGAGGGATGTTAAGACCTTTCACACCATTACCTATGTGAAAATCAGAGGCAACATTAACAAATAAATGAACTTAGACCAACGGTAAAAAGTCCAATCAAATACATGTGTATATATATATATATATATATTTTTTTTTTATATGTACATCTATGTAACCTGTTTTTTTATTTAATTTTTTCAATCATCATTGATTATTTGTCGCTTTATCTTCTATCAGCATATGGAGAAGGTCTCCATGTTGGCCTTCCACCCGGTGAAGATGCAGAGCTGCTATGAGAAGATGGAGCAGCTGAGCCTGGAGGGCTTGCAGCAGAGATTTGATGTGTGCAGCCCTTCTGTGTTCATTCAGCGAGCTCAGATCCTCATGCGAGAGGTTCGTTCCTTCCTTTGTCTCTCATCAAACCCGTTATCATCCTGCTTTCTTTAATCCTGTGAATATTTGGTCACGCTGAATAACTGCATATTTTATGTCTGTCATTAACAATACAAAGTAGGCAGAACATGAATATCTCATTTTTAATAGCTGTTCAGTCCACTAAGCAGTGGGAATGCTCATGTTCATGGCTTGGAAAATAAAGCAATAGTGACATCGTGTGGCAGCATGTAGTACTACAGAAGGATTAATGCCGTTGTTTGTACACAGTGCACAAAATTCTGTGGACACAATGGGGACAAGTTTATTTATTATATTAACTTAATCCAACTATTCACATATTAGACTCCTTATTTACAAGTGTACAATCACGTCTTAGCTTTTTTCCCCCTCCCTAAGTGTTTGAGTGCTTTTTATTCCGGAAGCTTCTACCAGCAGAACATATTAGAACTGAGTGAATATATTTTATAAAAATAATTTTAAAAGGTTTTGTCTGTACATTGGTCACAACCCACTCTTTTAATGATATCTTTACGTTTCATACATTGGAGGTCCCGAAACCTCAGAAAAATAAGTCTTAGAAAAATTTCTCTATGTCTGTATGTCAGTCCAGACAGATTTTGTCACAGCATCACACAAAACTGGGTGGACAGAATTTAACGAAACTTAAAATAAACCTATGCCTTAAATAAAATCAAAATGTTGAGTAGAAGACAGGTTATAAGCAGCTATGTGCCAGATTATAAACTGCAAGTTTTGACAGTGTACTGTGCATGCATCAAACTGTGGACGTGTCTTACATCGAGAGCTGGACAGAACTGAATGAAACTTTTGCAGTATTTGGATATCTACAAAGTCTAACCTGCACCATAAGTGAAACCAAAATGTTGAGTAAAGCATGTTTTATTTTGTGTTTGTGTGTATGTTTGTGTGTGGGATGACACACATACACACACACACACACACACACACACACACACACACACACACACACACCAGTTTACCAAATAGAGACTGACCCGCATGCTTGTGAGGATACACAGTAGTAATATAAAAATTTTAATATGAAATATTTTAGCTATAAAACTGTTTATGTATATATATAATTATTTTTTTATCACATTATGGTCTATATATATATATATATATATATATATATATAAACTGCTTTTGTTTTTTTATTTCCATCTGGTCTTCTTCTGAAACTGTTTTTCAACACAGCAAATGGACAATGCCGTGTACACTTTTGAGCAGCTGCTTCACCAGAAAATGGAGGAACAGTCCGGGGAGGAACTGATTAAAACCATCCATCGCTGCCAGGACCGAGTACTGAAGGTAAATCAACTAGAAATCTGTTCAAACCAGCGCTAATGACTAATCTCAGTAATATGTGGTCTATTCAATGGCCTTGTATTTAAGTATTTGCTTATTTATTTAATTATAAAAAGGGAAAAATGATCATTGCTTTAAAAGCTACCATAGAATACCTGCAAACAAGAAGCATGTGCATTTGTTTCAGAAATTCGACTATGATAGCAGTACTGTGCGCAAGAAGTTCTTCAGAGAAGCACTGCTCCAGATCATTATCCCGTACATGCTGAAACAGCTCCATCCCCTGTATGCTCCTGTAAGTATGACGCATCACTTGTCCTGCGTTCTGCCTCTATCTGTGTCTGGATCTCACTCTGTTCCAGGCGTGTGACACTGTGCCATTATTTGTACCTGCATCGTTTTCATACTCTAAATTTATCTAATTGTGCTTGTATTCAGATTTTTATCTGTAGTCGGAGTGACTTAAGCTTAAATCATAAAAAATACACTGTGAAAAAAATCTAGACAGAAATGGGAGCTGTTTTAGCTTGCATGGTCCTGACCAGGCAGTTACTAAGGATGCTGAAGATACATCTCAGTGTATCACATATTCATAATTGGACCCTGACCCTGGCGGTGCAAGGCGACAGTGCTAACCACTAAACCACCATACCACCCTGAGAATATACTATATGTTTTTGTTTTGTTTTTCTTAAAAATTATGCATTCATATTTAGCTACTTCTTTACACTAAGCAACATCTTAAACAAAGATTTCTAAAAGATTCACACACAAATCGTTCTGTATCTACGTATTCTTCTCAGGAACTGCCTAAGTTCAAAGACTTCATCTTTGCGGATTACTCCCGCTTCATATTAGTGGAGAACATTTTTGAAGAGGTCGTCCTGCAGTCGGTCACCAAAGACATCATGATGGGTAAGACGGCGTCCATTCTCTGTTTCTATACGGCACGGGTTCCCAGTTCTAACACTGAGCATTTGCACAAAAACAAACTAATTATGCTTTCTTTTCTTTTCTGATCTTCACTTTATCCACTGCAGTAGATAATCTCTCCTGGATGGGCAAAATACACAAATCCTTTACTTATTTTTTTTTTTCTCCCCCTCCCCATGATTTTCTCCCTAAGTTTAGTCATGTCCAATTCCTCCCCGTCACTAAGGGACTCCCACATTACGCTACTACTACCACTCAGCCGGGAGGGCCGAAGACTATCGTGTATTTCCTCCGAACCACGTGACGCCCGCCAACCGCATCTTTTCGAACTGCTCGCTCATGCACTTTTGGGGGCGGCATAACACACTCGGAGGACAGCGCTATCCGCTCCTTCCGTGGGCTCACAGACGCCCCTGATTGGCTGTAGAGCCGTGATCATTGTGGGAGCACTAAATACTTAGCCTCCGAGTGGCACAGTGGTAAAGTGCTCGCCCTATCATCCGGAGATCGTGAGTTCAAATCCCCGGGTGATGCTGTAAGCTCTTGTAGCGGAGGTCTAGGGAGAGCTGATTGGCCAAGCTCTCTCAGCGGGTAGGGTACCACATTAATCACGGCTCTAAAGCCAATCAGGGGTGTCTGTGAGCTCACTCAAATGGAAGGAGTGGATAGCGCTGTCCTCCGAATGTGTTACGCCACCCACGACAGTGCGTGAGCGAGCAGTGCGTGAGCAAAAAGATGCGGTCGGCTGGCATCGTGTGGTTCGGAGAAAACATGTGATAGTCAAGCAGGGAGGGATGCCGGATACTCTTTCTTCTACTAATCATGGGTGTGCAGGAGCACCTGTGCTTGAAATAGAGAGTAGGTCGTGCTGGCCAGTAAGCAGCAGTTCTAAAAGATTCATGTCCCTTGGAGCAAGCATTTGATAGCTTCTGGTACGTCTTGTAAAGAGGGGAGCCATAACTAGTGGTTGGGAATTGCCAAAACCAAATGTTGATGGGGATCTGTGTGTTTGTACTGTATATCAGGTTTGTAAACCGGGGGGAAAAACAGTTAAACGCGATCCTGAAATTTCCAGTACATAAAAAGCTTAAATGTCTTCTTTTTTTTGTGCAGCTGTGAAGGAGGCAGCTATTCAGAGAAGGCACAATCTGTACAGGGACAGCATCGTCCTGGGGAACAGTGACCCGAATCTCCAACTGCTGGAGGACAACTCTATTGACTGGGCCAGCCAATATGAAGCTGGAGAAAGAGGAGGAGGAGGAGGAGGAATAGACAAGATGCGAAGACGCAGACAGATTGTTTCCATGATTCAGGTAGAGGGCATGTCCCCGATGCCTTATGGTTCCTGTCTGGAAGTACCTGGTGTGGAAGAGATACCTGAAGAGAATGAGACGCCCATGAGTAAAGATCTACAAGACGAATCTGGCGAATCTGCCATCGATAATGATCTCCATAAACGGCCGATCATTTCCGTTCTGTCAAAACCCCTGGAAGAGCCTAGCTCTCCAGATGACATCCAGCAGATCCGTCAGCTCATCAGACCAGTACTTGAGGTGGTCCTTCCTTCATCAGAGGATACTCCCCAGGTTCTGACCAATGGGATGCTGCCTCTTGAGGAAGGGGAGGAGATAGAGACCATCACCACGGTGGATGAATCGATGCCAAAGGACTCTGCAATCGCTAGTGCCATTCAGGAGCTGGAGAATGCTGTTCTGGATGAAGAGTACAATGTAGACTTTGAACTTCCTCAAGCGTCCAGTTCTCGAAACCATGATGACAGCGGATTTCAGTCTCCGACCAATGGGCACGGAGAGGAAGAGGACCATCAGGCAAACAAGTGTGAAGCTGAACCAGTGGATCCTGAGCAGGTGCTGGTAAAGATGGAGCAGGAGGCAGAAGCAAAAAGGGAAATGCTGGTACTTCCAGTCTAACATTTAATCCAAAACATGAACTTTTTTTTTTCTCCTCCATACAGAATGTTTAACTGCAAGTGAAATACTTATGATTCTTGCTATGAAGTTATTATAAGCAAATATAAGAGCCTTGGCCAATTTCAAGATTTAAGAAAAATCTTCCAATTGCATCTGCAAATCATTTTCAATAAGTAAACAAAAAACGAGCAAAAAATACCTTCAAAATAGCCTCAATGATCTTATATTTGTTTTATAACAGAGACAAGAGAATCAAATTGAACTTGCATATATTGAAGAGCTTTTCTACTTTCTACCTTTTTACATTGTATGCAAATGAACGTGCATCATTTTTGTTTGATTTTGAACAGTAATAACACTTTGGAAATAAAGTTCCTGTACTGTATATATTCATATTATTGCCTTACATAGCTTATATATTCCTTAAATATTAAACTGGGCACTATTCACTATTTGTCACTGAAATGTCAGATTTCCCTTTTCATACAGTACAACCATCATTTAGACGTCTGTCTTGAATCACACTAAAGCCATAACTCCATTTAAACACTCAGGTACAGTATGGATACTTAAGCACCAATTTTATGGCTTTATAAGCTAAATACTGTTTCATATTTGCTTCACATTACTACATATTTATATACAAGGGAAACAAGGAGGAAAAATGTTTCAGGTCTTAAAACAGTGTATTTATTATTTGTTTTTACATTATTAATTAGTAGACAGTAGTTACAGCATACTGTACGTCTCGCATCCACATACACAGCACTTGCCGTGTCATCTTTCTGTTCCTCTAATAAAGTGCGAGACATCGAGACAACCCTACGATTATCTCGTAAGGAGACATGACCAAACCTAATGTGGCTTTAAGGAGTAAACACAACTTGTGCTGGTGTTCTGCATACTTTGAAACCTTGCCATGTATTAGGGATTTGTTATTTTCCTTGCAGGAGGACAAGCGTAAGACATCGGCACAGACCCTTATAGAGGTTCCAACTTCAGGTATTTTAATGGAATGGAACTAGAGAATGGCTCTTTTTGTTGTTCCAATCTGTTGACAGTTTTGGAATTCGCAAAACCTTTTTTCTCTAATATCTGTGATGACAGGCAGTGAAACATTTTTCATCACCTTTCTTTTACTTTTGCTACTTTTATTAAAAGAAAATCACCTGTGTATTGTAATTCATCACATGTTTTACTGGAGTCAATATTTTTTCCTCTGCTATTTATTAATCCTGACTGTTTCATCCTTTATCTTTCCATTCCTTTCTGTGAGTGAATGAATAAATAATCCTTTTAAAAAAACAGTGTGATTATTCTACCACTCATTTTCCTCAGCACTAGTTCAGCATTGTAGTTAGATTTTTGCCCCTTTCCCGTTCTCATTTGACTTGTTCAGGTAAAGAAAATTAATATACTCCATATGAATATATAACTTGGTATTTAGAAATATCACCAAAATATGAAGAGAAATTCCAAAACTCTAAAGGGCATGATCTTTGGGTTGATTGAATTTTGGATAATGTTGGGTGCTGATATTTTTTGCTGAACATTTGAAGAAAAATTATAATCTAATATTATTAATGTCATATTATCACATATCAAGTATACAAGTATATGCTTTTGCTGAAGTGTGGATATCAGCCAAAAAAAAATTATACACACAAACATATACTGTGTAATTGTCACAGAAATCACACAAACGTTTACACTAAATTTTGTATTGGGAAAAAAAATAAAAAGTATAAAAAGTAACACTGGGATAATATAACAAATAATCAGCACTTTTAAATCCCAAGGATCTAAAAGAAAACAGCCGTCTCATTTTTCTGTCTGCATGTCTGATTACACATCTCATCACAGTGTCAGGTGACTAATGAACTCTGTGCTCTAGCTTTCCTGTGTGGTCAGCCTCTTAATCCCGAATACACTTTAAATGAATAGAAACATATGCAAAATCATTTGGCAAACCAATTTAATTAAATTAAAAAGAGAATTAGTGTAAAAAAATAAAGAATTAAAAAATAACCACACACATAAAACATTAGTGAAATCAGGTTAACCTTTTTTTGTAGCCCACATCATTTTCACATTGTTTTTTTTTACTATTACTTCCTGTACAGGAAAACAAGAGCCACTGACGTGAGTATCGTGTGTGTCACGGGTTCCGAAAGCTATGTAACCGAAGGAGTTCACAATATTACTAAATCATTTAAGGAGGAAGTTAAATGATTACAGGTTATCACATGCTTCCTTTGTTGGACACACAGAGCAGAATTTTCTGTGCACCTACACATTACGTGTATACTGGAACTGACCTTACTAACCAGTATCGGGTCACCCGACACCAGCAGAACAGGGTGTCCAAGGGCTAAAGCCATAAACTGACAGAGCAAAATGATCATGTATGTAGAAACGACACTGTTTAAATCACAGTGGGTTAAAAAGTACCTTTTAAAAACTGCACAAAATTGAATGTTGCTTTATGATTAAGTTAATTAACAGCTGGTGTTATCTAAAAAACAACAAAAAACATATCTATGCAAATTTCCCTGCACTACCGACTTCCACATACTGGCTAACTAACACATGACCTACTCCATCACTAGACCGGCAGCCCTTTAGTGTAATGTATAACTTGTCATTCTAGAACAAGAAAAAGGAAAGAAATCCCTGATTAGTAGCATCGACTTTATCCCTGGTCAGTTCAACATATAACGTCCCAAGAGCGGGAAAGCAATGAAGTAGCCTAACAAAGAGCCAACAATCACTCCCAGGAATATCCAGACGTTGTAGGACATGACACAGAGCATGAGCATGTATCCGAGAACCACCTGAACAATATGCAGTAGTGTCCTGACCCCATGAAGAAGCAACCTGTAGAGAGAGTCACGGACCTTGTTAGTGAACAACGGTACATCATTTATAACACTAGTCCATTATTGTTCTGTTGCCTTGTGTAAAACAGGTCTCTAAACTAAATAAAGACTAATCAAACAGCTGGTACATATAGATTAATTACGGCCCAAGCACTATGATATCACCACAATGATGTGCATAGCTTACGTTTGCAAAACGCACCCAGTGGATTTTGATGTACTCCTCCTACTGGGTTTATATGATCGGCAACAAACCCGACCTATGTAATCTCAATATATTGAGGATGCAAAATTGCAGAGGGATTTTTGATATCTCAAACGGGTCAGCCGTGACGACACCTGAAATGTATGATAACTAGAGGTTAATATTTTGTGTTGTTGTTGGTTTTTCGGCAAGGGGTCGCCACAGCAGACCATCCAGTCCGCACACACAAGCTTGGCACAGGCTTTACGCCTTTACGAATGCCCTTCCTGACGCAACCTTCCCATTTTATCCCGGCTAGTGGCCAATGGCGCACGGTGCTTGGGCCCACTCATCATAGCTTGAAACTATATACACTACCTAATTTTGAAAAAAACTTGCATACCTTTCAACAGTGGAAATGCCGAGACCAGGGGTAGTCGTATTCTCTGTGGGAGCCAGAGAAATTTGGGAGGGACTGTTGGGTAATGATGAAGCGCTCTCAGTATGTTCGAGCACTGGAGAATCTGAGCAGGGAGGAGTTGTGCAAGTGGCAGAAGTGTCTAGAAGAGGTTCAAAACGTTTTACAAGAACCATACTCCACACCTTAAGGAGCTCGTAAAATACTGTGAGCAGCAGTACCACCACGACTGAAAGAAACATTCCTGTAGACAGAAGAAAGCATATTGTTTTCTTTAAAAGCACGGCATATACAGTACATGGGTGGGAAAGTTTCATTTAAATGATGCCATTAAGCAGGTTGAAGCCTGGGTTTACTGGAAACCTAATACACTAAGGCATGTTAATTAACATAATATTAAAGGAATTATTCTATTTCGAATTAAAAAAAGAATGTGTCTGAAATAACACCCAAAAACTTTGCATGTGTCCAGGAGCAGTATTGTTTACTCTCACAACACACTACATATACTAGGGCTGAACTGAACCAAATGGGAAAAAAATGGGCATAACCTTTTTATGTGCACATGTTTGCAGAATAACTCTTCCTCTATACAAAGGTATGACTTAACATTGTCTCCAATGCAAGCCATGCATTTGTGCCACTGCTAAACCACTTGATGGTCCCTCGCTGCATGGTTTATTTTCAATACTGGTTTAGTCTTCTTTAAACGTTATCCATCTGTGCACATTGCTCTTGTCAATGTGTAGCATTGTATGCAGTATGAGACCATCAACTGTAACAAAGGGGATTTTCGAAGTGGAGATAAGAATTGGGTGTCCGCAAAAGCTACAGCATGCTACAAAACGTAGTGCCGCCATGTCACATGACTTCAAGGAGGTTTAACCCGGCAGGATGGCATCACTGGTATCATAAAGCCAATGTGTCTTTTGGCAACTCGGGTCTACTACTGAGCCAACAATGCGCCCTATCACTGTTAACGAAACTGTAATATTTTTGCTATACAAAATCTCATCCGTACCAATATAGTGTAATAAATAAAATAAAGTAATATACTGTGTAGATCTTCATATTGCACTGTAGGACTATTTGACTATTTGTAAGTATCCTTATCCATGGCCTGACCTTACAAAATCGGTGGTTTTCCGTGCCTTTATATAGCACTGCCGTATTTTCCTCTAGCACTTCTGCCTTAGCTAATGACATCAGAGTGTCTAATTTCAGCGAGGCACATTTAAATAAAAAAAATGCAATAACAGTGACCCTTGAACCTTCATGTCCTAAGTGCCTGTTTACCTTGAATAAGCAAGTGTCCAAGTTTTTCCATTGTTGACATCATAGCGATATGAGAAAACAATCTTCGGGATCACAATCTTCAGGATTGTAGGTTAACTTAGGTTTAAGATTACACACAGTTAAATGCCCATGTGACTGTCTAGGTTCCCAGGTGTTTAATTACTGGGCAATAGCGTAATGGTTCTGCATTTACACTACCAGCAGTCATACATAGCTTGAAACTTGCTACTGTAGGTCATTTCTTTAAATTCAAATCACATTGGCTTAAATTTAAACCCTTTATTCGTGTTTAATGGTGTGCATTTTTTATCCCATCATAAACCTTGTTGTTTGTTAGCAATTTGAAATTTAAGTCAACTTTTACAATGGTGTATTTACCTCCAGGTCCATTAACACTCCAGAATTCAAAGAGCAAAGTGACAGTGCTCGAAGCTTCAAAGAACATCTGCATCTGAACAGCAGAAAGAAAAAGAAACGTTATAGTAAAAAAGTCATCAGATGCAAGCATTTCACAAATAAAAAAAAAAGATTTTATATATACACTAACTTGTCTAACTTAGTGTACCCGAATGTGTGCGCTATGAGGAGAAAGCTGCCACTCTTCTGTTTTAGTCAAGGTACAGAATGTAGAAAAGCTTTTACATTTACTCATTTTTGTTTTCTATGAAAAAGGCATTGTGTACAACAATTTTGAAAAGAAAGTAAGTAAGTAATAAGCCATTTTTAGCGTAAGGTAGCTTTCCCGGTAACTAGCTAGCATGACTAAACTAGCTTGCTAGATATTTCCAGAAGCAACATGAACCAACACTAACAGAGTGAGCAATTGGTAAGTGGTTAACAAAAGAAAAACTATGTTCGGCGTTCAAGCATAATCCGAGACTTTTGATTGTGCAGAACACCATTATGAGATTAAAACCTCCCTTTATTTCCCCATATATACAGTATAATCTACACTTCTACACTAATGCACTTAACAGTGTTTCACTAGTGATTGCATAATGTCATTATAGGAAGTTTTCTCAGTACTATCCATGTGAGCCACGATCACGTCTGAAACTCTGGCCTCCCAGGATCTCCTTTAATGGAGTGCGGTCAGGACTAAACGAGGTATGTGGTAACTCCCAGACGAGTGGTCTTCATGAACGCTTGTCTGTACAGTTCCTACAGATGGAAGAATTTTTAAAAAGTTTGCACTATTCAAATTTCAGATAAGAGTCACTCACTAGAAATGTCATCCCAAGTCCTGGTTATACCTGAATGCTACTTGTACATTTCTTTATTCTGGGATATTCCTTACCAAGCATGCATGTTTAAGCCATTAAATGTACCGGCACAATAACATAAAACTGTCACATTGATTCTGCTCACATTACAAGGACAAAACCTTACTTGTCTTTCAGAATGTGCACACGGTGGTCATGCATCAGGAAAATTCCATGAAACCCACGTACGCTTCATTTGAATACACACTCATTGTCTCAACCTTAACCATAGGTATTTGTTGTGATTTTGTGCTCATGCAAGTTGCACTTGGTTCAATTTGGTTAAAACAAAGTACAGCGCTTGAGATAAAGCAGCTTCAAGATCGTTAACTGTTTTTCCTTTGTACATTTTAATGCAATGATATCAAAAGGGCAGCATGGGTTTGCTTTTTTAAATCATGTACTGTATAGCTTGGAGCTTGACACACTACAACTGTAAAGTAATTTGACCAACACCATATGCAGTCTGTCCATTTAGGTTCTCCTTGACCACAGCTGCAAGTTAGAGTGTGCCTCCAGATACCGATGATCTGAATCTCAGAATATTTTGAAATGAAATAAAACAAAAGATAAGGTGTGGTCATAAAAAAAAAGGCTCAGAAGACATAATGTACTTTTGTGGTGTGCTCAAAGTGACCTCAGATTAAACAAAGAAAAGCACTGGTGTCTCATAATAGAATCTTTGTCAAAAGTTTAGGCACCCCCAGACAAAATGTCTTTATTAAATGTTATTATTAAAGAGGGAAAAAGATCAGAATAAAAAAGTACTCCTGCTTAAAATATTAAAGAAATGTGTTAATTGGAATTGTATCATGCCAGACTTTGAATCCTTTTACTAGCTAGATATAACTTTTACAACTGATATTAATATTTAAATACTTTCATGTGCTGACAAAATGTAAATTAATACATGCTTGGATGTAAAAAAAAAATTTTTTAATGATGCTTGGATAACAGGAAATGCACCATAAAGGACGCAATATAATGTAAAACAAGAATGTTTATTATTATTATTATTATTCAATGATTAAGGGAACAAAGACCAATAAAGAAGAAGTGAAAAATTTCAAACGGTCCAAATGCACACAGATATGTATAATCTACAGGTACGCTTATTAGGAAAATAGCTCGGTTTTTCAGACCTACTGTTGCTGAGAAGCTTTTATCTTCAATAAACAAAAGATAAAACTGTACTGTTTGCATATGCAGTTAGACATAACTTGGAGCTTGGAGTCTTGCAGCTGACTAAGCTGTACCACGGGTTCGCTAGTGTTAAGAAGTCAGGGACGTTTCACATGTAAATAAATTCCATTTGGTAGATGTTATTTCATGGAAAATTCCAATCTGTACAATTATATTGCACCTATTCTTTTTATTCCTGAACTTTGCATAACACAGAACACATTGGGTCCAAGCTGACTGAATCAACTCATTCAGTTATGTGGAATATGTATCTATGCGGATAAATGATGCATAGTTTACCCCCGGACAGAGTGCCAATCCATCACATACATACACATTCACACACTACAGGCAATTCGGGAATGCCAACTAGCCTAATCTAGATCTCTTTGGACTGTTGGAGGAAATCAGAGTACCTGGAGGAAACCCACCAAACACAGGGAGAACATACAAACACCACACACACAGACCCGAGGCTGGAATCAAACCTGGACCCTGGAGGATCAAGGCAAAATTATTCCAAAATGTTATAATTAATCGGAATTCTTAATTGTTTTATTGGGGATTCTACTAATGTAAGCAGCTTGGACTAACATTTCCTGTATACTAAGCTTGTGTCCATGATCATTCCTAGGAAGAAGAATGAATGCAAGCTGGTATGAGATCATGGTAGTTAAAACTCATGATCAAAATTTAGAAGTATGTCATCAAGATCAAAGAGAAGGTGGTCAAAATATAACCAAGATCACTGAGACTATTACTGGAAGAAAAAGAAAAAAATCCTATATGAAACTCCAGATCAAGCAGTGGATTCACTCACTGACAAATATATAGTATTAATATTTTATATATATATGAATAAATATTATTACTATAATTAAACATAATTACATACCTCTGAGATTACTTTTATGGATCTGGCAGTAAAAGAAAGTGGCTTAAATTCCAGTGTTTGCTGTATGATCGATCAAAAGAAAGTTCTGTCTAAGAGCTGCATTTTATTATTAGCATTAATATTAGTATTATTATTATTTGCAAAAACAAATAAAGTCTCGTTACATTCCGACGTCTGAAATTTAAAACCTTATGCGATCAAAACTAGTATATATAAAACGTTTTGGTAAAATCAGTTTAGTACTAGAACTGTGTAAACAGGCTCTAGAGTGCCTTAATGTTTCTAGCTGGACTTACTGACTTACTCACTCACTCACTATAAGGGAAGCTCACGCTGTATAAATAAACCTACGGATGGGCTAAATACAAAAATGTTTGCTATTCACTAAATAGATGTACTATGTAGGATATAAAGAATGCTTATGATGCACCCTTAGAAAATACACTTTAAAGCTATTTAGAACACAACCGCTAAAGCACGTGACACTCAACCCGCCCTGCTACTTTTATTAGTCGTGCTTTTCATGTGTGATTTAAAAAAAAACATTTGAATTAATTAAAAAGATTATTTAGAAATTAAATAAAATACATTCTAAATGTGTGATTCGTTGACATGTCATAAAAAGGCATGTATTATAGTGTAAAAAAAAAAGATTTTAAACAGCCACTTCCGCCTTTCAGTGATGTCAAGATGGCGTCAAAGTAAATAAGGGAAGGTTTGGGATTTGTGTATTTTAGTCTCTGGATCAGAGAAGCCGAGCTTTCACGGAAATATGTGCAGATAAGCGGAGCAGGACATGGAGTGTTTCGGGAGTTTCATCCAGCTGAGAAAACTTCTCTGGAATATTCCCCCAAGAAGGACTTTTCTCACTTCTTGTGTTAGCTGTGAAGGTTCACGTAGTTAGCCTAGCAGGGCACCGGCTTAGCTTAACAAGCTAGCTAAGTGTCATAAATCAAAACTAAACTTCTTAAACTAACTTCTATTGGTTAGGTTAGGGTTAGATGGATATATTGTCTAGTAGTCGTAGTTTACTCTATTTTTAGTCATTTCAAAATATTTTGTCAAGATTTTATTCAAAGCTTGAGGTTGTTGCTTGATAGTTGTGTTTAATTGTTCCTTGACAGACAGGAGGTTTACGTTTAAAGTGCTTTAATAGATTAAAGTGAGATTAGAGGAGAAAGTTAAGAGAAGGAAAGACCAAAAGTTCTCATGGTCAGTGAAAAGAAATTTTATTTTCTTCAATGAGTAAAATAAGGTTAGGTGTAGGAGAGAATCCCAGCTCCTGCTGTCTGGTCATGGTGCTGCTGCTTGTTGCTGTTTTTACTGGCATTTTGTGTGGAGTTTCTGCTTCTCAAGATGGCCAGACCATGTCTGTTGAGGACAAGTCCAAAATCAGGTACTTTTAAAATATATACACACATCACTATTTTTGTTAGCATTCAACAAAGATTCATTATTCCTAGAAATCACAGCATGCTACAGAAAGATATCAAATACAGTGTATAAGCGTCTGTTCATCCACTTTGAACACAAAAGTTTTAGAAGCTTTTAGAAATCTCAGCCACTGGATGCTTTGCTGAAATCAGCCGAAACTTTATCAGCAGTAAGGATGCCCAGCAACCTAGAGGCTCTTGAACAATGTTGTTGTCTAAGAACTCAGCCATGAATAAACAACGGTACAAAAACATCATCCGAGAGCAACTTCTCCCACTCATCCGATAACAGTTTGGTGGTGAACAATGCATTTTCCAGCATGATTGAGCACCTTGCCTTAGGGCAAAAATTATAACTCAGTGGCACAGGGAGCACAGCATTAAAATTTTGGATCCCTGGCCAGGAAGCTCCCCTGACCTTAATCCCATTGAGAACTTGTGCATCAAGATGCAGGTGGACGAACAAAAACCCACAAATTCTGACAAATCCCAAGAATTGATTATGCAAGAATGGGCTGCCTTCAGTCAGGATGTGGCCCAGAAGTGGATTGAAAGCATGCCACAGCGAATTGCAGGGGTCTTTAAAAAGAAGGGTCAACACAGCAAATATTGACTCTCTGAATAAACTTAATGTAATTGTCAATAAAAGCCTTTGACGCCAATGAAATGCTTGTATTGTTCTTCAGTATATCATAGTGACATGTGACAAAAAGATCTAAAAATACTGAACCAGCAGACTTTGAAAATTTTCAAAACATTTGGCCGTGGCTGCATTTGGTTCTCTGTCTACTCCATAGTAAGGACATACACATGGCGTCCTTTTTGAGATCATTTTTTAAGAAAGAGATGAGAGAATCTTAAATGTGAAGTGAATGTCATAATATTAAACCAGCTTTACCATGCTCTCAGGCAACTCCTTTACAGTATAAATCAACTGTATATATAGTAGCGTCTAGTGAAATCCACATGTGTTTGTGTTTAGTTGAAAGAAAAGTGTTGTCTTGCAGTAGAAATTATCCTTGATTACATCGTTTACTTTTATGTCCTCTCTACTAGCACTTTATGTAATATTTTTAAAATAACTATTACAGAGTTTTGGATATTAAATTAGTTTGAAGGCAAACTGCTGCTCTCTTTGATTATTTTCACATCTGCTAATATATGCACACCTAAACTGCGGCTATATGAACAAAAGTAATTCCACATTTATTCAAGTGCTTCTTACAAGTTTTTCTGTCTAATTGAGTATGTTAAAGTATATAGTAAAGTTAAAAAGTTTAAGATTGAATTGAAAATGTTTTTGTTTGCATTAAGAAAATATAAAACAAAGAAACGAGAGAATGTGTTCAATATTCTGCACTTTTCGTTCACTTAAAAATTATTTATTATTTATTTTTGTACAAAAGGATGTTTTTCTTTGCATTTTCTTTGCATAATTTCTGATGCTTAATTAAAGTATTTCCACAAGTGGTTTTAGATATTTGGACGCCACTATGTTTTGAGTGAAACATTCAACATTCCAGATAAACCTAAACTCTCTTTCATAGAGGTCATTGGTGGTTAGAGGCTGTGTTGTGAAAACACCCATCACCTTTTGCCTAGCATTTGCATTTCATTTGCTGTGAAGCACATCTCAATGTGGGTTATACGAACACTTTGTTTTAACCAAAAACACCTGCGCATATTCTGGGGACTCGACCACATTACACGTTTTTGTACAAACTGAAACTTGTCATTTATAATTGATGTTTTTGAACATGCATATGGATGCAACCTGTACATATCATATAAAAATATTGTACATTTATTATTATTTAAACAGCGTAGCCATGCTGTATCAATACTATGTAATGTATAAGTGATGTCTTGCTGATGAAATGTATCGTTTTATGTTTTTAGGGAACAAATTTTGGAGATGTTCGATCATGCTTATGGCAGTTACATGGTAAGTGATGCCTGACTCCCATGAGAGCTTTAGTTGTTATTGTAGTTTCCACATCAGTTGCTTGATTCATTTTCCTGTTGCCCTTGCTTCAGAAATATGCATACCCAGCTGACGAGTTGATGCCGCTGAGCTGCAGAGGGAGGGTTCGAGGGCTGGAGCCAAATCGTGGAGACATCGATGACTCTCTGGGAAAGTGGGTTTCACTTCCTACCATATAAACTACTTGACACATTTTTGTCCTTAACACAGTCAAAATACTGTATATATACTGCACAAGGAGTATTAAAAGTTCCTACAACACACTGATTTTTATCTGTTGAATTACAGTAATTGTATGATTTATTATTATTATTATTATTATTATTATTATTATTATTATTATTTTCTTTCTTTTTTTCAGGTTTTCTTTGACACTGATTGACACCTTAGACACACTAGCGGTGAGTATGTTTATACTTTTATTTAAAATTGAAGTGCCAGCATTGAAAACTTTAAAAGCCAGCTGAACAAACCTGCTGCAATAGACAGGTTAAACCTAACAACTGAGATAAATGAGATGGTGGAATACATCTGTCAAGCAGCACCATTTACAGCACCATTTAAGTGCATATCAGTCGAGCAAGAATTAAGTGATGGAACAGACAGCCTGAGGTTTTTTTTTTTTTTTTTTTTTGACAATAAAAAAAGAAAAAAATTGTTCACACCTCTGGCTTAACGTTGCTTAACCTCTCCCATTTTTTATTTTGTGCAGCTGTTGAACAGGATGGAGGAGTTTGAAGAGGCTGTGAAAAAAACCATCTCAGATGTTAGACTGGACAACGATATTGTGGTGTCTGTTTTCGAGACCAATATCCGTGTCCTAGGGTATGTGTTTATGTTAGTCAGGGTGACCTGAGGCATAGTAAATTCTTTTAAATTACCTTCTTGTGATGTTCATTTAGGGGACTGTTGGGGGCACATGTGATGGCTGACCTGCTAAAACAGCAGGGAGAGAGGATGCAGTGGTACAGAGATGAGCTGCTGCACATGGCCAAAGACCTTGGCTACCGTTTACTGCCTGCCTTTAACACCACAAGTGGCCTTCCGTATCCAAGGGTAATTGGCTCGTCTAGTCCTTTCAAATGATTTGTGAAACTGTAGCGTACTGTTGTGTGTGGGTTTTTTTTTTTTTTAGATTATTTTTTTTTCTTGACAGAGATTAAATCTTCTTATGACACAACGGTAATATAAATGTATATTCTAAAATATAGTTTGTCTTCCATCTAGGTGAACTTGCGATATGGGGTTCTGAGCCCTCTGTCCCGTACAGGCACTGAGACAGACACTTGCACAGCCTGCGCTGGGACCATGATTTTAGAGTTTGCTGCACTAAGCCGACTCTCAGGGGAATCTGTGTTTGAGGTGCTGAGCGCAAACATTGTCTTTCCTATCACTGTTATTTAGTTAATACAAACCAGCTTCGCAAAGCAATAGGTAGCAATTTTTTTCTGATTTTACATAGTGACGTATGACGTATTACATAGTGACTTTTCTGTGCTCATCAGGAACATGCACGAAAAGCTCTGGATGTCCTCTGGGAGAAAAGGCAAAGAGGAAGTAACCTTGTGGGCACAGTCATCAACATCCATAATGGGGACTGGGTCCGCCGGGGTAAGTCTTCAAGCTTTATTACGGTGCTATAGACAGTCGTAGTCAGATACAAAGGCTTGAGTTCTCCTGGACCAGTTACAGGGTTTTGTTGGAGAGATAAAAGTAAATTGAAAGTTTGGGATCTAGATCTATGAAATAAGACATATGGAATTGAGTAATTATGTAACAATAACAACAGTCAGTTGTTATTTTAAGATGTAGAGGTCAGCCTTTCTGGAACAGTTCTTGCAAGAACCGTATTGTCAAGTTCATTTACAAAACCCATCAAGCACCAAGATGAAACTGGCTCTCATGAAGACCATCCGGGAATGCAAGACCAAAACTTTAAAACTCTAAATGAACAACTTCTCTGCAGCAGAGGTTCAAACTATAAAATAACACCAACTAACGGCACCTCGAATTAAAGCTGTTATGAAGGCTTTACAGATCATAAGTCGCAGATACATCTCAACATTAACTGTGAAAGGAGATTACTGCATATTTTGGACGCCTTCAGCATTGCTTTACAACGTAAAAAGAAATCAGAAAAAAAAATCAGAAACAACCATGGAATTAGTAATACTAAAATTTTTAGGTGTATTTGCATATAGACCAGTTTGTATAATATATTAATACAAGATAAGCAAATGCCCAAGATAAGCAAATGTTTTGTCTGGACTATTATAATTTTTTGTTGTTGTTGTCTGGAAAACAGACATGTACATTTTATATATATTTTTTTTTTTTTTTTTTTTAGAATGAATGTTTAAAAGCAAGGCACCTTATGATCGTCCGGTGCTCCTTGGCTGTATTGTGCGCTTCAGAACCCCACCCCTGTTGCACTTCATGCAACACCAGAGACTTATAGCTGACTGTAAAGTTTTTTTTAACCATCTTTGATTGGTATGAACAGATGACGGGCAACAATTTCCTGATTTAATTCCAATCAGGAATTCACCAAAAGCAAATTACACCAAAAAGACTTGCAGTGTAGTGCAATGACTCTGTTGTGTGAGTGTGTGAGTGTGCTCTGCAGTGGGCTGGCTATACATTCAGGGTGTACTCTGCCTTGTGCCTTGAGTTTCCTGGGACAGTCAAATTTTTATTAAGATTTACAAGATCTTATTTATTTAATAAGATTTATAGATGGTGGATGAAAGGATAGACTCTTAGATGTTTTGGGCGACCAAAAAAAAACAATGTATTCCATAATATATGTTTCATTTGTCCACACCAACTTGAGCACCTGGTCCTTAGTAGCACCTTGTTTATTTATTGCCTTTTTGTTTGTATAATACGTAAATTTATTGAAAGTCATCTTGTATGGAATTTGTGTTTAATGGTATTGGAAAGGTTGTAGGTCTTCGTTGATATTTTTTATTAATCCCCCCCCCTTCTGTAGATAGTGGTGTCGGAGCCGGAATAGACTCTTACTACGAATACTTGATGAAGGCGTACATTCTGCTAGGAGACAACGTATACCTCGAGAGGTTTAATACTGTAAGAATCATACCATATACCATCACACTTTTGTTAAGATTCTAAGTTTTATTTTGCTTGCTTGTAATTTGAATAATGTGTGTGTGTGTGTGTGTGTGTGTGTGTGTGTGTGTGTGTGTGTGTGTGTGTGTGTGTGTAATAGCACTACAGTGCCATAATGAAATATATCAGCCAGCCTCCTCTGCTGCTCAGCGTGCACATGCACAATCCCACGGTGAACGTGCGCAGCTGGATGGACTCATTGCTGGCCTTCTTTCCTGGACTGCAGGTCAGCTGGTTCACTATGAGTTCCAGTTATAAACACTCAATGAAACTGAACGTCTTGTCTTTAGTTAAATGAGATGATAATGTTCGTGTAATTTAAAAGTGTACTGTATTGCATGCAGGTTCTAAGGGGAGACCTGAAGCCTGCTATAGAGACCCATGAAATGCTTTATCAAGTCACAAAACAGCACAAGTTCCTTCCTGAGGTATACAGCTGATTAAGCAGACTTCACAGTTTACCTCCAGTGCACTAACTGCCCGCGTTATCTAGTAAGCTACTATTTGTAATCTTGTAGCCTTTAAACGACTGTGTTTTGCTTTCACAGGCTTTCACCACTGAGTTCAAAGTTCACTGGGGTCAGCACCCCCTGCGGCCAGAGTTTGCAGAGAGCACATACTTTCTTTACAAGGTAAAAGCAGGTGGATTGAAAATTAAAGAATGAACACATTTACATGCATGCTTATCAGCATGGTTTGAGGTATAAATCTGGATTTCCTTATACCTGAATAGACGGCTGAATTTAACCCAAAAATTGTGATCTTCAGTGCATGGAGAAAAGGCTTGGCTTTTATTTTTGGGTCAAAAGACAGCATGGTGTATGATTTTATATGCCTTATAATCTATTAAACATTTACTAGAATATGACTTAACAGCTGACTTTGCAGCCTGTAACTCCAAGTCATGAGGCACTACAACAAGATACTGATGCAGCTATTCAACTGCCTTTCTCCCAGAAAATGTCATCAGACAAACACACAGCTTCACCTACTGAAATTCATGATCCTGGAAAAAAAAAGAAAGAAAAAAAACGGATTACTGACCGATGTGCAGACTGATGCCGGTCAAAAGTTTCTAATTCAAAAAAGTTTTCTAATTCAATGCTTTTTGTTTATTAATTTTTTTTCTACATTCTAGAACAATATTGGAGACTTCAAAACTATGAAATAACACATATGAAGATGTATAATTAAGTCACAACGATGAGTCAGTGTATTTTAAGACACGAAGGTCAACTGTCCTGGAACAGTTTTTGCAAGGACAGTATTGCCAAGTGCATTTGCAAAACCCATCGAGCACCGTGATGAAACTGGCTCTCGTGAAGCACTGCACTGGAAAGCAAACCAGAATTTACCTCTGTTGCAGAGAAGTAACAGTTTTAGAGTTACCTGCTTCAAAAATCTTAGTTTCAAGCCGTTATGAAGGCTTTACAGATCATAAGTAGCAGGCACATCTCAATATCAACTGAGATTATTGTATATTTTGGACACCTTCAGCATTGTTTTTACAGTGTTGAAAGAAATCAGGAATTAGAAAATGTGCCCAAACTTTTGACTGGTAGTGTAGACTCATTACTTTACACGAAGTATTACAGATCGTTGTGTAACTTGAATAACATTTTAATCCTCACTTTCAGGCTACAGGTGACCCGTATTACCTCAAAGTAGGCCAGTCTATAGTTGAGAAGCTGAACACTCATGCACGAGTCCCCTGTGGCTTTGCTGCAGTGCAAGATGTAAGAACAGGGACACATGAGGACAGGTGAGGAGACGCACTCTGAGAGGAATGTCTGTGATAATAACAAGGACACACAGAGGCACATTTGTAACTAAAACACCTATAATATTATTATGTTAGTTTTTAATTAACCATACCGTAAGAAATGCATTTAACCACGGTAACCAAATGAACCATGCTTAATCTCTACCTTGCAGACTACATTAATAGGGTAGATGCTTACGGTGAATCTGGCTGACCAACTGTTTTCTATTTTCAGGATGGACTCCTTCTTCCTGGCTGAGATGTTTAAGTACCTCTATTTGCTCTTCTCTGAGAAAAGTCATTTGCCTTTTGATATCGATGACTATATCTTCACCACCGAGGCCCATCTACTCCCAGTCTCTCTGTCTAATGCAAAGACGCCCTGTAAAGGCAACAACACGGTAAAAGGGGCAAAATATTCTACAGCTGAGCATAGCATCCCAAAATAAGATGGTGCCAGAAGCTTTCTTTTGTGTCGCCTGTCTTTGATACATATGACCTGTCGTCTCACAATGTCACACGTTTTTCTACCCACAACTTCTCCTAAACCATTCGTAGGAATAAAAATAAATAATAATTCACATAACCTTTTATAAGGAAAGCCTAGATATGCACTAGCTATCTTCTAACACTTTGTTTCTGAAAGAAAGAAAACTATTAGTTATTTTTTAAAAGGCTGTGGTTGAGCTGTGCATCAAATAAAAAATGTTTACAGGGCTTCAGGCTCAAGTGATTATTGTCCAAATTGAATATTTAAATAATCAAATCCTTGCCTTACGGGATGTATGCATGATATGAACATGATAAAAAGAAGTGATTACATGAAGAGATAGTTTAGCTGTGGTTCATAGAAATGGACAAATGGCTAAAAACAGTTGTAGCCGTCTTCTTGGAATCAAAATCACTTTCCCTGTTCTTGAAAGACAGAATTTTATTTTAATTTACACACCTATTTGAATGTTCATGATTTCTATGGTATATGTGATTTTATACTACTGTATGTCAATTTTATTTTGACCTACACTGACATATATAGCTATTTTATGTAATAAATAAATATATTACTGTTTTTGCCTAACCATCACAACTAGCATAGTCAGTTTTTGGAAATTGTTATAACTGCGTAACTAACAACTGTTTAGTATTTTAGAAACTGTTTGTTTGGACTGTATTCCTGTGTGTTCTAGCAGTCTGATGTAATGTTGGTGTTTTCAGGGCCCTTACACTGCTCTGGAGGAGGACATGTTTACATATGCGTGCCCCAGTGCTCAGACCCTGTTCCCTAATAACCCCTCCTTCGCAAAGACAATCAGGGACCGTTACAAATACCTCACAGGGGTCGGCAGGCCACCCCATATTTCCTCCGTCAGGTAAGTCTTTCGATATTTAAATAGAAATCTGCATACTCTTACAATCTGCTTACCAATGCCATTGTTTTTTATGTGTAAATTATAGATTTGTGCATTTAAATCCAGTAACCCTGTCTTATTTTGTATTGTGGATCCTCATTCCATCTTCGTACATTATTCAGCACACTCAAAGATTTCATTCAGTCACCTTTAGCTTTGATTACAGCATACAATATGGTGCCCAGTTCATGTATGAAAATGATTCCTCATGGTGCCAGAAGCACTCTATCACAATTTGTGTCCTGGAGTATGCCTGTGCCATCTGGGAAGTAAAACGTCATGTGATGATCTGATCATTCAGTACATTCAGGTTATCGACTGACTTCATTTTATTACCACATAACGTTGCTGAAGTTGCACAATAACACCTCCAGAGGCTTGTACAATGGGTGATGTGCATGAAGGGTGCATCGCGTCATCTGCTTCCCTTCTTACCCTGACGCACCCATCACTCTGGTAGATGATCCATCTGGATTACCTTCTTCAATTGCTTTGAAGTCAAATCTTTATGCTCCCTAGAAGATTGAAGCTTTTTTTTCTGATTAGTCTCACTAACAAATGGTTTGCTTAAAGCCACATCGCTGAATAGTCCTAATTTTTGGGAGTCCTCATTACATGTGCAGTGTGCATATTTTAATGTTCGTGCTTTTACTATTTAACATTGCTGTTTAACTGTTGGTTTTGTTTTTTAACCATTTAAACCACATATATATATTTTTTTTCTTCCACAAAGTTGACGTTTCAGCACTATCCTTCTAGGTTTTGGTAATGTGTTGATAAATGTGTCCTTAATTTAGTTCCAGTAAATTAAAATCTCCGTAGTTATTAAGATATAAAGGTTTTTTTTTTTTTGACAGAAATGGCAGCTTTTTTGGCCAGACAATGTTAATCTCATCAATCCTTTTGAAGGACTTCTGTTATCTCAAGGATGCTTGATTTGGCAGGGTGCTTGAGATGATGGACGTTGATAATGAAGCAAACTTCAAATTCAAATTCAAATTTTATTTGTCACATACACAGTCATACACAGTACGATATGCAGTGAAATGCTTATACGACCGCTCCGTGACCTTAAATAATTTTTACAAAAGGAACCTATAAAACAGATTCCAACAAAGTTACAAAATATATATATATACATAAAATCTGGGGTATGAAAAAAAAATGTGCTCTTGTCAGAAGTGGGATGTGATGTAATATATTGCGACTATAGTCTGTGAAAACTTGAGGTAGTTTTTTAATGAGATGAGGGGGTTGTGAAAAGAAGTCCTTGAAGTGTGCAAAATGTGCATATGTGCATATATGTGCAATGTGCATTGACATAATTGTCCGTTCTGTTGTGTGCAAGAAAATGCAAAGGTGTTTAGTCCAGTGTGTTGGTTTGATTGAGAGACCGTATCGCCTGCGGGAAGAAGCTTCTTCTCAGTCTCTCTGTATTGGCCTTGAGGGAGCGGAAGCGCTTCCCAGACCGCAGCAGAGAGAACAGTCCATTGGTGGGGTGGCTGAGGTCCTTCATGATCTTCCTGGCCTTGGTCCAGCACCGCTTGCTGTAGACAGAGTGCAGGTCAGGGAGCTCAGTTCGGATGATGCGCTCAGCTGATCGCACCACCCTCTGTAAGGCTCGTCTGTCCTGCATGGTGCTGTTCCCTAACCAGGATGCGATGTTTCCCGTCAGGATGCTCTCTATGGTGCAGGAGTAAAAGTTCCTGAGCACCTTGGAGGGCAGTCTGAAGTCTCTCAGGCGTCTGAGGTGGTAGAGACGCTATCGGGCCTTTTTCACCACGGTGTTGATGTGACAGGACCATGATAGGTCCTGCGTGATGTGAACACCGAGGTACTTGAAGCAGTCCACTCTCTCCACTGGGCTCTCGCTGATGACGGGGGTCTGGTAGTTCCTCTCCTGCTTAGTGCTGAAGTCCACTATCAGCTCCTTTGTTTTACTGACATTTAGAAGAAGGCTGTTCCTCTGGCACCAGTTCTCCAGATTTCCAATCTCCTTCAAGTAGGCCGTCTCGTCGTTGTCAGAGATCAGGCCCACCACGACGGTGTCGTCAGCAAACTTGATGATGGTGGTGGAGCTGGTAGTGGCCGCACAGTCATGTGTGTACAGAGAGTACAGCAGGGGCTCAGAACACAGCCCTGTGGGGCTCCAGTGCTGAGAGTGAGAGAGGCTGAGACGTGTCCACCCATCCTTACAGCCTGTGGT
Source organism: Clarias magur (assembly GCA_013621035.1). NCBI lineage: Eukaryota > Metazoa > Chordata > Actinopteri > Siluriformes > Clariidae > Clarias > Clarias magur. The sequence goes on from QNUK01000284.1 coordinate 862,674, forward strand.
CTCCCAGTTAGGAAATTAGAGATCCACTGACATAGAGATGAGCTGAGTCCCAGATGCTCCAGTTTGGTGGTGAGTGTGGAGGGTATTATGGTGTTAAATGCTGAGCTGTAGTCGATGAAAAGCATTTTAACATAATTCCCCCTTCTAGTGTCTAGGTGAGTGAGTGTTGTGTGGAGGAGATGAGAGATGGCATCATCTGTGGAGCGTTTCGGGCGGTATGCAAACTGTAGTGGGTCCAGAGTGTCGGGTAGTGAAGAGATGATGAAGTCTCTGACCAGCCGTTCAAAGCATTTCATCACCACTGATGTGAGGGCTACAGGGCGATAGTCATTGAGGGAAGCAGGATGTGGTTTCTTCGGAACAGGAACAATGATGGACTCTTTGAAGCATGTGGTGATCACCGACTGAGATAAGGAGAGGTTGAATATCTCTGTGAACACAGGTGCAAGCTGGTCTGCGCAGGCTCTGAGGACTCTACCTGAGATGCCGTCTGGTCCTGCTGCTTTCCTGATGTTCACTCTCCTGAAGGCTCTCCTCACGTCATGCTCGGAGATGATGACCGCGTTTCCGGTGCTGGCAGTGACTTCCTCTCTGCAGCCGTTAGCGCCGCTAGCATTAGCAACGCTAGCGTCTTTAGCTGCAGCCTCGAAGCGAGCATAAAAGGTGTTCAGCTCGTCTGCCAGAGTCATGTCCGCGTTCGTCATACCGGATGTTGGTGTTTTATAGTTCGTTATTGTCCTTAGTCCCTGCCACAGGCTCCTAGAGTCACTCTGTTGGAGTTGTGACTCTAGTTTCCTTCCGTAGCGCTGCTTCGCCTCTTTAACCGCCTTCCGGACGTTATAGGACGCAGCCTTGTACTGGTTCATGTCCCCCGATGCAAGTCCCGCGTTGTAGGCAGCGGCGCGAGATCTCAGAGCGTCGCGGATGGTTTTATCCACCCACGGCTTCTGATTGGGAAACGTTCTGATGGTCGTTTTCTGCACGGTATCATCCGCTAGTTTCCCGACGAATCCCACGACCGCTTCCGTAAACATGCTGACGTCATCGGAGCTGTTCCGGAACATGTCCCAGTCTGCGTCATCGAGTGCGTCCTGAAGCGCGGCCCACGATTGGTCCGTCCAGCGCGCGACCTCTCTCTGAACCGGAAGTTCCTGTTTAAGCCTTTGTTTATATTTTGGCATGAGGAAGATGGCGGCATGGTCGGATTTCCCAAACGGTGGACGAGATTGTGCCTTGTAGCCGTCCTTGACTGTTGTATAACAATGGTCCAGTGTCCTTTCACCCCTGGTTGGGCATGTGATGTGCTGATAAAAGTTCGGCGCTGCGCGTTTGAGGTTGGCACTGTTAAAGTCCCCTGCCACGATAAGCGCAGCGTCCCGGTGCTGTGTCTGGTGCTGTGTGAGTGCCTCATGCAGCTCGCATAAGGCAGTGTCCGTGTCCGCTTGTGGCGGAATATAAACGGCGCTGATTATGACCGATGTAAACTCCCGAGGAAGATAAAAAGGACGACACTTGATGGTCAATACTCCAGGTTGGGTGTGCAGGAGCGTGCGAGAGGAACAACGCTCGCGCTGTTGCACCAGCTGCTGTTCACCATTAAACACACGCCGCCTCCCCTTGTCTTCCCCGAGTCCCTTGTCCTGTCCATGCGGTGAACCGAGAAGAACTCGGCCGGCTGGATGGCGTGGTCCGGCACCGCTGGGTTCAGCCATGTCTCGGTGAAGCAGAGAAGATTGCAGTCCCGAATGTCTCTCTGGAGACTTGGACTGGGTAAAATGAGGGACTGCTTTAATCATTATTCTGTAACATCTTCTGCATGTTCAGGGGGATCGAGCTTCCTCTTCATGATACTGGAATTGAGCCGGTTGAGTTCCTGAAAAGCATGGGCATCTCTCTTACCCCTCTTGCAGAAATGGCAGCAACAGGAAGTGGATTGGTCACCCATGTACGTTGACACACTTTGCTTTATTTTGCCTTGTCTGTTTTCCTCTGTGATTACACGGCAAGTGAAATGCCTTAACACCTTTGCTTTTCTTTACCTTTGCTGCTTCTGTTCTCCCTGTGGGGTGAAGGACACTGAGAAAGGCGTGTTTAGAGTAAAGCTGGTTGCTGAGGTCAGCCATATATCTGAAGAAGAGGAGGTGTTGCCACTTATCGTGCAGCTCATCTCCCCTCCATTTTTGGGGAGAATTGCCTTAACGGCGGGACCAGCTAAATTTGGAATGGACCTCTTCAAGCAGGAGCATGGGGTGAGTGGGATCAGGAGGGTGGTTTAAACGTCTAAAGGATTGTTTTTATGTACTGTATTTGTGCTTCATTGAAATTAAATTTTTCTCTTTCTCAATCGCGAATAAACTTAGGTTAAGGGAAGTATAGTAAAGAGCATTCCATACACAGCATGTGGACACATCGAGAATGCGTTGGAGCTTCACGGCCACATAGCTGTAGCTCTGAGAGGAGGCTGCATGTTTGCTGCTAAAGCTCGACGGTTACAGCAGGCGGGGGCCATTGGAGTCATCTTCATAGGTGAGCTCAGCTATTTGTATGATTATAACCTTAAAGGATTCCCAATGTTCTCAGCACCTGCTGTATCATTGCTTGCTAATCCCTAATTTTTACTCTTCAGATAATTAAAAATGATGTCACTTTTAAGTTACCGTTTACATCAATGTTGATGTTTGAAATAGCATTTATTGTTGTTTGTTTGTTTGTTTGTTTTTTATAAATGTATTTGGTATGATATTACAAATTATCATAGATAATGAAAAACTCAGATTTTTATTAGTGTAGAAAAACAGACATTTTGTCAACAACATCAAAACTTATTTCTCAAGGCTTCATGTGCTCACTCGAGTCCTCTAGTGGTGAAAAACATCTAATCCTTTGTAATGTGAATTATGTTTTTAGATACATTTTGAACCAGTTAAAGGGCAAAGAAAGAACTACTAGTCTGTGCTTAGCCTTGCCAAACCAAGGACACTTGAATGTGTATTATGGTTTTGTTGTACTGTATAAAGTTCGTGTCTAGACTATAACAAAACCATAATACACATTTATCTTTCTGCATACCGATGGAGCTCATGCTCTTCGCTTTTTTAGGTGATTAATGTAATCATATCTGGGAGAATGCAGTGAATATGGATGTGAGATTCTTGTACATGACCAGAATACCTGGCACATACCACTAAAACTGGACCTTTTTAGTCATCGATAAAGAGCTTCAAGATGCACAGTTTAACTACACAGTATACACAAAAGGATTTTGCTTTAAAAATCACTTGTTGCTATATGATTTCTGATCTTTTTGCTCTTTGTCCTCTTTAGGACATTCTGGAATTGCAGGACATATGATCTGCCTAAACAGCAATCAACTGGCATTTAAACGATTAACCCAGTGTTCTGTTATATGATGTTTTCTTTCTCTCTCTCTGTCTCTCTCACTCAGACCAGCGAGAAGACAGCAGCAGTGCTGAGACCCCTCTATTCCAGATGGTGGGTGACGGACAGTCTACAGAGGACATCAAGGTGCCGCTGGTCTTCCTGTTCGGCCGAGAAGGGGCCATTCTGACCGTTGCCCTGCAGAAGCAAAACAACGTAGATGTCCTCCTTCTGCCTAAGGAGAGACAGCTGGGGAAGGGTACAGAGCATTTATTGTTTGAACCAAGAATTTCACAACTATTTCTATTAATCAACCAGCAATTAATTGAGTAGGCAACTTGTTGTCTTTTACATAGTGAAAGCAAAAACTGAATTAGTGAATGCGCACTCACAACGGATTAAAAACTAGCAGGAGTTGTTGTTACAAAACTACTATAATGAGGTAATGCTATGTAGTTCAACATTTTACACGTTAATCCAAATAATCCCACTGTGCTAAAATCCATTGATTTTTGATTTTAGTATGGTGATAAGTTGCTATCAAAAAATTTCAAGACTAGTTTTGTAACACGCCACCAGGTGGCAGCATAAGGCCACACACACAGTCCCATCGAGCAGAGACCTTCATAAGTCAGTGTGCCCAATAACATCGTCCTGTGTACATCTGGAACTGTGCAATTGGTGCTATCCTGACGCAGACGTGGAAACGCATGTGTATTTCATGATAGACAGCAAGTCAGACCAAAAAGCAAACATGAAATTGTGTGTGAAACTGGGTAAATCTGCCACAGAGATGTTTGAAATGATTGGGCGGGTTGACGTTGCGGAAGAGCATCACTGGAACACGACGAGAGATCAACAAACTCGACCACTGAAAATGTTGAAACTATTCAGCAACTTGTGCATGATGACCATTGGAGAACAATCCACAACATTGCTGCCATTGTCTGTGTGTCATATGGAACAGTCCAAGCAATCCTCACGTGATTTGAACAAGCTCAGTGTTGCCACCAAGTTTGTCCCCAGGCTGCTGCCCCAGGAGCAGAAGGGACATCCCATGTGTCACTCCGTCGATGACCCGTCCTTCATGTTGAGGATGGTTACCGGTTTTGAAACATGGGTGTACGGGTACAACTCTAACATGAAGCAACAGTCTTCACAGTGGAAGAGCCCATCATCTCCACGATCGAAAAAAGGCGAGGAAGGTCCGCATCTCAACCAAGTGCATACTCGTCGTCTTTTTCAATATTTGTGGCATTGTGCATCGAGAATTCGGAGCCACACCATCAATAGCGAATTCTACTGCCAGTTTTTAAGATGTCTGATGAGGACGTACGGTGAAAGCGACAAAGTATGTGGTGCACAAATCTCAAATTTTTTTAAAACCCCCTTGTAAATTAGTCTTAAACTCCTCCGGTCAGCTACAACCACCAATAGATTTGTACTTTGCAGAAAACACTGTAGCACTTGTGTTTTAAGGTTTCTGAACCAATCATAAAAACGCGCCTGTGCAGATGTTCATCAACAGCGCTCGACTTGTAGCTCGTGAGAAATTATAGTACAGACATTTCACTTTGTTACCATGGTACATGTACTGTAGTATAGTATTATGGACTCTAAAAATGTGTTGTACATGCCGTAATGGTAATATTTATATAGTTAACTCTGCAGTGCAATTTTATCTGTTATGGTACCCACCAATGATTAATACACAATACTTTGGTGAATAGCATGGTACTTATTGGCTACCAAAGTTTAGCAGGTATCTAATATGGTCCTGCCTGTACTATACCACACCAGTAGTCTTGGGAACATACAAATAACTACTGTAGAACTTTAAAAACAATAAAGGGTAATTAATGAAAAAAGTCACAAATTGGTGAATCAATCCTGTAGTCTCGGGAACAACTTGTCTAACTTTTTAAGGGGATTAGCTGTTTAGTTTTCCTGAGCATCCTGCAGAACCAGATACAGTCCTTCTGAGCAAATGCTTCTTTTTTCATGCATTCAAAACTCATAAGGTTTGTTCATACAATAATATACTGCTTTCCCTTCTGGCCTACAGATATTTCCCTTATGATTTATTGATTTTATTGATTTATTAGTAGGTAATAAATATTACTGATCAATTGTGGAAGCCTCTGTTGTACTCGCTAAGTACCATGGTATTCATCATAGTACTACTTCGGTACCCACTAAAGTGCCACAGTACGTACATGCCGTAGTAATACCATGCATGGTACCCCATAAAGTCCTATGGTGCCTCCCATAGTAATGTCTGAAGTAACACACTAATATTAATGGAATATAATGATAAACTGTAGTGTATAACTCAGTCAAATGTCTTAAGGGAGCTCAATAGTTCAAACTGCAGCTTCAGAACAGTTTGAAGTTGATCTTCACCTCGTGTTGGTCATTTCTTGATTAAGACGGGACCTCTTATCCATTTGCATGTGTTTATTAACACTTAGAGTGTATACTGTACTGTTTTTTTTTTTTTTCGTTGTTTTTTTTTTCTTCTTTTTTTTTCTTCTTCAATGGTGTAATATCTGTCTCCTTCTTTGCACAGAAAAAACAGAGAAAGTGAACATCAAGTTCCGCCTAGCCAAAGAGGATGAACAAGAGGACCCGGCAGGAGAGAGAAGTACCATCAGGCTAGTGCTGGAAGGGAAGATGGAGCCTGAGGTACAACCTGAGCAAAACCCAGTGTCCCAACCCCAGTGCACTGTGTCCTCTGAAGGGGAAGACCAGCAGTCCTGCAGTCTACAGCAGAAAAACCTTGAGAGTGCTCCATGATGCTAAAATCAAATTAATACCACAGCCTCTTCGTCCAGGTCCGGGCTGCTCCTCGCCTGTGGCTGATCCAGGACCAGAGAATACAGAAAGACCTGGTCCCAACTCATCGACTTTAGTATACACAGAGTCTAAGATGGACTGGACCGGGTTCTCCTCTCTTATATTGAAGAATGAGGTTGACTCATGTGATTTTGTAGTTACTGGGACATTTGTGGTATAAAGCAAGTAGGAGCGGTATGCAAAGCTGTAGTCTTTCTTATCCACTGCCATGATTTACATGTACTGTAGTGATTGGGATTGATTCATCTGAGTGATTTACAGGTGGGAAAAAAAAAACTAACATGGCTAAGAGGAGCGCAGGGGCTGTAAGCTACAGTAGGACACACTCAGGCTACAACACTATTTGTTTTCATTAGCATTTATTAATTATTGTCATTAAGATTTTTTTTTTTGTCAATCAAGTGACTTTAAAAGGAGTTTCATGGGAGGAACGATAATTGGTTTGTTCAGTGTTCTTTAATTGTTTACTTATTATAATTAAGACACTTGAAATCCATGCCATGACTCAGGTCGCCTCTGACCAAACCAGAAATATCAGTGTTGAATATTTCAATATAATGTTGAATATTGGGAACGTAATGGTCACACAGGGCAGAATGAACCTCGGTTCAACCATATGTAATTTATTTTTATTTTTTTTCAATATTGAAATCAGGGAAATTAAAGTGCTAAGACTTGAACATGTGGATGTCCGTATGCATGCATAATGTCATGGTGTGTATATGTGAAGACTTCAATGTTATTACTTTATGGTCTGCTCTTGTGCCAGCGCTTGGTTTCTGCGTCATTGCCCATCGTTCATGCACCATGGATGCATTCGTTCCTCTGTCACAGAATGAATAATGACAGACATTGCTGATGTTCAAGAAAATCTATAATGTTTCTCTGATTTGTAGCAGATTTCAGCATTACACCTTCCCATGTTTACTTCTATCCATATGTTTTAAATGTTCTCAAACGCTAAACACTAATTTGACTATTATGTTGATGAGACCTAGGAGTATGCAACTAAAATCTGTCAAGAAAAAAAAATTACTTAAACGTCCGGTTCTTGTGGTGAGTAATGTTTTAATAATTTCATTTTATTTATTTTTTTATGGCTATAATTAAGACTATTTAAAGCTGAAATGTTTCTTTAAGTATTTAATTTGCTCTGCTGAAACAGAAAGTCGGGTACAAATCCAGATCACGTTCTCCCAGGGGAGCGACATGATGACAGGAGTCGATTATATGTTTAACATAAAGCAGCTGTTATAATTACACAGAGAACAGTCCTGCATTAACAATAGCTGTGTGTGATTGTGTACACACATGGCATATGTGTTTGCGTTTGTTGACTACAGACTGTGTGAAACTGAAAGTGGAATAAGATCAAGTTTGTACATTTTGGAAGTAATATGTGTCCACTGTCTTGTTTGTAACACACAAAAAAAGCAGAAATTGTGTTTAAATACATGAAGGCAACAGCGTTTCTTGTTTCCTGCCTACCTGAGAATACAATACTACACCACCACTGTTGTGTGCAGTACATTATTTATGAACACTTACATTACACTTCCTGTATTGATGTGATGGGAGTCTCAAGAGAATCTGTTTCTGTAAAGGGCTTGATGACTAATTTACTACCCAAAGCTCAGGAATAATCTAAATAAGATTGAATAAGATTTATTCCTTAATTTTGTTTTGTAATGTACATCATATATAGCGTTATTGTTATACGTGTGTATATATTATATGTAGGGGAACACTGGTTTAAAGGGCAAGCTAAGATTTTTTTTTTTCTTCTCCATCTTTCCAAAAGGGATATTTTATTTAAAAGGAGATAAATGAAATTGAGTAAATAGTACATTATTTTAAAGAACCTTTTGAGACACTTTGATTTCATTAAAACTATAATTTCTTGCTATGAATACTTACAAGGATACCCACTTAAGTGTAGATTTATTTCTGCCTTTGCATTTTGATGCTTTTGATTTATAATCACATATAAAGGTATGCATTGTTTTTGCAACTTAAGCACATGATTCAAGTAGGCCAAGAACGGGTCGTGAGGTTTTAGAATTCATAACACACTGATGCTGAATTAAGTTGTATAGTAGATCAACCAATATAACAAAGCTGGGTCCAATTAAAATTTTAAACATTTCATTAGAACTCTGATCAACACAAGAGACTAAGATATGAAGAATATCCATCCATCCATCTAGGAACCTCTCTAGTCCAACTTAGGACTGTGGAGGCCAATGGTGACCGTTGTATTTATTCCCATATGTACGACCGTGATAGGACCTCCGGTCAACATTTACACATTACAGGCAATTTGAGAACAGCAATTAGCCTAATCTGCATGTCTTTGGACTGTGGGAGGAAATCGGAGAACCCGGTGGAAACCCACCAAGACACGGGAGTCGAATCTGAGACCTGGCGGTACAAAGCGACAGTGCTAACCACCAAAACATGGTGCACTATGAAGAATAGTATGTTGATTAAATCCAATAGATTAAAATATTTATGGTTAATTTTTAGATGTAAATACTACATCAGAAATATTTGGTGAGAATTTTAAGCCTAAGTACAAAATTTTTTAAAAAAAACAAAGAAAATTATATGTTACAAATGATCTCTAACAACCCACCTGTAGTACCCTTATCGGACACTAGGGGGATGAGGCCCACACTTTGGAAAATACGAGTGTTAAGGAAGCAATGTTACATTATTTAATGTTGTTTAATGGAAACAGATAGACATTAATATAGATTAATATAACAGATAAATAAACAAGTCTGTTAATTAAAAGTAATTTAAAAACATGATTTACTGAACAGAATAATGAGAAGGTCATGAGTTTAACCCACAGAAAAATAAGGCTGCCAGTGTTGGACCCATGAGCATCCTTCAACTGCGAGATAAGTGTAAGTCACTCTGAATAAGGGTGTTTACCAAATGCTATGCACGCATTTATGCTGTTATTACAAGTACATCGTATGCAACCAAATCTGAAGTGGTATTTACTTGTCATTACCTTTACTGATTGTTCCAATACTTTTGCCCACCTAAAAGATGTTGCCAGATGAAAATCTCTGGATGGAAATATTAGAACTCAAATTCAAATATCATCAGTGTTTAGCAAAAACAAAAGAAACAGGACATAGTGATTAATGACGGAACATTTAGGAGGAATGTTAAATGTGTTTTTGCAATCTGAACATACAATGTCTGGCCAAAAAAAAAAAGGGTTAATATATTGAACGTTTGTTTCAATCCATTGTCAAATGCTATTAGAAATTTGTTTACATAAATGTGCTGCATCACTTAATAAATACTTACTCTATGAGCCAAATATCAGTTACCAGAGCAAAGGCTTATTTCCCAAAATTCCAAATGCAAATGCTTAAGGTTAAAAAAAAAATTATGCAAACATCTAAACAAAAATCCTAAATGGTTCATTCATTACAAATTGGTTGCCTTAGTTTTGCATTGCACTACTCATTTGGCACAATGGATCCCAATAATGAAAAAAAAAAAAAAAAACTGGGGAAAGCTCAGCATAGCAATGCAAGGCACAGATGGAGAGGAAGGAAAAAGAATTGCTATCTAATGAAATACGAGCTACTTTGGTTGACCATGACCTTGAACATGACCTTGAACATGGGATCTCAATAAAAGAAGCTTCGAAAGAATGCAGTCCAACTTAAGTAGGTTGAATATGTAGCCTCAATAATCAGGATGTTCAGTTCTGCAGTTTGTTGCTGTTGACATGCAGCGAGTGGGACGCCTGATCCTTGAAAATCTACTGATAACCTGTAACCCACTTTCAGAAGAGACACATCTGTCTGTGGGAACTGTGCATACAATCATACACCAAAACCACACAGTGATCTTGGACAATGCTAGGTTCCTTTGTGCTTTGTCCTTTGTACTAAAGAATCATGGATTGTGCAAGCAATCCATGATTCTTTAGTATGCTTATACAGGACCTACTCCCCATTTCTCAATTCCATCAAGAAGTTTTTCTCCACCTATGACTAGAAGATCTGTAACAGAGATCCAAGTTCAGTTTAGAGCAATGCTTTTGAGTCACGTATTTTGAGTTTTGTCCAGATTGTGTGTGCAATTTTGGGTTTGCTTTTAGAGTTTTGAGAACATGTTGTATGATATATTTTAAAAAAATGCGTTTTATTTAGTACAGGTAGTATGTAGTTTATTTTTATTTAATAATCTCACAAGTTTACAAAAATTGTGTCCCTTTAATTGAAATATGCATTATTGCAAAAATTGCTCATATACTTCAAATCAACTCTCAGGCAAAAAATTGGGCTTATTTTATCAAAAATGTTTTAACCTCCAAGATTTTCATGCATGCATGAAATTAGATACATAAAATTATTTTGATGACTGTAATGGTGTTATACAAATATGAACATTCCCCCCGCCCCCGAAAAAATAAATAAATTCAAGTTTGTCCAAAAAGTCAAATCTGAATGACTTGCTGTATTTGCATGAAACCCAGAAGTATTGTGGAAGATTCATTTAACTTCTGTGAATTGTGTAAAAATCGTCAGACTGCTGTCCTGTTTAAACTCTACTTGCGCAAATGTTAGTGAGAATTTTTCAAATAAAAAAAATCATATTTTCATTTTTTTTTTCATATTTTAACGAATAATTTGGGGGGCATTTGCAAATGCATATTTTCCATCCATCAATCCATCTAGAAACATCTGTAGTCCAACTAGGAGGAAGCCAGTAGTGCTTACTATTATGTTTAATTCCATTTTACGACCATGGTAGGACCTCTGATCAGTATTTCCCCAGTGCATGTACACACTACGGACAATTTGGGAACGCCAGTTAGACTAATCTGCATGTCTTTGGACTGTGGGAGGAAACCCACCAAGTACAAGGAAAACATGCGAACTCCATGCACACAGACCGGAGGTGGGAATCAAACCCAGACCCTGGTGGTGCAAGGCCAAGGTCTTAACCACTGTGTCGCTTATGCACATTTAATAATTTATGAATCATTAAATTAGTTTATTAAATAAATTGTTTATGTTATTGTTTAATGAATTCATTCATTCATAAATGAATTAATCAGCCATTGAAATTATCATGCAATATTTGTTCTTTAACATATGTTGAAATTGTGGTTTTTGACAGTAACCTACCTACCCACCTCTCACCTGAGCACACGCCTACTTTCGCATCATCGTCTTACGTGTCCCGTCTCCTGAAACTTTGCGTACGTATTATAACTGGTCTTCAGCTTGTTCTTTTGTCTGATGAGAAGGCAATTATCTCCATGATGAGGGTAATTCAAAGTTTATGTTTAAAGCTAAGGTGATGTTTTAAAATTGACAATTTGAGAGGGAAATGCAAGATTTTTTTTGAGAAGCACTCCAGCAGGTGTCTTTTAAATACTGTTTTGTAAGTAAATTAAGTATGCAGCGTTTCGTCTCCCTAAGTCAATCGAGATTGGCTCCGCCCACCGTCCCTCCTTTCTGTAGAGCGGCTAACGGCGGTGTAGACTGTGACAGTTTCAGCGCACAGACAGCGCTAGTGGACGGTACCGTGGAGAGTATTCCGTTTATGTCGCGCTAAAAATGTGTTTCAATCTGAGGAGGATGACGGAATGACGCCGCTCCGTTAACGTGAGAAGTGGACTCGAGGATGCTGCTGGTTGTTGTGCCCCGGCGGACGGAGCGGCTTCCCGCCGCGCTGCTGCTGCTGCTCTCCGGCGTCCTGCTGCTCTCCGCCGTCACCGCGAGCACTCCCGGTAAGCTCAGTGCGCCTGCACCCCGCTCACATATGGCAAGATTTCAACATGCCACTGGAGTTTATTTTTGTTTGCTTCCAAAAATAATATAAACGGAACTTTTTTTTTTTTGACACGTTTTGGAAACATTAAAGAACCATTTCAGTTAACGTTAAACGTCATTATACGAGTGTTTTCTTTCCTCGAATACATTTCACCAGTCTAGAAAAGGAAACAGTTGTTTTTTCAGGAGAAAGTACGCACATTCAAGCTTGTGTTCGCTAAAAGACTCCAGGTGACGTCATGAATTAATTTATTTGTCTTTGCCTGAAAAAGGAAGAGAGTTAGAAAACAATATACAGGTAATTTAACTTATTTCTTGCATCCAGTACTGTGCAAAAGTTTTAAGCCCCCCCCCCTCTTCATTTTTTTGAAATTAAATTAAATAAAAAGATTAGATTAAATTTACATGTTTTATTGTGACAGCCTGCAAAGTACTTAAAGACACAATTCCAAAAAAGAAATCTGTTGTTTATGTAGCAACCTCATTTCCCCTCTCGTCCGTTCCAGCCACTCAGCATCAGCAGTGTACTAATCAACGGCTTAACAAGCAAAAACATTCCTTTGAAACTGTTGACTGGAGTGAAAAAAAGAGAGGCAAAAAAGCCCTTCAAGAAGTCTGGAGAACTATTCGTCTCCCACTCACTTATCGTCTATACCGCTTTGTCCTGTACACAGGGTCCACGAGAACATGCAAACTCCATGAACACAGACCTGCGGTGGGAATCAAACCTGCACCCAGAAGGTGTGAGGCGATAGTGCTAACCAATAAACCACCGCACCCCAGACTGGAGGAGTGTTTCTCAAACTACATAAAAAATACAGTAAAGTCTGTCTATTTGGAAGCAAAATATGAAGAAATGAGGGAGTTTAATACTTTTGCATAGTACTGTATATTAAGAGGCAGCCTTGGAGTACTCCGCCTCAAATCATACATGTTTACCAAATATTATCAAGAACTTGGACAGAGAGGAACACTGGCAGTGAGCATTTGGGAATTATTATTATTATTAAAGAGCCAAGTTGAGCTCACTTGAATCTAATTAGATGGAAGGCACGCTTTTTTTTTTGGTCTAAATGTTATTCTTTCTACAGTATTGGCTCATTTACAGGGACATGTACGGCATACGCTCCATATAATCTAAGACTAATAGTAAACATTTTACCAAGTAATTCTTTTAATGGTTGACGTGGTGACATCCGTTAGCGTATGCTTAGCAAACGGGCCTCGGTTGTAAGCCCTTTGCAAAGGTTTACAGCTCAGTAAAGTCTTCAGAACAGATTTTTTTTTTCCCACTTGTCGGTTGGGTATGGAAGTGGCACTATGCTGGTGCGTTATGCCACATCACCCACCCATTCTTTATTTTTAGACTCCTGTTGCCCACCCCTACTTGATATGCTGAGGGGTTTTTTTCACTGAAGAGACATTTACACGGGAAAGTCTCAGTAAGCTTTTTTTGTTGTTGTATTATTAACTTTAAACTGGAGGAAACGGAGAGAGTGGTGAGGAAACACATCTTTCTAGCTCTATTTATTTAATAAATTTCCATTATCTAAGAGGTATGGAACTTAATTAGTAATAAATATAATGATAATTTAATACAACTAGGTAATTATTTTGTCACTAACTGATTTCCATTCTAAACAGTCCATATTGTTAATATTCAATTGAATGCTTGTCTATCTCACAGATTACTTTATTTAAAGTGAAGTTTTTTCTTTCTTTTGCTTCATTAAGTAGAGAACATTATAGGGAACTTTTATTTATATATATAGATAATATAAGTTCCCTATATATATCTAACATTTCATATAATCAGTGTTCTGTTTGCTGCGATTAAGAGATGAGAGTTTATCCTGAGCTGTTCTGCATTTTTTTTTTTTACGTTCTCTTTCGTTTTTTTAATGCGCACCCCCTCTGTTAATCTTCCTAAGCTTTAACAGCTGGGTTTTCCCAGTCATTTCTGCACCATCTGTCTTTCCATTTGCATCCTTGACTTTTGATTTAGAGCGACCAGATTGAAGCGAGATTACTTGAACCTTAATAAGAAATCCTTCACTTTTTCGAAGAGTCAAAACATGACATTTGCAGCACAAAATGTTCCTTCTGACAGAGTGGATGGTTATCTTTGTTTAATATTTTTGCAACAAATATAAGGACTTAAGGAAGCTCAGTGTTGGATCTTTTGTTGAAAGCAAGATGAATATTGTGGCCGTTATTTGAGTTAATTTTGGTTGATAGTAAAATTTAGAACTTTTCCTCCATCCATTATAATTTTAAATAATACCAATTCTTTTTTTAAAAAATATGTTTTTATTGAAGAAAGAACAGAATTAGACAGTTGCAAGAATAATTAACAATGTGTTTCTAGATTTTAAATCCCCGCCCAGAACAAGCACACACAAAAATAAACGAAAAAAATAAATAAAATAAATAAATAAATAAATAAATACAATTAAATAATAATAAAATAAAAATAAATTTTAAAAAAATGGGCCAGTGAAGAAAAAATTTGCATACCCAACAATGAGGAAAAGAACATTGTTATTGTTAGCCCATTATGTCAGATTATGATATCAGTACACATATACATACATAGGGATATATATACACATATATACGCAGTTACATTCCCGGCTGAATAAAACGTCCAGTTGATCCTCTAAGTGAATACTTTATTTTCTCCAATTTCAAAAGCAGCATCACATCCCTAAGCCAGAGTGAAATTAACGGTGGTTTCCAATCAAGTAATATTCTCCTCCGGGCCAAGAGACATGCGAAAGCACAGGCATCTTGACAGTTTTTGGACAAGATGACACCCTCCTCCTGTACACCAAAGACAGCCATCTCAAAGTTAGGCCTGATAACCTTGACATATGCCTCAGACAAGATCTTGAAGATAGCTGTCCAGAAATCAAGCAGTCTGGGGCAAGACCAAAACATATGAGCCAGGTCTGCTTTAGCAAAGTGACATCGCTCACATGTATCATCTACATTTGCATATATATTTGATAACCTAGCCTTGCTGAAATGAAACCGATGGAGAACCTTAAATTGAATTAAACCCAAGCGAGTACATGAAGTTGTACCGTTTAGTCTAAGCAAAGCTTTATTCCATGTTTCCTCTGATGATACCAATTCTTACTGAAAAATAGTCATATATGTGTGTGTGTATATATGTATATGTACTGTATATATATAAAAATCTTGGTTAACAGCTCTAAGTCAAATTGGTTATACAAGTTCCCTAAGCAGCCCTGTGTGAGGAATAGGAATAGAAGTATGAAGTACAGTGATGTTACAATGTTAAGCATATCAACCTGTGGCAAGAAACCGTAAGGTACCGTAAGGAGAGCTCTGAAATGCCACACAGACTGAAAGGAGAGACTCGAAACCCCGGCTCTGGAGGTGTGAGGCAACCATGCTAACCGTGGAACCACTGTGCTGCTATATGTTCTCACTCACTCATTCACTCATCATCTATACCGCTTAATCCTGTATTCAGTGTCTCGGGGGGCCTGGAGTCTATCCCAGGGCACAAGGCGGGGTACACCCTGGACAGGGTACCATTCCATCGCAGGGCACACACACTCATTCACACAATATGGCTAATTTGGGAATGCCAGTTAAAATATCCTACATGTCTTTGGACTGTGGGAGAAAACCGAAGTACCCGGTGGAAACCCACCAAGCACAGGGACAACATGCAAACTCCATGCACACAGAGACGGGGATCGAACCCAGACCCTGGCGGTGCAACTACACCACCGTGCCGCCTGCTATATGTTCTAATGAGCATTTAAGTGGACAATAATTGGATTAGCACGAGTTTTCCGTAAAATAAGATAAAAAAGCATCTCCAAAACACTAAGTAACAGATGTAAACTGATCTGATGCACCATTTTAGATTTCATTTCTGAAATTGTGCGTTCGCTCCTTCATGGTTTCCTGAATTTCTAAGAATTTGAATTTGAGCAGTTTTGTAGCTACAGTAGCTATGTTAACATGGGCAATATTTTCTTCAATCCAATTGAAATGATCACGATTTCAAGAAGTGTTTACGTGGAGGTTGATATGATAAGACTATAAACAGAATATAACTCTCTTTATATTTTTTGTGAATCGTTTAATGTGTCAGAAACATAAAGAAAGAAGAAGAAATATTTTTCTTTAACTTTGAAATTAGGTTACTATTTCTGTGTTTTGTTTTTTCTTTTTTGGATAGAGCCTGCCTTTTGCGTTCTGATTGTTCCGACATTGGTCTTATCTCATCTCACCATGATCGGTTAGATGCTTTATGCCATAATGAAATGGCGAGCTAATCAGCGACCATTAGCCCATCAGAGGCCCAGGTGATGAAAGTAAAGACAGGTGGATTAGAGAAGAAAACATTTTACATCACATAACGTTACCACCATGTGGAACAGAAAGAATATTGATTGATTAGAAGAATAGAAGATTGATTTCGACAAAAGAGATACGATCAGATCAAGCGTTTACATGGCTGATATTTTCCTGTTGAATGGATTATCTAAGGTTTACACCACCACGCTCATTCTGATTAATTTTGAAAATTCATTCGGATGGGGATCAGACTGTTCCAATTTGGGTAGTCACGTGCCTTTTTATTTTGATTAAGCTAATATTAGTGAAAATATTTGCTTCCATGTAATCACAGCTACTGGATCACTCAGTTATGTGTTTTTGCACATTTTGGAAATGCATGACTTGCATATTAAACTTTGTCATCACACCATCCTGGCTGCAGCGCTGTAGAAACTCTGCTTGTGATCCAGCACTATAAAGTAGATTAGGTAAATCCCTGTGCATTGTCCCACCAGTGTTATGTTGATCTGTAAGCTTGGTTAATCCTCTCCAGCCCTAAACGGTCCTGGAAGCCTTGACTCATCAGCCAGTAAGGTGTGATAATGAATAACCCATTTGCTGTTTCCATGCAAACCTCAGTCTTCTTGTGGAAAAAGTTAAGCCATGCAGGGGGGAAAAATAAATAAAAAAAAGCACCGCCGATAAAGCCTGTAGCGTGAGACGAGAACAGCTGTATCCTAATCCTTACCCACTGCTGAGCCAAAGTGCAGAGGGCCATCCTTTCTGTGTAGTGTAGTTAATATTTTTAATAAACACTCCTGTATGAACTCTGAGATCCATTCTAGCCATGTGCAAACATTTAAACGATGAGTGTCTAACATCCATCTGTCCGTCGCAGCATTGCTGAGTACACACCGGTTTATAAGTTCATTGCACACTGTTCTATTGATCTTTTCTGGAGGAACACCTATAAGGTAAACCTGATGGGAGACAGGATCATTTACTGAATCTATAAAGCATGTGGTGGGGTTTGAGTCTGTTCCAAGCCCTTTGGTGAAATATCTAGTGTTGCCTTTGAGTTTGTCAACGGCAGTAACAGTGTTCACTAGAGCTGTGAATCGTTTGCAGACCATCAGTTCGATTTGATTCAGTTACATTTTTGGGCGCAGCTTGACTGACAGAAGACAGAAGACACATGAGCTGGCCGTCAAAATGAATGTCTCAGCCTGGTCTTCCATCGAACGATTAACCACCTACACGATATGGCCGTGTCTATATCATTTGTAGTTCAAGCAGACTTTGTTGATGGGAAAGGACAGTTGATGGGAAAGGATGTTGCATAAGAAGCACAGCTCTTATTAGGATTTCCCAGAAGCAACAAAGTAGTCAAAGGTTTCTAGCACACGGAGACAAGGAGTGTGTAAATGAAGCAGACTCGGGCGGCTGTGTGATCTAAAACCGGTTCCCTTTGTCTACAAACAGAGCTGTTCTTTAAGCAGGAGTGGTATAGAGATAAGATGCTACCGGAGCTGGCCTTGCCCTTTACACCACGTCATTGTCTTTTTTTTTTTTTAAACATTACCATACTGATAGTTGGTCTGAATTTCTCATCAGAATCAGAACGACAGAATTAGGCAGGAACGTTTAAAGTGCAAAATACATTTTTAATGTACAGGTGACGTGATGTTCTTTGACCCCTGAGGCTCAGCCATCTGGTTCTTCGGAGTAGTTCTTGAAAGGTTTCCATTTTAGGCATGAGGTTTACGATTATACATTCAAGCAGTCAAAAAAAGGTTTTATTTAGAAAAGGATTAAATTTATGTTAATACTGTATAATGAAATCCAGTAATCAAATTTGATGAGTATATGTTGGATGTTTGTTTCATGCTTACTTGTATAATATGTAAAGATGAAAGAAAAATATTTTCAGTTATGCATCACGATTCTGTCATACGGCAACTCGTGTATCGACGAACTCCGCATTTACAAATGTCTGTTTGCACTCAAAGGAGTAAAATGTTGCTGTTCCTCCGTAATCCTGCAGGTGGCACGCTCTAAACTATTCACACAGCACAGCGTCCTATATGTTAGTAGTGAATTATTCGCTAACGTTGTTTAACGTTGTGTAAGTTAATATTGAATTGGGATATTTATAAAATCGTGATATTTACAGAATCGCAATACACATCGAATTACCACATGGGTATCGTGATAATATCAGATCGGGTGTTTCAGGTCCCTAATAACAATTCCTATTAATTATACATGTTTTTAAAGCAGGGCTTCATTTTTTCACATCATTACCTTATCCTTATAAAAATATATCATTTATTCGTTTCTTTGGAATCCAGGCGCACTGGGAGCCAGGCAAAATGGAAACCTTTCAAGAACTGATGTACACCTGCTCGCATTCACACACTCATTCACGTGTATGTGTAACTTAGCATATGCAACTACCCACCTGGAAACTAGAGAACCCAGAGGAAACCCATGGGAACACTGGAACACTCCAGACTGACTGAGTTTGTGAACGGTAGCTCTGTTGTTCTGTTGTGCATACACTGCTCATTGCACCTCATGTACTTGGGCTCACTTGGTGGTGTAAACATCATAGATAAAGTATAAATGGTTAATTTATGAAGCTGAAGCTTTAGGAGGAGAACAAGAGGACATAACTGTGACAGACGGATTAAGAGAGTGTGTGTTCTTGGGATATAGCCGAGTCAGACATGTGCCATCCCTTGCTGGTGTGACGGTAATATGATACACATCTTGAGAACCACGTTGTGCATTTAAATCTGAAAAGGGTTTTGTCTTTCTGTCATTGACCTTCTGAGAAATCTCCACTCATCACTGATTACTCAAATGTGTTCATTGCCCACACAGCTACAATGCTTCACCACGCCATCTGTCTTACAGTCACACATGCAGTTATAGTACCTTCTGTTCCTGTCCTGCTTTCATTGTTTACATTTAGAGTTTAGAAAATTGCAATTCTATAAATAAGCCAATTTTATATTATGTTTTTCCCTGATTTTGTTCAATGATGAATCAAATGTGACCCGTTCATTATAACATTGATTTTCGCACTTATAAACCGAGGGCAGCATTTAAACAATAAACACCAACTTTGAATACAAGAGTTTGACATTTAACTACAAATTAAATAACATACATTTTTACTTTCACTGTATCTGCCATTCGCCATAATTATAATTTCTAAACAAACATAGCAAACAATTCACTCCGTCCGCACATGATGAAAATGTGTAAATAGTTCAGAGTGCGCCACCTGTAGGATTATAAAGAAAACGTGATGTTTCAACTCCTTAAACGCCTCCAAAGTTACAAAACTCAAATGAACAGTGATTGTGGGTGCGTGCAACTTTTAACTCGGGCACACAGGGCTTCTAACACACACGATTTTCGACTAATTTGCACTAGTGTATGGAGTATGTAATGGGTTGGTTTGGGACTAATTTACTCACAGAGGTGGACAAGGCAGATCGGAGCCGGTCACGGCCAATCAAACTGAAAACCAGCCAATTCTGGTCACTGGCCGATCGACCTGTTCATCTCTATTATAAATGTAAAAATAGTTCGTAAAAAACTATTTTGGAGTCAGTGTGGCCATCCATGAATAAACAGAATTCATAAATAATTTCCCCCAATCACTAATCCTGTATGTTGCAGCATGATAATGCATGGGACATTAACCCAGACACTCCGGTACCAAGATTTTAAAAAACGATTACTTCATCTGCATAGATTTTAAACTAATTTTAGGATAACGAGTGCAAAAAGTCAGTTTAGTAGGCCAATAAAACATTAACATCTCACTTAACTTAATTATTTTTATTCTCAACTCAGTTTATTCTCAATGCAAAAAAACTAAAATCTTAGGAATACTTTGTAGTAATGTAGATGTAGAAATCTTTGAATCTTTGCTCTCAGAAAAGCAAAAGGTTATTTGTAGGTTTCCACAAGGTGTTGAATATTTTCCTTTGAGACTGAGACATGAATGATCACGCAGATTTGTCAGCTACATAGTCATGCTGTGCGTCACGCATTCTATAACATCCTAGATGTGCTAAACCGAATTCAGAGTCTGTGACTAGCAAGGCCAGTGAGGTTCACAGAACTCACCGTCATATTCATGGAAACCGTCTTGTATGGCTTCGCGACATGGTGGTAGTGCTCAGGTGCTGGAAGTAGCCTTTGTAAGATTTTGTCAATGAAGATAAGTGTAAAGTCAGCAATAACCTTTAGACATGATGCAGGGATTCTTTTTGTGGATGCCAAGTTAAAATTCTGACCATACACCTACTGTACATATTGTAGCAGACATTGCAATTTATCAGATAAGGTCATGTCAATCTTTTGATGTCCTCGTTTTACATTTACAGGAGGCAGGTGTAGCTCAGTAAGGAGGTCACAGATTTAGACCCCAGTACTACCAGGCTGCCACTGCAAGGCTCTTCATCTTTAAATACTCACGTGTATTATGAGATAAATGTAAGTGGCATTGGATAAAGGCATCTGCCAAAATGAAAAGAAAATTAAATTATGGCTGAACTATTCTTTTTAACTCCAAGCATCACAGTTGCCAATGTTGCACATTTTTTGACTGATAGTTGAAACAACCGAAAGTCGGTTCATTCAGTAATAATAAATAGCATGTTTATCTCGAGATAAGTTAATAAAGCAAGACTAATTGAAACGAACCAAATAAAATAAAAATTAACTGGTACTGCTGGTCGAATTTTTTATTTATTTTATTTTTTTTAATGAAAAAAATTACGATGACCAATACTGCAAACTGTAATTGCACCCTCCTGTGGAGCACATTGTAAATTGATATATGAGCAATGGAGAAATATTGCGAAATAATGCAAAACATTCCTGGTTAATGCATTTTAATCAGCTAAATTCTTAACTGCATTTAATCCATTATGGTTAATTATTTACATCCATTTTCTGCCGATTATAGTAAAACGGGTTGTAAAAAAGTTAACGCTTCTTTTTTTTTTTTTGGTTGGTGGTACATCATATAAAAACACTTTTTTAAGGCTCCGTTTACATTACCAGCCTGAGGTGATGGACCTGATTAATTATTTTTTTATCCTATAATACACTTATTTATGATCTTTTATGGCTGTTCGAAGCACAAATCTGATGTTTTCAGCTCGAATTTCTGTGTGCGGCCCTAAATTTAATACATATTGGATCGCTGGATATGTGTATGCATGCCATTTCAGATAGTTGATGCCTCCAAATTAGAGTCAGGTTAAAATCAATTGTAATTATGAATGGCATGCAAATCCAATCTGACCTAATAAATCGGAATTGAGCAACGTGGCCTGTAATATGAACTTAACCAAACGGACACAACAGGGAGATATCCGTGAAGGACAAAGAAGAAGGAATTCTCCATTTGAGCCACCTGTTCCTGTCCCAGTAATTATTAACTGGCACATTCCAGTGCACACAAGCATGATTAATCTAAAACAGGAACATTTTCCTTTATGAAGTAGTTCTGTGCATCATATGAAGCAGAAGTGATATTTATTTGTGAAAATATCTCCTTAACTGGTTTGATTAAGAAATCAAAGTCTGGTGGTGTCGTGTTGAAGGATAACCGAGTCAGGAAACGGTCTCATTGTGAGAGTTTCCTGTTCTTTTCCTTCCCTGCAGGAAGTCCATCAATAACTCTCAGCAAAGTGGGCAAGAACGAAAACTAAAGTATCATACAGTTTTCAAAGCTAATTGATGTTCAGACTGGCAGGAGTGAATTTGCTCTCCAGTGCTTTCCATCTGCTCCGTCACGCTCCCTTCTCATTAACCTGCTGAGACATGGCGTTCACTGGCAAAAACAAACGTTAATGTTATAACACACAAAAAAAATCAGGACAAATTAAGAGCATAACATAAAAAAATAGGACTTTACCCTGATCCTTCTGAGACTTTTGGCAAGGAAATCAGTCATAGTGTCACAAAGCAAATAAATGGGGGGAAATTATAAGGAAGTGGATTATAAAACCAGCTCCAATTACTTTGAAGTTTTCTTTTTTTTAACAAGTGTTTGCAGAGCAATTCTGTCTGTAAACAAAGAGAACCAGTTTGATGTCACACGGATGGTTGCGCACACTTGGTTTACCCACTCCTTCTTTCCAAGTCTCCATAAAAAATCTAAACTTAGCACTGCTGTGTGACGCTAATCTACTAGGCACATCTGTCTCCCGGGGGTCTTTTAATTATTATTCAGAACCTGAAGGAGGTTTAAGGAAATAATCGGTGTGTGGTGGATGGACGCATAGCAAGTAGTGCGTCACTGTATGACCTGAGAGCAATCCATTTGTATTCAGTGTTACTAGTTATACAGGATTCATCCATAATAAAATCATTTTCTTTTCTTTTTTTCCTCACCCTCTCTCTCTCCAGTGAAATTCGTAAAACATTCTTTAAATAGTGTTTGTTTTGGGCCAGTCTAATAAAAAAAATATTACATCATACTTGTACACACCTCGAGTATGAATCGAAACAGGAGTGTCGGGTATCGATACCAAGATTCTTGGAAGATATTTATCAAAGACTTCCAGCATTTCAGTTTTCACGAGATGAAGGGAGGGAGGTGTGCAGCTCAAACTTTATGAGTAGACATAACAGAGATGTAACCATAACATAAGAATTTAAACATTCAATTAATGTAGTACTTTCAGATGCACTGTCACCTTCAGGGTCCGGGTTCGATTCCCGCCTCAGGGCTGGTGTGCATGGATTTTGCATGTTCTCCTCGTGCTTGGTATCCTGGTTTCCTGGTGCTTGGTGGGTTTCCTCTAGGTACTCCTGTTTCCTCCCACAGTTCGAAGACATGCAGATTAGTCTAATTGGCATTCCTAAATTGCCCCTAGTGTGTGAATGAGTGTGCTTGTGTGTGTCTGTGTGTCTGTGTGTCTGTGTGTCTGTGTGTGTATACCCTGCAACGGATTGCCACCCCATCCAGGGTGTACCTCGCCTCGTGCCTCAAGTTTCCTAGAACAGGCTTCAGGCCGCATGCAAGCTGTATAGACTACAAGTGTGTGAGTGAGTGATTCTTTCAGGTGTCTTAAATCAGTTCTCATTTGCTTGATGTCACCAAATGTTTCCATGTTAGATGAGAATTATTTTACAGAGGTAAAAAATTCACTACGTATTTATTGTACCTGTTTTTCCTTGCATAGTGAATCACTGCCCCGATCACATAGACTGCGCAAGAGTGGGCCGTCAGTTCTGCAAGCCTGGTTCCTCTTACTGCGGCCCGTGTATACAGTCACTGCAGGAGGATGAAGAGGGCCACTGCGTAGCTCCATACAGTCATCATTCTCATCACAGTAAGCCACTTTTACAAACACTAGCTCATGAAGAGAACAGAAGTGCCCAGGATATTTAGTGCACTAGAAAGGAATTCCTGCTGCATTTCACCCTTATGGTAATCTCATTGTTACACATTCAGCCTGGCTTTTCCACATTCTTTTAATTAGTGTTGATTGACAGCTACTTATAGCTTATGTACATAATATCTACAGACATGTTCTGTTAACTGAACCGAGTGTATTGAAGGAACTGATTGTTGCAATGAAAATGTTTTACCACTAGGGTGCAGACTATTCACTGAAATGTAATCGGGGTATTCAGGTCTAACCGGCACTTGCAATCAAATTTCCTGCAAATGAAATCATAAAACCGATTGATCTTGACGAATACTTCAAGAACAGTACAGTCATAAGAGTCATAGACACAGTAAAACATTTAAATGGTGCAAAAGTTTTAAAGAATCGCGTGGGTGCGCGAATGACAATCTCGGACAACGAACGAGTGTTTGTTACGTCTGTGTGTGTGTGTGTGTGTGTGTGTGTGTGTACATA
>QNUK01000285.1:0-25000 GCA_013621035.1 Clarias magur
TTTTTTTACATTTACAGTGTTGTTTTTTGTTTGTTTGTTTGTTTATTTATTTATTTATTTGTTTGTTTGTTTGTTTGTTTGTTTGTTTGTTTTTCTATTGTCATATTTGAGAGATCCTAGCCCACAATGCAAGGTCTCTAATTTTGTCCTACAGCCTCCCCCTCACCCAGGTTCTGCTCTTATCTGAAAGCACCAGACATCAGCTGAGCACTTGTGCTTCCTACACAGTGCCTGCAGAGAGGTCTCGACATGAAGAGTTTTGTGTCCATTCGTGAACAAAATGGAGAGAAACCCCTGAAATCAGCAGAGGAACATTAGAGCAGCACTCTCAGGGAGAGGCTGGACTCTGTAAGGGAAAAATGGAGTACATACTTGCTTCAATATATATAATTTTTTTTTTTTTTTTTTTTTTTCAAAGCTAACTTAGAGAGACAGTGAAATGCCCTTTCTTGTCTTAAAGAGACTGTAGTGTACTCTAAAGCTGCATGACTCATGGCTGCCACCTGGATCCAAGGGCACCTCTTTATGCCGATCAACTAGTCGTAACGCATTCTATTGTGTGTGTATCACGTCCTGTACATCTCTATCATTCGACAGCTCCAGAATCTGTGTGCTTTAGTGACGACATGCAGAGAATTATCTTGGCAAAAAAGAAAACGACAGGTCGGTGCGGACATGGGTTACACAGCTGCTCAAGTCTTTTCTGGTTTCCATACTGAGATTATACACGTCTCCTGCAGGTGGTACATGTACACTGATCAGAGATTTAAAAAAATTTTTTGTTGTTTTATTGGAGGTTCAAAGTTTGTGTGTGTGTGTGTGTGTGTGTGTGTGTGTGTGTGTGTAGCTGCCAGACTGGTGCCTATAGGACTATTATACAATCTATTATCAATATACTGCTGTATGAATAGTCATAGCTGTATTTCTCACATTGATCATGCTTATGTTGGTTTCATTTTACAATGTGTCTTTAAAACTCGTTAGCTTATCAATAGCACTTAATCTAGTGCTTCCTGCTTTTTTTATTACTGATCAATGACGGTTACTTGCACAGTTATGTGCACAACTTAATAATGCCAAAGTTACTACTAAATCAATATCATGAAAATGGAGGAGGGAGGTTATGCTATTTGGTTTTTAATTGCCTAATTATAGTAATTAACAGAGATTAAAGATAACTAAGCGCATTTACTCTATTATTGTACTTAAGTACAGTACTGTATGTGCCAAAATACATGCATACATTTTATATCGCCTAAAGGATTATTAGGAACACCGGTTCAATTTCTCATTAATGCAATTACCTAAATCAACCAATCACATGGCAGTTGCTTCAATGCATTTAGGGGTGTGGTCCTGGTCAAGACAATCTCCTGAACTCCAAACCGAATGTCAGAATGGGAAGAAACGGTGGTATGCAGCGAAGCATTTGTGAAGCCACAACACGCACAACCTTGAGGCGGATGGGCTACACCAGCAGAAGACCCCACCGGGTGCCACTCATCTCCACTACAAATAGGAAAAAGAGGCTACAATTTGCACCAGCTCACCAACATCAATTTCTGTTGAAATGGTAGAGTCAGAATTTGGCGTAAACAGAATGAGAACACGGATCCATCACGCCTTGTTATCACTGTGCAGGCTGCTGCTGGTGGTGGTGGTGTAATGGTGTGGGGGATCTTTTCTTAGTATGTAGTATTTCTTAGTATGGTGTTCCTAATAATCCTTTAGGTGAGTGTGAATATATATACTCACACACACACACACACACACACAGTATGTAGTCCTGAATCTCGCACATCTCGAACGGCACCGAGTAACACAGTACTATTAGGACTTTTAATCAATCACAGTGGTAAATGCAGGCTTTCAACATTTTGCGTAAATGATGTTTTCTCGATTGTAACTCAAGCAAAGAATTTGTGTACTTTGCCAACCTCCGGTAATTAGCCATTTTATATGATTATTAAATACACAACCATATCATTATTACAGGCTTTAAATGGCATTCCGTAATAAAAAATCCGAAATTCAGCTTGATACATTGCAGGAACAACAAAGTACTGTATCGGTAGCATTGAGCTCTATGTCTCCATTGACTCATAATGCTTGTATCAACACATTCGCCATATAGAGATAAAGGAAGGAAGAGACGAAGCCTTCACAACTGTGTTCAATTTTTTTTCTTTCCAGTGACCAAAGGTTTCCTGTCGCGATCACTAGTGTTCGGTATTAGTTCCACATTCATGGTTTTGCCATGTTGATTCCCAGAGACAGGAAACTTAAGCAGCTTTTTGCTAGATCAGTGCTGCTCCCTGCTCTGGGATTTTTTATTTTATTCTATCTATTTATTTATTTATTTATTTATGGGGCTCAGTGTAGTGAAAGAACAGTGTCCTACTTTTACAGCAGTTGCACGGGCATTCACATAACATGGGCTCAGCCTGAAAAGGATTAAAGATGGCAGTGAATTTTCTACAAGTGATTAATTGTCATATAAATCATTCAAAAAAAAAAAAAAAAAAACACAGAGCAATCCCTTTAGTAATGAGTGATGAAATCCTATCGAGGTATGACGGAGGCCCTTTTATGTCTCCTCTTCATTCTAATGAACCAGAATCCCGTTACAGGGAAGACCAACCTGGGATTTGTTATAAATCCCCGAGCTTAGAAATAAAACAAGGGTGAAAATTGCTAATCTGTGAATAATATAGAGGCTTTCGAAATTCTCCGTATATATATCAAAATGAGATGAATGCTAATGGGCTGCATGAGCTTGATCTTATTACTGCCTCAGTGGGCTTTGAATCATTTATTCTACAGCATAGAAATTGGAAAAGAAATCGATAGACAAAGAACAACATGATGCTACATTAGGCGCCGAGTGCAAATGTTTTTAAGATGCCTTTTAATTAGCAGATAGTGGGAGCGAGGAGGACTGATAGAAATCAAAACGTAAAGATGATCGGATTTAAGTGAACCTGGGAGGCTAAGGTGAGTAAGTATCAAAAGACCCCTTTGATTCCTGTTCCCCTTGGCCTCGCAGCTCCACTTTAATCTGCTCGTCTTTATGTTTCTGAATCGTTTTAATCAGAAAACTTTAAACATATGGAGAAAGAACTGGATACTGATCTCAAATGTGCACCTACACATACACATCACTATAATCTACTGTAGCTGCCATACACACAGTAAGCCACCATCAGAGAAGATTAAAGAGTGACATGACTTGTACACATATACTGCATGTGGAATGTCTTTCCACGAAGTCAGCCTTTAAACCACAGATGATTTAAAACCTCAGGTTTGAACATATTGGATTGCTGAATGTGTCAGGCTGTGTTTGGTTGCTCGATATAACTATTGATTCTTTTGCCCAGATTCCTCCTATACGTTCTCTCATGACGTTAATAACTCAGAAAGGTATCAAATGAACACAAGGAAGGATTCTTCAATTTACTGGACGTTTATTGTATTTCCTGAATGATCACGGTTTGCTGTACACTGCAAACCGACTGCCCTTTAGATAGATATACTGTACTTAAATGTCAGTTTACAGGCTCAAGTCAAATGTAAACAGTCTACCCTGTTCAGTATGTACTGGATGAATAGATGAATATATCTAAGAAATACATGATGATGAAATATGCGATGGTTCTCGCATACTAAGAAAAGAACTAAAAAGTCAAAAAGAATCTCCAGTATGCTGGAGCCATCACATCTACTTCACATCTGAAACCCGGGCATCCCAGGAATTCCTTTAGAGGCCCAAACATGGTCATGGTCAAGACTGTACCTGGGAGCGTTCATGAATGATTGATTGTGTGTACAGTTCCTGCAGTCTCTTCTGCAATTTGGTGAAAAGTTATCCATAAACCGCCCCGTGCTAGATGTCTTCTATAAATGTTCGATCAGTTTCATTGAGAACTTTCATCACAAGCAAGTCCCGGTTTCACTTGAACACCTCCCATGTTTTGTTCGTGTGAGAATCCGGTGTACCCAAAATAAATCATACTGGAGCAGACAGAACAAACCCAGACTTGTTGGCATCAGATTTGGATACCCATGTCTGCCTTCTTCCTTTTATCTTTTGTCAACTGAATACGAGAAATGGTGAGAAATAGCTACCCGGCGTGGCACTGAATTTGGAATTCAATCTCTGAAACAATATAAGAAAAATTAAATTGATTTCCCATTGCAAACATCTCTCCGTGCTTCCAGGACATACTGAAGACCAGCTGGGGGAAATACCGTGCAGACACTTCCAGACATGTGACACGTTAAAGGGGGGGGGGGGGGGGAAGCAAGAAGCAAAAATGACTTCTCTCTCCAGACCCAGCCTCAGGAAATTGAGGTACAGTATAACATGCAGTTGTAACTTGAAAAGCGTAGCTAGACTTGAAACAATAATAAAAAAAGGGAAAAAAAAACATATAAACACATTTCAGAAATGTGAAACAATATTTAAAATGAAAACATGGTATTGAGTCAGATGAGTCTCTAGTTAGCTGTCCTCATCTATTTGTTTCTCATCCTCTCCTTTGTCTTGCATAATACACATACAGTACTTGTGCTTCTTGAATGTTTTCTCTATTGTTTCCTAAGCCAGCTACATGTGATAAATCATACCTATATTTTTGTGTGTGCAGGGCTTGACTTACAAATTAGTTTATACAGTCTACAAAGTAACTGTGGCTTTACATTAGCACACTATCGACTCCCATCCGACATGTCAAAGTTTATCCAGGTTCATATGTTTTCTACAGTGGAACCTTGAATTGCGAGTAACTCGGTCTGTGCGCATTTTGCAAGACAAACTGTACAAGTATCATGCATATGCATTTTGTCTCACATGATCACAACTGAGCCAATGGTTCTTCTGTCTTGCATGCTGTGGGATTATGGGTAATCGCCTCCCATGCTCTGTCTCAGTGCGCGTGCGCCACTCATATAGTCGACATCCATGCGCACATGTTCTGTTTATTTTAACATTGTGACCATGTGTGTGCTGCGCATAAAGCAAAAGCAAGCATCATATTTTGTATTATTGTATAAATATTTTTGGGTTGTGGAACAAATCATTGGAGTTTCCATTATTTTTAAGGGGACAATTCGCTTTGATATGTGAGCGCTTTGATATATAAGCAGTACGTATCAGATTTACTTATAAATAAAAATTATATATGAAAATTATGCTCACAATCCAAGGTTCCACTGCATTTAGGTTAAGGTATCACATAGCATAGGAACAAGCTGATCATCAATAAATGATAATAAACATAAAGCTAAATGAATATAAAAAAGACCAAATTAAAAGTCTATGGTATACCCACAGCTAGAGTACAATGCTTTCTTCCTCTGAACACTACAGCAATTTTTCAAGGATTCTGTACAGAAAACTTTTTTTTAAAAAAAGGAAGAATATTGTACATTTTGAGCATGTATGGTTATACAGTATTAAACCTTAAATCTCAACAGGCGCAGATCTGTTCTGGAAAAACAACACTGGTAAATGACAGATTTAAAAGTAAAAAATAAAGACATAAATAATGTTTGGATATGTCATGTAGAACCAACGTTATTGTGACTTTCAAAATGTGAAAATGTTTACCATTATAAGAATATGGGTATGATGACGCATACAGGTAATGTGTAGATACTCAGAATGCTGAGATTATTGTTATTATTATTAGGTCGAACGAAACAACAGATAAAACCACAATTGTCTGTGATTTGTGTAATGTTTTTGTTTTTTTGGTCAGTCGAATTTACATAGTTGGTTACAGTTTCATCATTCTTTTTAGATTTTGGTAAAAAAAAAAAAAAGAAAAAAAAAGACAAAGAAAAAAACAACAACAACAAAAATATATATGTATAAAAATAAAGACATTCTATATTGCAATCCTGACCCTGTAGTAATGCAAAGAAAATATGGCCAAGAATGCTCTGGGTCTTAAGAACTAAAGGCATTGAAACCTACCTGAAATAATTGAATTACTTTTATAACTTACAACAAAAAAAGTTATATATATACAGTCATCACTTCACCAGCCTCTTTTTTCTGTCTCATGGTGATAAAACGAGAAATGGTTAAAAAAAAAAAAAAATACTGCTATTAGTCCCCAAAGACCTGTTAAAATGTTCCTGCAGAGGGGAAAAAAAAGTTTGTGTTATAAATCCCTGATACTGTGGACTCCACTCCTTAAATCTTAAATAAATATACTCAAGTGTGAAATCCTATACTCATAAGCTTCTATATACTGTGAATAAAAAATAAAAATAAAAACAGCGGGGTCACAGTGTGTTTCGTATTTTTATTTGAGCCAAACAGCTTAAGTCAAAAATATACAGTAGCAGGGCTTCTCTCTGCATCATAAGGAAAATGTACTGATAAACTTAATATATAAAATATCTGGTTTCATATTTAAACTCATAGAGATGAATAAAATATGCATTTAAAGTTTAATGATTTTATGAGTACATTTTATTAGATACACCTTACACTTGACATTAATAACCCATACATTCATTATATTAGTTTTATTTTAGTTGCACTGTACATGATATGATGCAGAAATAAAAAAAAAATTAAAAGGACGAACACCAGCCAAGTTTTTTCAGCTCGCTTCTAGAGACACTCAAAGGTTATAAATAATCAATTTCAATGCAACACACAATGGCCAGTAAATATTATATTGTTGTTTGTACAAGACTTGTGGGTTTACTTACCCCCCCCCCCCCCCCCCCCCCCCCACACACACACACACACACACACCTGTAAAAATGTCTCTTTCATTATTTGGGGTATTTTTTTTTTTCCCGATGCTTCCTCCTGATCAAGTGTAATAATGAATAGGATAAAACTCTCAGACTGTTTCAGGAATTTGTATCCTCGTTAATGGATGTCACTTTTTTTTAGGGTTATTTGTATACATACTGGCGGCACGGTGGTGTAGTGGTCAGCACTGTCGCCTTGCACCACCAGGGTCCGGGTTCGATTCCCGTCTCTGTGTGCGTGGAGTTTGCATGTTCTCCCCGTGCTTGGTGGGTTTCCTCCGGGTACTCCGGTTTCCTCCCACAGTCCAAAGACATGTAGGTTAGGTTAATTGGCGTTCCCAAATTGCCCGTAGTGTGTGAATGAGTGAGTCTATGTGTGTGTGTGTGTCTGTGCCCTGCGATGGATTGGCACCCTGTCCAGGGTGTACCCTGCCGTGTGCCCCAAGTCTCCTGGGATAGTCTCCAGCCCCCCGTGACCCTGAATACAGGATTAAGTATAGGTATAAATGATGAGTGAGTGAGTGTATACATACACTATATGGACAAACCTGGAGTAACACTGCAGAGACACTTCAATATGAAGTCGGGTCCCCTATTCTTTTGCAGCTCTAACAACTTCCACTCTTCTTGGAAGGCCATCCACAAGATGCTGGAGTGTTTGTGTGAATTCATGTCCATTCATTTTGCAGAGCATTCATGAGGTCAGGCACTGATGTTGGACGTGAAGGTCTGGCTCACAGTCTCCGCTCCATTTCATCCCAAAGGTGCTCGATGGGGTTGAGGTCAGGGCTCTGTGTTCGGTCCAGTCGAGTTCTTCCACAATGAACTCATCAAACCATGTCTTTATAGTCCTTGCTTTGTGCACTGGGGCGGAGTCATGCTGGAACAGAAAATGGCCTTCAACAAACTGTTGCCACAAACAGGGTACTGGTGCTAAAAAAGTGTCTCACCCAGGTGAGAAAAGACATTTTTAGATAAGATCATAACACGATGTTTAGTACTTTAATGCTTCTTATCTGCCAATCCATGCTTCTTTTTTTTTTTATAAACATGTATACAAATGTATAGTTTTATCCCATAAACACATTTGCTGAATGCAATTTATTTATTGTATTGAAAACTTTCACTCTTAATCAGTGTATTATTCTAAAATGCTATGCTATGGACCATTTTGCTTTCCAAGCTTTTACCAAAAACCATCTCTTTTTTGTTATTTAAGCAAATTTTACAGTTGATGTGCTTCTAGAAGCTTACAAATTTTAGCATCAATACCAATAAAGAAATATGAATAATTGACATTTTAAATGATTACTGTTTGAAGCGAGACAGTATAAACGCTGAAAAACGGCCAGTCTTGGGGCTCATTTAAAATCATCTCTCCAAAGCAGCTTGAAATTTTAATGAAACAAGATCGGTCGCTTCCATGTTGCATGAACTTCAGAAGTACAGTAGCTTCTTTGGCACACAGATATTCTGTATTATATGTATAATGTTAAAAAATAATTAAATCAACCGCAATTCTGTGTTTTGGTTGATTGAATTGCCGTAGATGTCTTGGTACGCTGAAGCGTTAATACAGTATTGCCCCTAATTAACACATTTGGCCGGGTACTTTTGTCCATATAGTATAAGTACATACATACATACATACATACATACATACATACATGCATTCCTCTCCAACATTTGAATATTATAAAAAAGTTAATTTTATTTATTTTTTTATAATTAAATTTCAATCATAAATTAATTTCTAAAAAAATATTAGAATTTTTAGGTTACCATACAATTTAAATATTGTGTATTGTGTCACTAAATGCATGGGGAAGACTGCTGACTTGACAGATGTCCAAATCATGATCACCCGACACAAGGATAATCTCAGCTGCATAAGGTGTCTAGTAACGCATATTCATGGCAAGTTAACTGGAAGGGAAAAGTATGGTAGCGTGGAGAGGCTCAGAATCCAAACTGCTTAATGTCTAGTGTGGCGTCTCCACAGGTGCTGATGATTTGGATGATTTGCTGGTGCAATGTGTTTTGTGAAATCCAAAGTATTTGGTAGAAAGCCATCTGTCTACCAAATAGGCACTTGTAATTCAGTATATTGAAATGGAATCAGCTTCCACATCTCTCTGAACTGCACAAGATTTCATAGTAAGCCTTTGGTTTTGTAAAATGCCTCAGAATTGGGGTAGATATCGGTATGTAGATGAATAAACAGATCACTGCTAGGAGGGATAAAACTAAAAGAACCCTGATCAATTTGAGAACACTGACCTTTTTTTAATGACTCCATGGAGATCGATGAGCATTGCTTTTTTTTTTCTTTTCTTTTTTTTTCAACTGGCCGTCTGTGACATTTGAATTTTAGCTGAACAGACATGGGCTCTTCGGGGAATGAAGATCTCATATAATTGCTCACGTGCTAAGCTTTGTGAGAACGAACAAAGAAGCTGAATCAATAATTGTGTGATGGATGGATATTGCAAGAACTGAATTTGTAAGAGGAACCTCGTGTAATACAAACATCCAATCGAGGAGAATTTCTTCGTTAAATATACTCAATTTCTTCTGGAACGTTGCACGCTGTCCTACTTTGCGAACAAACCAAACTGTAAGGCAAACCACTGAAGAGCGATGTGCACAGATGGAGGAAGAAGTTTAAAGGGGGAAACCATCGCTGAAGACAAAGCACACAGTGGGAGACCATCAACTGCGATAAAGAGGATTCAACAGTGTTGGGTTCAACAGTGGCGCCAATGCACGGCTTGCGATGGCGATTATGTTGGGTATTTTCTCTGGTATAAAAGAAGACTATCAACTCTATCAACATGTGCAATATGAATGACATGTTATGTCAATTAATAATATATATATATATTTTTTAAATAGTTATGCCCACTTTTGCATTACTTTCTCTACAGCTCTTGTAATTGCAAACACTGGAAAGAGAGGAAACGGTATTAGAGAGAGTATAGTCCTACTTATTTATTTATTTTGCTCGAAGCTTTTCATCACATAAAAGTTGCAATTCATATTCAAATTATACAGCATTACCGAACAGAATTCTAAAAAAAAAAAAAAAAAAAAAAAAATGCACACTCAACAAAAAGGCAGAGAAAAAAAAAATAATAAAATCTGTCATCCACTAAGGACCAGCAGTCTTTAGGGGAGACATACAGTATGCAGTATAACGTCCTTTTCATTACACGCGGGTGTAGACGCTCATTAACCACTTCTCTGCAATTCCTTCTCCCATTCACAGACGGAGCCGGAGCACTACGCCACCTGCTGCCACAATCACATATATATCCATCATTCTCACACAACATTCCAAAACCTACCTCTTGTATCTCACTAGTAACAGCATGTCACAGAAATGACACTAAAATTAGATGTTTTTTTCATGTCACTACTTCACCTTTTGTGATTCCTCCAGAGGAGATTGGTAATTACAGCTTTTAATAGGGAAGGCTCAAATACCCGCAGATAAGAGCTTATCATATTTCTCCATGTTGCTTTTATGTGATCCTTGCTGTGCGGTTCAACACCAGTCCACTTATCTGGTCCTCGCAAATTGAGAGGGTTTGATGTGTTAAATACCCTGTCCAACCCCTCTTCCAATTCTTTTTTTTTTGTTCTGTGCTAGTAGAGGCACTTACAGTACAGGGATAAAGTTAAAACGGGTTAAATTAATTTGAGAACCAGGTTTAATGACATGATGCATATTTGTGAGAACTGCTTGCGTGACGTATGAAGTCAAATGCAAGGAAGATCCTTGGGAACATTCGACTGAACGAAGAATGGAAAGGATTTGTTTGCCGACACCACTGCAGGACCATATCTGGGGCTACAGCACCAGGTCATAAATATTGGAATAATAAAATATATCTTAAATGTGTCAGTTTTCTGGGGAGAATACGACGTTTCAGCAGGTTCCTGTAACACGGCCACCCGCGCGAAGGGTAAAGCTGCAGACAATGAGGCAGATTTATAGACAGGCAGAGCAGCGGACGGCCATGGTTGCTAGGCAACCCCGCCATGTTGCCAATCAGAGGAGATGCGTTACACCTGTCCGGCAGGTTATTTATACCCCCAGAAACCAGCACACTATGTGCGAACATTAGATAGCACCAGGTATTAGAGTGCTGCTCTGGTATAGGGGAAAAGAAAAGAGAAAAATTAAAGACAAAGAAAAGTGAAAAGATAAGAAAAAAGAGAAAGAAAAGTGAAAAGATAAGAAAAAAGAGAAAGAAAAGTGAAAAGATAAGAAAAAGGAGAAAAATTAAGTGAAAAGGTAAAGAAAAGTGAAAAGAGAAAAATTTTTAAAGAAAGCAAAGTGAAAAGAGAAAAATTAAAAGAGAAAGAAAAGTGAAAAGATAAGAAAAAGGAGAAAAATGAAGTGAAAAGATAAAGAAAAGTGAAAAGAGAAAAATTAAAAAAGAAAGCATAGTGAAAAGATAAGAAAAAAAGAGAAAAATGAAGTGAAAAGATAAAGAAAAGTGAAAAGAGAAAAATTAAAAGAGAAAAAAAAGAGAAATTAAAAAAGAAAGCAAAGTGAAAAGAGAAAAATTAAAAGAGAAAGAAAAGTGAAAAGATAAGAAAAAGGAGAAAAATGAAGTGAAAAGATAAAGAAAAGTGAAGAGAAAAATTAAAAAAGAAAGCAAAGTGAAAAGAGAAAAAGTGAAAAGATAAGAAAAAAGTGAAAAGAGAAAAAGAGAAAAATGAAGTGAAAAGAGAAAAATTAAAAGAGAAAGCAAAGTGAAAAGAGAAAAATTAAAAGAGAAAAATGAAGTGAAAAGATAAAGAAAAGAGACTTAAAAAGACAGGAAGACAAGTAGAGGTGAGGCGACACGCGCAGACATAAGTGCACCTCTCTTCATAGTAACGCATCCACCTTTCTGAACAGAAGAAAGCTAATAAGATCAGTGTATAAGCTCCTTTACCTTGCGCTGCATGGTGCTCACGCGAGCCAATCATCCTTGGCCAAAATACACAGCCCACGTCCCAACGCTCCCCTCTACGTCCTGCACCGGGGCTCCCACACACAACATACTTGGTGGCGCCATACATAAGCGCATCCCTCGTAACAGATCCACCTAAAGATCACACTGCTCTAACAAACAAGGCTGTAAAGTCCGTCTTCTCTTTTTGTTGTTGCTCACCTGCTAACTAATCTATCCATCTATATACAGTGGTATGTGAACCTTTTTGGAATTTCATGGTTTTCTGCCTTAATTTGTCATAAATACGATTTGATCTTTATCGAAGTCATGAGTATTGACACATTTTATATAAAGTGCCCAAAATAATCAAACCAAAAAATTCATTCACTTTATTTGGAAAAGCCATAAAAACCTCAGTGCTAATGGAAAAAGTATGTGAATCCTTGAGTTAATGACCTTAACAAACTAACTGGAATCAGTTATTAGTCTTAACCTGGAGTCTTGTTAAGAAAATGAGTTTAAAGGTGTGGACTAAAGCTACTTTGAGTGACTCAGACATTTTGAAAATAATACACAGTATTACACAATACACACAATCACAAACCCAATCCAACACTACAGGCGATCTGCAAACATCAGTCCGCCTGCACAGTAAAAGCCCCAGTGCTGATTTAACACTTTCAGAGTTTCACTTTTCAGAGTCCAGCTCGAGTCGTATAAATACTGCTGGGTGTAAATGATAAATCTAAGGCACTCAACACGGCGGGAGTGCTAACCACTGAGCCGCGGGGCTTCTATTGCTAACTGCTCTTACACATATACACTACCAGTTAAAAGTTTGGATACCCCATGGACGTTCATGATGATAAAACAATACTAATAATATATTTATCCAAAATACACAATAATCTTCTTTGATCAGTTGATATTGAGATGTACAGTACCTGCTACTTCCGCCTGTAAAGTTTCATAACGGAAGGTCTTCATGAGGAACCAGTTTCATCGTGGGGCTTGATGGGTTTCGCAAATGCACTTGACACAATACTGTCCTTGCAAGAACTGTTCCAGAACATCTGACCTTCATGACTTAAAACAACAACTGACTCTGGTGGTGATGGTGATGTTACTTCATACTCAATTGAAAGAATATTAAAATGAATTCAATGTGTTATTTCATAAATCTAAACTTGTGTCCAAACTTACCTTGTGTGGCAAAATATCCATTATAATGTGAATGTAAAAATAAATAAATAAATAAATAATAATAATAATAATAATAATAATAATAATAATAATAATAATAATAATAATAAAATTTAGATGTATTAATTATACTGAATATGTACTCTGTTCGAGCAATCTTGAAATGATGGAGATTAAATGTTTTTGTTAATAGGCTTGTTAATGTCAGTTAATGGATTCACTCCAAGCAAACTTTGGCTCTGTTACATTTCTAGAATCAAGAATTCTGCTCAAAGCCCTTTTCTAATTATGACTGGGCCTTAATCACTAAACTCTTATCTGTTTGTAACCAGATCAGCCGATGTCTGTCTGCAGTCTCCTTCCTTCCTCCGCACCATAACCATTGATGTCCACCAGATGAAAGCCTTGGCCAAACTCATGTCCCAGTTTGAATGGTACTGGGTTGGTGTTGTTCACGGGGATGATGATGATGATGATGATGATGATGATGATGATGGCAAAAACACTTTCCAAGGCTTCCTGGATAATGCAGAATATGGGAATGTTTGTACTGCCTTTATAGAAACATTTCCTTACTACCTAAATTTTAAGTATATTGATAATATGCCATGTGTGTTATTTCAGTTTTGAAAAAAAAAATAGATCCGGTATTGTTCTAGAATGTAGAAAATAAATCGAAACTGGAGTCCGAACTTTTGACTGGTATTGTATCTTAAAATGTGAAGGGTTTCCACACATTGTGT
The DNA here is from genome assembly GCA_013621035.1 of Clarias magur. Lineage (NCBI taxonomy): Eukaryota > Metazoa > Chordata > Actinopteri > Siluriformes > Clariidae > Clarias > Clarias magur. The sequence goes on from QNUK01000285.1 coordinate 13,673, forward strand.
TATATATGTTAGCGAGACCATCATGCAGCATTGCAACATCGCGCTGAGGGCCCTATTCTATCTACAAGGTGCCTGTTTAATACTGTCTTGAGCAGTATAAAAAAAAAAAAAACATAAATAAAAAAAAAATGTGCAGAATGATTTTCAGTTCACGTCTGTGACAAACATTTGAGCTCAAACTGTTAAAATGTATATCTGCAAATAATTACATCAGTTATTACCATAATAAGGGAAATTGCCTAGCCTGCAGATTTATGTTTGTCTGAAAGCAACAATCCTAAAAACGATCATGTGGATGTGGGAGCGCTTTGCTGTCTTTTCACTGCATGGAACATTTCAAGACATTTTTTATAAAATATGTTTCTTTCTTAAAATGTCTTTTCAAGTCTATTAGCACCCTCTGAACGCACGTACACACACTTCCGCCAGCCCTGTATAAACCATTTAAAGCTTGAAAAATGACATGCGGTGAATAAGCTCATTGCAGCATGGGGGATAAAAGAGGCGAGAATATTGATGGGAATGTTATGTGCTTTATTTTCTAAACCCCTGCTATTCTGCAGTCTAATGCTCTCCTGCTGAACTCGCACCAGAACAGAGAGTATTACAGAATTTCAAGCTGTACAGTTCATCTCCTGCTCCTGCTGCAGTGCCTTTGGAAGACTTTTTTTATTTTTTATTTGTAAGGTCTCTCTCTCTCTCTCTCTCTCTCTCTCTCTCTAATATATATATATATATATATACACACACACACACACACACACACACACACACACACACACACACACACACACACACACACACACATATGTTACATGTCTCTGCAACTTATAGATAAAGACAGGACAGATGTCATTTTTGGCAAATTACTGTACGAGTCCCTGACACTTGTGTTCATGCAAGCTAAATCTCTAGAAATATCTAACATGAATATGTAGAAAGAAAGAAAAAACAACAACAAACTGCTTGTTGACATGAAATCAAAGAGACGCTTTCACTCGCAACCTTACAATGAGAGAGAAAGGGTCTTGAGAGTTATTTCTCTATGTCGTGTTGAGGATGTGAAGTGAGCAGGTGCAGCTGGTGTTGCTCTGATTGCCAACATCATCTTGCCGAATTGTAATTATCTCACCGCTTGAATTCTTGGCATGCTAAAATGGCTGTCTGGGAAATCATTTTGAAGGAGAATCTGGGCAAATGCATGAGCACAAGGTGAGTGGACGGCTTGCATGAAGATTCGAGTGTGTATACTCGAAGCAAGTAGTATTGCACCATTAGCAAGAGCAGTTTTTCTTTCCAAGAGAAATTGAAGAAGCATTAACAAGTAAGTAAAAATTTGTGTGTGTTACAAAGTGAAAACTTTTGAAATTTTCAATAATACGATACAATATGATACATGATATCTATGTTTCTAAACATTTTGTATTTAAAGACCCTATAGTGACAGTAGCATTGTGGCATCACTGACATTTTGACAGTTGCCGTCTTGTTGCTACCACATACAGTAGTTATTCATCAAAGAGGGAAATCTGCGATGGGTGGAAACAGACAGGAAAACTGACACTGACTTTGGGACGAGAAGTTACCTAAACATCAAATCAGGAAAGTGATCAGGACCGTCTTGGTAATGTGCTCTCCTGGCTGTTTCATAATGGACCACTTTCCAGTTTAGTTCCCCTATACTGAAATTGTCCTGAACTACATACAACAAACTGTACAAGGAACTTGACCACTATGTCATGTCTGCCAAATACCATAAATGTAATGTTTGTCAGCTGCATCCTAAAAATCATCTAATCATTCAACAGTAAATTCCATTAACCTATAATAGTGCACTGATCTAATCTGTGAGTTGACCCTTAGATTTCTGTAGAAATATATACAACACTGTCAAAATTCTTTAAAGTTAAAGTAGCATATTGAATTACATGAACTAAATAAAAACTTTCTCCAGTGTGTTTTTTTTTTTCTTTCTACACTACAATTTGATCTGATCAAAAATGATTTTTTGCAGTTTAGATTTTAAGCAATGCAATTGATTGTGTTTGTTTCATATTTCAAATGAAAAATGTAATTCGAGCATCTCAGAGTCAATTGATCTTACTGAATTGCTATTCGAAAATATATTAAATTGTTAAACATACCGTCTTCATTATATTTCAACAAATACAGGCTGTCAAAATTCAAGTTTTCAAATTAGGTTGACGGTGTTCGGGAACGGCCAATCGGGTGGCTGAAAAAAAAAAAAAAACTAATGCCTGCTAATACTCAAGACACTCCATGCTCCACCCCCCCCCCCCCCCCCCCCCCCCAATTGCCATCATCACAGCAAAGTTAGCATGCTCTTTTATTCAAACATGATTGTGATGGTTGTCGTTTACCCTGCGCTCAGTAATGCAAATATAGTCGGGTTCAGTAACAAGATGGGATTCATTCTCTCAATGGCAACAACAACAAACCTGCTGTTGATACTTTGTTGAATTTATATTGCTTAAAAATAAAGGTAACTTTGTAATTAATTATTTATTTATTTATTTATTTTTACAACGATATATGGAGTGAAATTCTTATAAAGAGAAACAAATGAGTATTGTACAGTACAGTGGTAGACAAAAGTGAAATTCAATGTTTTAATGACGTGTGTTTTTTGAGGTTGTTGTTTTTAATTAAGATAATTTGTTATTTTATGCAATGCAGTTCAAAACCTGGGCATGGAGTCAAAAAAGACGTCTGCAGTACTCTGGTGTCACTCGCCCAATCCATTCCTGCGTAATTGCTTTCTGAAGATCATGTACAGAAATTTGCCAAGTAGTTAAGAAACTTAATCCCATCTTGTTACTGCATGCGACTGTATTTGCATTACCGAGCATAAGGGAAAGGAAAACCATAGCTATGACTTTGAGTGAAAGAGCGCCTCGGCTTTGCTTTGAAGATCGAGATTAGTGTACAGGTGGCGTTCTAGCACATAACTCTCCTTTTTTTTTTTTTTTTTTTTCGATATTTTTTTTCTTTTTCTGGCGCCCAACTGGCAGTCAGTTAGTTAGAAGTGCTGAATTCTGATCAGCAAGTACACTTCTGTAAAGCCTTGAATTTAGATCTGCATCTAGACTCGCAGTTTGTCAAACTGAATATTAATACCTGAATTTTGACAGCCTTGAATTTTGTGAAGTTGGAAAATTAACGAAGATGGTATTTAACAATCGAATATGAACGATATGGACCAAAATAAATGTTTGCTCCAGACACGCATGTTCCCAGTAGTCAAAAGGAAGTTGTCTTGTGCAGTTGTTGTTTGGAAATGTCTCGATGTAGGAAAAGGGATTCATAGTTGAGTATTATTTCAGCTCATACAGAAGTATTTGCGAATGAGGGCCGTGTTTAAAAAAAAAAAAAAAGGTGGCAGAACAATTCAGAGAGAGATTTAATAAGTAATAAAGTTATGCTGTCTATTGTTATAAAATTCCGCCGTTCTGGACGTGTACGGCGTCAACATTACGTGATCGAATTGTCTACTTTCGCAGGAGTCTGCAGCAACCTTTATATGATACATGTTTGAGAATCTGTGTGAACGATATGAACAGTGTCTACAGCGAGGCGCTGCACACCAGAGCTGGTAGAGAAGCCAAAAAATGTACTCAAGTAAGAGTAGCTGCACTTCAAAATAATATTACTCAAGTAGAAGTAAAAAAGGATTCAGTGAAAAGATACTCAAGTACCGAGTAACTGTTTCATCATAATGTCCCATTTATTTTTTTTTAGAAATGATGTAAGCAGTCAGACAAAATGATGATAAAATAATGTACAAATTGCGACATTTCCAAATAATAAAATAAATGTAATAAAATAAATGAATAAAACTAAATATATTTTTACAAAATAGCAAATTAAGGAACATTTCCTAATCTCCCTTTTTTCACAATATAAAGCTTTTGAAATAAAATTTCAGTCATGTTTACGCATGATTCATTGAACTCACGCAGGTTACCGAGACAAAGACCTTAAGTGTGTTCTTCACTGAATTTAGTCACAGATGCACTAAATAGTCCATGACCTCAGGAACAGGTTACGGATGTACCATTTTATGGTGTACTTTAATATACGAGGAGTGCTATGAGGTACATGTGAGAGGGGGGAGAAGGATTTGTGTTTAATTTGACTATTAATTAAGCAAAGACTTTAAAAGGAGGAGACTTTTCACAACCCACTGAACTTATAGCAGCACATTAGAAGGTCGGAATGTGAGGAGCTTGACTCTGACATTTTTAGAGCAATAAAAAAATATTTAAAATATGGTGGAAAGTAGTGTGGAAGTAATGAATATAAAAAGCGAGTTTGACTCCGAGTGTGCAGGCTTGGCAAGCTGATTCAGACTTTGGCAATTAAAGCCAAACTGAAATAAACTGGGACAACATCTGAGATCTGAATATACGGAGGTTTATGTTTACAGCCTTTCACAGACGCACTCGTACAGAGCAACATATACTAGTGCTTTGTAGTTTCTGTCAAAAGCCGTGTCTCATGCTAACACAAATACATACAGGTCTTGGCATAAAAAAAGCTTTTGGTAAAATAGGCCAGTGCAGCAACAAAAGCAGCACAAGCTAAAACTCATTTAGGTATTCAGTGAAAAGGTGAATCTTTTTCTTTCCCCCTAGAATGCCACTCACACAATTTGGACTGCCAGGCCGTTCCGTTCAGACCGAGACGATCAGGATTGACTTTCCCCAAGTTGGGCTGCGCGAGACGCTTGAAGAGAAAGTGGACAGTCTAGTAGATGGAGAATCTTTCTGCCTTTATAGGAAAGCACCACTGATTTAAGTTTGATGCCAGAGCTACGAGATGCCAGTTGAGCCCTTGAGCCCCTGTCTGCTCAGTGGTTAAGGTCAGAGGTGGAAAGAGTCCTAAAACTTTGTACTCAAGTAAAAGTACTGTTACTTCAGTGAAATTTTACTGAAGTACAAGTAAAGTTACCATTATAAAAAATCTAGTAAAACGTTACTGAGTAACTTTTTTTTTTTAACAGCAGGGTGGGATGAGGCATTCTAGTGTAGTTCGAAAAGATGAGCAGATATAAATCTCAAACTAGTTGTTTTTAACTGAAGGAACACCTTTACATAATAAAGCTGTTGTCTTTCTTGTGCTTAAATACTTAAATATGGCGTCACGTCCCAGTCTAGTGTCGGCCGAACAGCAAGAGAACGGTTCAGGGTTCTGTTATAAACTGGATGGAAATGGTGGTATATGGCAGAAATAACTAGATTCAGTCATTAACTGATGAAATAAAGAGGTTTGTATTGCTTTACACACACACACACACACAAACACACACACACACACACACAACAGGAGGAGGATAAGATTCAGGGTGGGCCCAGGCCAAAATAATCAACTAAATGGTATTTATATTTAGTAGCTAGATTACCTGTAAAACACACACACACACACACACACACACACACACACACACACACACACAAATACAGGTATTGTCCCTGACTCCCTAAACCAAAAACAGTGAATAAATTCCCTCTTCCCAAAATAAACGGTAGCCACGCCCCCCTACTACTGCTGAGTGCACAAACATACAGTGAAATTATCTACAAATATATATAAAGAGCAACCAAAGCAAAAATCAAAGTCAATGGGAGGCAAAAAGTCACAAAAAATCAAAACGCCAGAATCACAATCTCTTTCCCGCGTCGCTCTCCGGTTTCTATCTGGTGGCGCGGGTTGATGACGTCACTCTCAGGGCGGAAGCGGCCGTGTGGAAGGTCAGGTAGACGCCGATGTGGGGAAACAGTCAGAAAACCTGGAGTGGAATGTGGAGCGGCGCGCGACCAGGACACGAGACACACACGTGCGCACAACGAAGCGTTTATACCAGCGGTGTCCAAATCCAGTCCTGGAGGGCCAGTGACCAGCGCAGTTTGTAATTCACCAACACCTAAACACACCCACTGAACCTAGGAATTAACAGATTAGTTAAATCGGCTGTGTTTGAGAAGAAGAAGAAGTAGAAGCACCAAACTGTGCTGGTCACTCGCCCTCCAGGACTGGATTTGTACTCCCCTGATTTATGCAAAGCAGAATATTTTTCATTCATTTGTTTTTACTCAGTAGCGCATATGACTTAAAATGTAGCGAATTACAATACTTCAAACAAAACATACTTAAGTAAAAGTAAAATTACAGATTTTAAAAACTACTTTAAAAAGTAAAAGTACACACAAAAACTACTCAATTACAGTAACGCGAGTAGATGTAATTCGTTACGTTCCACCTCTGGTTAAGGTTTTGGACTATGGTTCGGAAGGTCCGAGGTTCACACTCAGCGACCACCAAGTTGCCACTGTTGGGCCTTTTGAGCACGGTGATGTCTGGAGTGTTCTCGTACCTTTCTGTCGTGGCCAGCACTGACTTTTTACAGCATTTTTTGTGCTGCATTGGCTTTTCTCTGGGATTGGACTCCATAAGCATATGTGAGTCTTGAGAGGCCCATAATCCTGTCACCAGTTTAAGATAAGAAAGGAAATATGTTTTGTTGCAATTGTATAAAAGGTTTATTTTGTCAACTCTCATATTAGTAATGGGCATAATAACACTGAAATAATTTTTTTTTTTTTTTTTTAACGTTAAGTCAAATAATTTTAGAATGCAGCAATGATTTAAAAGTGAATAAATGACTAAATTTACGGTATGTATTTATGATTCAAGGTAACTGTCCATATTGCCCTGTTTGGTCTACAGCAGCCAATTATCGGTATGTGTAGTTTAGGTGGAGGGGGAAATTAATCGAGGATACAGGTCTGGGAAAGAAAGCTTTAGATGGCACAATAGCTCTTTCTTAATAGCAGTGGGGAAAACAAATAGTCTTTTGGGTCGGTTGAGTCTCTGCCGATGCTGCTGGCTTTCCTTTTTAGGCACCAGCATCCACAGCATCAAGGTCTCGGAGCACAAAACCCACTGCGCTGCTTTCTCCACATGACCCGAACCCATTCTGTTCTCTGCTGTGCAGCAGGCGTGCCACATATGGAACACTGGCAGAGGATGCTCTCGATGGTGCTTCTGTAGAAGACCACCAGCAGCTAGGAAAGGAAGGTGAAGAGCGTACAGAAGACCGGACTGAGCGCACCGCCCTCTGGTGCACCCATGCTCAGGATAAGAATTGACAAAGTTTTTGTTTATTTATCTTGGCATTTTGTGGTCCGTGCATAAGAGTCCATGAGAAGAGTGAAGTGGGTAATCCCAGGTTGTGGAGGTTGTGTCTAGTTTAAATGGCATATATAGGATTGAATGATGAAATCCTCAAAAGCATCCAAACGCATGTGATCGGATGCTCCAGGATGCAAGTGATCAAACAGATCTATAGAGAATGCAGTCTCAATATCATTAGCTGAGAGTGCCAAGACACTGTGACATCGTATAAAAGCTAGAAAAAAATTTTTTTACTAGCTATTTCTGTCATTTTTATTTGGTAGACAGGAAAGCTCCATCTTTATTTTGTACATTCTGCAGTAACTTGAGATATCAGAAACTACACAGCTGCAAGGCTTCGGACACCACTGTGTAAAATGTCAGACACTAAGGGAGACGTCATAATATGAACATTACACTCCGGCAAGTTCAAGGGGAAAAAATGAATGGCTGCTGCTGAGGAATGCTTGTTTTGTTTTCCTTTCCAGCATAATGAGTGAGATGGATTATACTTTACTCCAGCACTTCTTTCTTTAGTGGAAGTATCTCATCACTGTTATTCTTTAAATATAACTTCTTCTTCTTTTTTTTTTCAGGGTCAGCAGTTTGCACTCACCTCAAAATCCCACCAGGTGCTCACGGTGAAAGCAATTTAGAAAATAAAACGTGAGATTCATTCTTATGGGCTGATTCCTGCTTAAAGGTAGTGCTGGAATAATAACCATTATAATGGATCAGTGTAATATCATTGTACAATATTGATAATGTGAAACTGTCAGGTTTGCTCTGAGTAGCCGGTTTATTTCCATTGCTGCTTTATACCTGCACTTTAAAAATATGCGTATTATACACAGTAGTATATAGTAAATAGTGAAATATAACCATTAAGAGAATGTGACTGGTACAGTCACAGACTGGTACTGCTATTGAGAATGGTAGATGAAGAAGCCATTATGTCCCATATATACATGAATTAGAGTACAGCTAGGATATGACACCATTGGAGCAGACTTGCTCAAGGATCCCAGCAACTTTTTAGAGCTGGGGCTTAAACCGATGCCCTCCTGATCAATAACTCAAAGGCGTATATACTGTAGAAGTTACAGTATAATTAACTGACCACTCTCTTTATTGACCTTCCCATGTATCAACAGAACAGGTGAAATAATTGCCATGGTTCAGAAAATGTTGGCTTGCTGTGCAGAATGCATCAAAGCAAAACATCCCAAAATGCATTGAAGCAAACGCAACAAAAACTCGGCAGAATCCGCAGATGCAGCACTCTCAAGATGCCTTATTCACAAAGGGCCTGCAGCTATTGTTCAATACAGGAATGCAATGTGAATCTTTTGAACATCCATATAAAATGCAATAAAATTAACGAATAAAAATCACATTCATGTCTAAGATGAACAGGGCACCACTATTATAAAAAGGTATTATTATTATTATTATTATTATTATTATTATGTGACTAAGTGCGCATGAGTATTTTACCCTGACTTCAGGAGCGTGCATCTGCACCTGGGACTAACGCAATCTCTGCTTGTTGTCTTTAATGTGTATAGAACATGCTGTAAAACAGCAAGAAGCAGGCAATGATAGAGCTGCCAAGACCTAAAGAAGAACCAAACTAAACAGCAAGATCAGCAAACAGCAAGAATCCCATCATCAGACAACTTTAATAAACAAAATTCAGAAACCTTGAACAAGCAAGCTGTGTAAAGTATCTTGTTACATAGAGTACACTATATACAGAGTCAGCCAGAAAAAATGTATACACGCTTCAGGAAAAGAAGAAAATGTATAAATATTTGAATACTAAATTTATTTCTTTACGTTATTTGATGATGATGATGATGATGATGATGATAATAATAATAATAATAATAATAATAATAATAATAATAATAATAATAATAATAATAATAATAATAATAATATATACTTATTGTTTTCCTTTTCTGAAGTGTGTATAATTTTTTGGCTGACTCTATATAATATATGTGTGGAAAAATTATTATTATGATGCCACTTTTTGTTCACATGTAAATAAAAGCTGAGAAATATTTTTGATAGTCAGAATTTGCTAGGGGTACTGTATGAATTATTTCGGGCTTGACTGTATATACAGTGAGTATGGAAAGTATTCAAATACCCTTAAATTTTTCACTCTTTGTTATGTTGCAGCCATTTGCTAAAATCATTTCAGCTGAAATCATCTGAAGTTAAGATTTATTAAAAAAGAGAAACTGAAATTTTAGGGGGTCTGAATACTTTCCATACGTACTGTACTGTACTGTACTGTACTGTATATGCCTTTGCATGCTGTAGCATTACGCTTTCCCTTCCAGCATGACAATGCTGCTGTGCACAAAGACTGCAGAAAAAAGAACAAACGAACAATATTTAAAGCAAACATTGGTGCATAGTTATTTTTTATGTCATGAATTGAACAAAGATATATAAAAAATAAACATTATTGTGGCACTGTGCAAAAGTTTGGGCACCCTACATAATCAGTACTTAGTAACACCTCCTCTGGCAGATATCACAGCTTGCAGACGCTTTTTATAGCTGCTAATTCTTGCACTTGTTTTGTAATATTCTTTGGTCGTCTTGCATGCACAGCTCTTTTAAGATCTACCCTCAATTTTTTAATGATGTTTAAATCAGGGGGCTGTGATGGCCGTTCCAAAACCTTCAGCTTGCGTCTCTTGAGGTTTTCCATAGTGGATTTCGAGGTATGTTTAAGATCATTGTCCTGTTGAAGTCGTCCTCTGTTCAGCTTCAGCTTTTTTTTTTTTACAGATGGTGTGATGTTTGCTTCCAGAATTTGCTGGTGTTTAGTGGAATCCATTCTTCCCTCCACCCGTGCAATGTATCCTGTGCCACTGGCTGCAACACAACCCCAAAGCATGATAGATCCACCACCATGCTTAATAGTTGTCCAGGTGTTCTTTTTATGAAATGCTGCTTCTTTTTTTCTCCAAACATACCTTTTGCTGATTGTGGCCAAAGAGTTCCATTTTAACTTCATCAGTCCACAGCACTTGTTTCCAAAACGCATCAGGCTTCTGTAGACGTTCTGTTCATACTTCTGACGTTGAATTTTATGATGGAGACGCAGGTAAGGTTTTCCTCTGCTGACTCTTCCATGAAGGTCTTGTGGAACGGTGCACCACCACTCCTGAGTCTGCTGAATCTTTCTGCAGATTTTTTGCACTCAAATGTGGGTTTTGATTTGTCTTTCTGACCAGCATATGAGCAGTTCTCAGAGTCGTCCAGATCTCATCTTGACCTCCACAGTTCCCCTGAACTGCCATCTCTTTAATTACATTTCTCACTGACAACGCTTTGCTATCTTCTTCTTGTAGCCTTCTCCTGAATCAATAACTTTCATTTTCAGAGTCTTACACAGCTGCTTAGAGGAACCCATGGTTGTTGAGTGAGTGTCTGCTCGTGTGTGCACAAGATTTGAAGAGTCAAAGTATTTGTAAAGCTTTGAAATTGCCATTTACTAATGACAGCTGTTGCCATGCATCAGATCTATCGAGCTGATTAAGGTCTGGAACCTTGTAAAAAGAATCTGAGACTCTGGAACTCTTAGGGTGCCCAGACTTTTGCACAATGTCATAATAATGTTTTATTTATTTATTTTTTCGTCATTTTATAGCATAAGAAGTAACTATGCCTCAATGTTTACTGAAAACTTTCGAAATGCATCTTTTCCATTTCCAACTTCAAAAATCACCAAAATCGGTTATATATCAAGGGGTGCCTAAACTTTTGCATAAGATTGTATATTGAAGCCTAATTACTGTGTTAGAGGGGGATGCTTTAGATATCAAACGGTGTACTTGGGTTTTCGGATATTTCGGGTAAAACGAAAGGTTACTTTTTATTTAAAAAATAAAAAATAAAGTACATTTTACCACTACCTGAATATGGGAATGATGTCACAGTAAATGTATAACTCTCAAAATAAGATATTATTATTATTATTATTATTATTATTATTATTATTATTAGTCACAGAAACAACTGAAAATAACAATAAAGACAAGATCATGTGTATCTGTGCTATTTCTTTGCCTGTTTGGCCCATTTTTAAATCGTTTGTATAGTTTGTTA
>QNUK01000285.1:30000-42500 GCA_013621035.1 Clarias magur
GTTAATTAACGATCTGTTGAGTAGAAGGATCACAGCATATTATGTACCATATCGTTAAGCAATATCACACAAGAGGGAGTTCTGTTGTGCGGAAAATGAAGTGCTTGCAGGCACAAGGGCGCTGTCCGAGTCCTGAAGAGATGGCGGCCGTGCAGATATTCAGCACAACAGCATGACCTCGAGTGAGAGATTGTATTTAAAGACCAGTCCCGCAAAAAAAAAAACAATTTATTATCAACAGATTTGTTGTGATTTGTTTGATTTATTTACCCAGTTAAACAGCCTGGCGCAACTGGTGGGAACCAGCTCAAGTTAGCGTAATTTAACAGGACTGAAAAGTAGTTTTAAATTCTTATTGGTACTACAGTATGTAGCCAAAAGGTCACGGAGGTGTTGGACGGTCCTGAGAAACTTGCATTATATTAGCTAGTTAGCTTTGTAGCTCGTGTCAGCCGCGAACAAAAGAAAACGATACAGACGGTTCCGAAGCAATTTGGAAAACTTGGAAGCAATTAGTGTTTTATTGTTTTGAAATGTTGTTTAAGACGATCTAACGTTATCTAAGAGGAGTGTTCTTGCCGAAAGTGCTTCTGTGACTGACTGACTGGGTTTGAATGTGGATTTTGGCAGGCACCTGGTTTCCCCTCTTAGCAGACTGTACTGACCCGCTTTCACACATGCTGTAGGCTGACAGTTAGTGTAATAATTAACGATTGTTTTATCGTATTAGTGTATGTGAGATACATTTAACTAAAGGTCCCAGTACTGTCATGCTCTACTGTACATCACTCATGGAATGCCTTTCATCCAATCAGATCACTTTGTCGGAACAAGCTCTTGTATACAGTAGTACCATTTTATATAATCTAACTGTATAACATTTGATTACACTCTGTGGCTCTGGTATGCTGGGAATGTTTCGGTTAACTTCCTGACTTATTTGTATATTAAAGTGAGACAAATGCAACTCCTCTCATCACTATAGCGCCTTGTTGTTTCAACAACTAAATTTCCATACGCTTTAATAATTGAGATAAAGGACATGCTGTGCACACTACTTCTGGAGATTAACCGGTTATGCTTACTGAACATTGCTGTGTTTGCTGAGTGGATGCTGCTGCATTATTCATTTGCTAGGGGTATAAGCAAATAACCCTGAAACCTCCAACATCCCCTTAATACGGTTCATAATTTACATTGTGGGAGCACAACAGTGGGTAGCAGGAGCCCTGATCCACACACACACAACATGTTCATTGTGTGCTCCCAAAACCGTGGTGGATTGGCCAGACTAAATTTGCCCCCGGCTACTTTTAAATTGTCCTTGGTTTATTCCTGGTTCACACCCATTGTTCCAGGGAAGGGCTCTGGATCCACCTCAACCCTGACCAGGATAAAGTAGTTGCTGAAGATAAATGATTGACTAAAAACACTGATAATTGCTGACAGCTCCGTAAATCAAATTCAGCAGTGCAGGGAATAAACGACAGGAACAGATAGATAGATACAAGCAGCAGGGAGAGAGAATGAGACCTAATTGGCAGCTCTTTGATAACGAAATACTGATGAGAGAGTGTTGGTTGATGATGGCTGGGAGTAATTGTATTAGCTATGATAGCTGTATAAGATAACTGCGTTTACTTATAAGCCTTTCACTCACTGGCCAAAACGTCGCTTTTGCAAGCTTTACAAACGCTAACTGATCTCAAATGTCAGTCTGAGTCTTAGTCTGATGCAACATGGCGGTGCAACATCTGGGGTCTGATTTATATAGAACTCTGTTTGTTGTCTCTGAAGATCCTATTGCTTTTCCTCGTGTCCATGTGGATTTTTTTTTTTTTTTTTTTTTGTAATTTTTATTTCATGTACTCCAGTGAATGGACTGGCTACAGAGTTTGAAAGATTTTTTTTTTTTGTTCCTTTTTTTTTGAGAGAGAGAGAGAGAAAGGTTCTTCTAGTCGTAATAGAGTTGTAAGTGAAAACTTTTCCAACAGATGCATCATACCTGTTAAGGTTCACCCAGAAGAGCAATCATAAAGGTTTGATACATAGCCCTATTTTTAAAAAGTCTAATTTACGCCTGGTTGGAAATGGGTGTCTGAGTGGGTTTGTATAGTGCTTGAAAAGGTCTGGCCTTATCCAGTGTGAAATTCAGCCTTTTTTTGGCTTTTTTGGGGGGGATAGGCTTAGGATCTATTGTGACGCGGACTGGATTTAAATTGTTAGAAAATTTCATGGTTGATTTTTGAATTGTTTTTTGTTTTTGTTTTTCAACACCTTTTAGGTTTCCATCTTTATTTTCATTAATTTTGTATTGAATAAATAAAAAGGGATAAACCAGTTATCCAATTTAAAGATAAAAAAAAAACTGTTAATTTGAAAATGAAGAGCCTGTAATTGGAAAGATCCTCTATTATGCAAGTTAACCATAATTTTGGCATTTGCCACTTCCGTGGTTTTAATAGCTGTTATTAACTTTAAAGCAAAATGCCTCCATTATCATCAAGAAAGACTTCAAGAAAATGAAACTGTTGGTTGAAATAGACATTTTTGAGTACTCATCAGATCGCTCTGGTGTCGTCTGGTGGTGATTTTTACCATTTGTAGTGGCAAATTATAGGGTAGTGTTTTAAAAGGCCAGCACACATTCTGACTTCAGTTAGAGCAGCTTTTTGTGTAAACACATTTGAGAGAATCTGAGGTGAACCTGTGTAGGTCTCATGAATAGGAATGTCCTCTTGAAGTGCGGTGTTAAGTTGTAGAGCTTAACCCTGCGTCCAGAGTTCAACAACGGTCCTTAGACAAACATTTTTTTTTTTTTCAGATAAGAGTATTTTGTGTTATTTAGTCTAGTCTCATCCGAAGCTTGAATTTCAGACATGAAGCAAAAAAAAAAAAAAAAAAAAATTGACCTTTTTCAGATCTCTAAAATTGCAATTACAGGTTATTTGTTACACAAGTAAGAGTTTATATAATGAAGTGATTAACTTTCTATTGCTAAAAAGAGTCTTAGTGGTTAGAACTGTTGCCTTTGCACCTCCGGGTTTCGTGTTCGATTCTATTCTCACCTCGGGATCTGTGTGCATGGAGTTAAATATACGTACATCGCAGTTAGCCGGCTAATTTGTTGCCAACAAATGCAAACATGGAGGTGTTTTTTTTTTTTTTTTTTTTTTCCCCACTTTGTACCTCAAATGCTCTTGACCTTTTGACTCTTTTGAAAAAAAAAAAAGTACAATAATTCAGAATTCTAACTGATAATTTCCAAGGAAGGTTAAATGCAGAATACTGTAACTTGTGGTTCGCTGGGTTCAATAGTATTAATTATTGTCTATATTTGAGGCGGCATGGTGGTGTAGTGGCTGGCACTGTCGCCTTACACCCCCAGGGTCCGGGTTCGATTCCCGTCTCTGTGTGCATGGAGTTTGCATGTTCTTCCCGTGCTGGATGAGTTTCCTCCCACAGTCCAAAGACATGTAGATTAGGCTAATTGGTTTTCCCAAATTGCTCATAATTGTGAGTGTGTGTGCCCTGCGAACGACTGGCTCCCCATGCAGGGTGTACCCTGCCTCGTGCCCTAAATCTCCTCCTGGGATAGACTCCAGGCCCCCCATGACCCCGGATACAGGATAGACGATGAGAGTCAGATAAAAAGAGTTTAATAACTACATTTTTTTTTATATACATGTATAAGAATTACAATATATTTAAACCCTAGACCACTTATTATAAAGTGAAATCCAGACACCTACATTTTATAAATTCTACAATTTAATACTCTTTCCAACATGCACGTTTTAGATGGGATTTGGCTCGTGGCTTTAGCTAAGTGTAATATTCAGCCTTAAGGGATGTCCTTATTTCAGATGAAATTGATGAGACTGCTTCCGTGAGCAAAAGAAAATCCATTTCAGTCTCCACTGGTCAGGTTTCGAACTGTAAGTTCAGAACAAGTGGAAGCAATGCCTTTCTAACAAGGTGGAATGACATGACTGTTAACAAGGTAGCCTTTTTTTTTTTTTTTTTTTTTGCATCATGTGGCCGTAGGGCATCAGGCAGGCTAACATGTCACCAGAGAGACAGTCTACCACCTACAGCTCCCTGCTCCCACTAGTCTCCAGGTAGACACAGTTTTTTTTTTTTTTCAGTCTCAGAATACTAGCTGAACAACCTCAAAGATGACCTCTGATGTAGAAATGAAAAAATGCTTTCACTGTTTGCAGCAGTACAAACCTATTAGCTAATGCTGGGTTTGCAGCTGTTAACGGCAGCTGATGTTCAACCATACAGAAGTTAGTGCTTGTAGTAGAAATCAGGATTAGATCCAAGGACGCCGTCCAACATCATTAGTCATAACGAGTGAGAACAGCCAGATTAGTTTTGGAAAGGGTGTTTGATTGAGAGCCAAAATAACAGTAAAATTCCCAAACCAGGCCTCTTTCTCTGCTGATTTCTACGTGATAAGAAGAACAGGAGGAACTTGGGTAAGTGTTTGTAGGATGATGCAATAGGTTGTCATGTCCCGTTTCAGACTTGGAATGTCGTGTCCATATCTGTCTATATTGCACTGCTTCATCCACAATGCATCTTTGCACCATCCATAACGTTATACTTATCATTGCACTACCGTATATTCCACCCAAGTTTATTCTTTGTACTGTACTGTATCATTCAGAACTCATGTATGTAAATACTTTATGTACTGTTCTTCTTCCGGACATGTTTATCCACTGCACAATACTTAATCTGTTATGCTAGGTATACTATATATAGCATGTCTTTTTATTACCTACTGCACCGTCTGTTTCTTACCTTGTTATTTATTGTAAATAGGCCAATTATGCACTTCTGGTTAGATGCTAAATGCATTTCATTGGCTCTGTAAATGTACCGTAGAACCTTGGATTGCGAGTAACTCGGTTTACGAGTGTTCTGCAAAACTAGCAAAGATTTTTAATAAATTTTGACTTGAAAAACGAGCATGTCTTGGTTTACAAGTACCAAAGTTTTTTCACACACACACACACACACACACACACACACACACACACACACACACAGGAGGAGTTTTACTGTGTAAGACGAGGTGAGGGAAGGGGCTAATTACACACACAAACACACACACATACACACACAAATACATGGCACCTGCATGCACAAACGGAAACACTTATCTGTTGGGATTTATTTTAACTTTTTTAAAAGGTAAAGCGCAGGTTAATTTGTTTTATTTTTACTTTATATATTAATTATTTTTCTGTATTTTATTTTTTTTTAAATTATGCTCGTAATCCAAGGTTCCACTGTACTTTGCCCATTTTTACAAAGTTCAATTTAATCTAATCTAATCTCATTTCAATTGTAGGAGTGAATAACCTGCATTTTCTACCTTGTCATTAAAATTTATCCAAGTCCAACAGTTTCTCACTCTGCATCGATGGTTCCTCAGTTCCTCCCTCTTCTCAGGTCAAAAACCTGGCAGTCATCCTTGATGACACTCTGTACTTTGAGAACCATATAAACAATATCTGCTGATCTTTTTTCTTTTTTTTTAACCTCCAGTTATGTACTTTAACATTCCGCAGACTTCTTCCACTCTCATTCATGCACTGGTCACTTCCCATATATAAATACTGTAATTCACTTCTAACTGGCATACCACAAAAACTTGTACATTAACCCCAATCTATCCAAAATCTATACAACTCCACTGGCTCCCTATCAAATACTGTATAGAGTTTAAAATTCTTCTCCTCACTTTTGTATAAACACCTCATAATCTCGCTCCCCCTTACTTTACATATCGGCGCTCGTTCAGTTCTACACCCCCTCTCACACTCTCCACTCTTCATCAAGGCTCTTTGTTACACCCCCTGCCCACCTGACCACCACGGGCTCTAGAGCCTTCAGCCGTACGAGTCCTCTTCTCTGGAATTCTCTCCCAGAAATTCAAACAAATTCAAAACTCAACTTAACACCTATTTATTCAGAAATGCTTATTCTACATGATGTAAGGCTGTAGTAAAATAAATCTCCATTTATACCTCTTTCTGAATCATCATTTGTTTTTAAATGTCTTAAATTATGACACTGTCTCTTTTCATTTAATTTTAGTTTTTAATCTTGTCTTACTACTCAATGTTATCTATGCCATCTCTGTTATCTTGTTTTACTGTTAATTTGTTTTTGTTTGATCAGGAAGGCGACCTTGGGTGACCAGAAAGCCGCTTATAAAAAAAAAAAAAAGAGAAAGAATCCTACAGATATATCTGGTAACAAACTAAAAGTGATTAATTTATTTTGTATCGTTTCTCTCACTTGGTATGCAAATTACATCTTTTTCATTTTCTATGCATCATTATTGTTTTTAGATCAGTTAACTTGAGTTTTCCTGCACGAACAGCCCCTTTTTTGTTTGTGTGTGTGATGAATTAATTGAGTGCCAAATCTTTAAACTCATTTTCATATTATTGAAGCTTTTAAGAACTCAAGTCCAAACAGTTTGGCAATTCATTAAGATTCACAAAGCATTTTAAAGACTAGAGATCCATTTCCACATTAAAATGCAAAGTCTGGGTGTTTAATAGTAGAAGAGAATGTGGCAGAGGCAGCAGATTGTGTCATGTCAGAATTGGCGAATGTTTGATCTTTCACTTTTAATGGAAAAAAAGAGGGATGAGAAATGACAACAATAAAAGAACAACAGGAGGCATCGTGACCGTTTTACACCAGCGCATATGGGATAGGAATAAACATAAGCAGACTTGGAGCAGCGCTGATGTTTCACAAGTACTGTTAGCAGAGAGGGGACCAACATAATGGGTTAAATAAAGATAAATACACCACTAATTAAAAACAAAAAACAGTATTGTGATTTGCTTGTTAAAAAAATCTAATCACGATGAAATGTCCATATGTTTAAAAATCTGTATTCATCATGTGTATATAATATGAACAGTGAAGTACCAAAAGAACAAAAGAAAAACTTGAGAGTTATAAGTAGGAATGTTAAGTACGAGGCTCAGCATGTGTTTACCAGCCTACAGTAGCTTGTGCAAACCATGAAATTCTTTGAGCACCAATACTCAAACTTTGCAAGCAATCATATCCTTAAGGTAAAATTGCATCACATATTTGTTCCCGCCATCAATATTTTAAAATGTCCTAAAAGCAAAATAACACAAACACATGGTATATAAAAGTCAGAATAATTAGATTAGCTACATTGTTGGCTAGAACTGGAAAAAAAAAAAAAACTAGGGTTAGCTAGGGTGGAAAAAACATTTGAAATCCTATTTATTTATATATATATATTAATAATATATTATATATATTACTGAAGATTTCTGACCTAATCAGAAAGCCGGAACTGTCAGTCCCATGTTTGACACCAGGATTTCACTGCTTAACTTTATTAAAAAAAAAAACTTCATTAGTTTTATAGAGGGGGAAAAGATGCAACTTTTCTTGTCACAATCTGAGTAATTCTCATTTAAATGCCTTAAAACAATGTTTAGGATTAAACTTTCTCAATTCAGTTGAAGAATCAGGATTATAAAGTATATATCAACCAATTAAAAAGATTTTTTTTTAAAAAGATATACACATTAACTACTGCACACTTATTGACCACAGTGCAAAACTAACCTGTATGATGGGGTCATTATGATTTTTTTTTTCTTCTTCTCCCAATTACATGGTCTATAAATCCTTATCCAGTTAACAGTTAATCCTTAGCAGTTGGTTATTATACTTCTTTTGCCGAACATCCTTCTGTTTGAAGACGGCAATTACTGTATGTTCATAGTTACCGTATGCTAATCAAGAGAAACAGTGAGGAGAAATGACCGTGCACGCAACAGTAGACTCAGGGTCTCAGTAGGTTAATAGGGACCTTTTTATATAAAATGTATTTTTAACAATTGTTAGACATTCGCATAGGTCTCCACTTTTTCTCCAAAAAAAAAAAAAAGTGAGAACACATTACATGTTTTTGTACTTTTTCCTTTCCTTTTTTTTTTTTTTTTTTTTATTGGCCAGGGCTTAAAACAATCCAGTTAGATTTTTACCTTATTGCGACCTCGTATGCTGTATATTGTTGCTCTGCTGTGCTGATCCCTGGTAGGGCGTGGCTCAACAGCAACTCATTTACACTGACACTGAAACGGTGCATTTGGGGGAGGAGCGAAACAATAAAGATGTTTGAGGTATAAAAAGAAATGCATTATCCAAGGGATATTTCAGCTGGAGCATTAAAACACACACACACACACATACTGTACACACACTTTGGGAGAGCTCTAATATCTGTGTGAAACATACTGTCATTTCCAAGTGTTGGCAAATACCTAAGTAACTGTAATCCATTAACAGTATTGGTTTTAGTATTAGAATTATTTTTGGTGTGTTTTGAAATAACTTGTGGTATTGAAATTTAATATTTGTACTTTTATCTAATTGCATTCCAGGAACTTTTTTTTTATCTTCTATATAGCTTTTATATTTTATATATATATATATATAATTTTTTTTTTCACACAACTGGAGATCACAAATATTGCACTGGTATTACACAGTAAACGTCCTTCTCAACTCCACCTAATGCTTGTAGTATTGTCTTTTTTTTTTTTTTTTTTATCTGATCTGTTCAGGTGAGAAGGTTCTTGATCTAGAGCGGAGTCACTGTCACGGGTAATGTCAAAACATTTCTTCTCATGACCTCCTGCATCACCTCTCTATTACAGAAAATAGCACTTTATTTCGTTATCGTTACACACACCAACAGCAGTGTCACCTTTCTGTATCCTCAGAGAAGCTTTTGTCAGATGACCGATGAACCCAACATACAGAACAAACCAAGTACACACACAGAAAAAGAGTAATTATTACACCTACTGTGTATAAAAGGGATGGGATTTGAAATAATTTGCTCAGGCGATGGGTGTCATTTTGTTCATCACTTTTCTTTTTCATGTTGTTCATTGTATGGATTTATGTTGACATAGATTTTTATTTATTTTATTTTTTTTGTAAAAGACTTCTTGAGACTCAGAAGGCAGCGCGTGTTCTTCTGGCTGACAGCCGATAATAGAATTATATGATTTACAGGGCACATTTATACAGTGAAAGAGCCTAAACACATTACATGCATTAAAATATACAGGATGTGCTGTATACGGAGATGAGTATACTGCGAATAGGAGTTTTGAGATTAGTTCCTAAGTGGTGCAAATCCTTAGGGTATCCAGGAAAAGCACATGTCTGAGGCAGAAAGGTGAATCATAAGCGTAAGCAATTTTTGAGAAGTGCAATTCTCCAAGGTATCCAGGTGAGATGACCGTCTCCAGCTGGAGGTTGAATCCTAAGTGTAAATAGCTTTAGAGGAAAAAGCCGCAGGAACAGAAGCAAGAAGTTTAAGTGGTCTGGAGGGTTGGAGAAATTACAGCAGACAAGTATCAGGATATTTCACAAGTATCTCCGCAGGAGGCAGCCATGATTCTAGACACATCTAACCAGCTTTGACCGTCAATTGATAGGAGCCTTAGGCATGGCTTACTGTAAGTTTGATACCAGCCTTAATAGTTTCCTGACCGTTTGCCCTGATATTGATACTTTTTATTTAGTTGTTTCTTCTGATTAGTTATTGTTCTCCCTCATTTGCTCTCTGCCTCTTCTCATCCACCGACAGTTTTCTCCTATCATACAAGGAGTGTTCAAGTCAAATCAGGACTTTTTATTCTGCAGAAACACGGTTATGGAAGCGAAAACTACAGTTGTCAGTATTAACGCATTTGGTTAATTCAGAAATTTTAACGCATTGCAATTCTTTTTTCACACAAATTAAACGTATGATCAAGTTTGACCCTAATGGCTTTCCATAATTTCAGCACGGTTGCGTGTGTGTGATAATGGCAGCGCGTATATATAGGGAATAATAAGATGTCTAAAGACACATCACCGGGGCCCGTATTTACAAAACGTCTTCAGCCTGATGAAATTCTAAGAATTTTTTAAGACTTATGATCTCTTAAATATTTAGAATTAATCTTAAAGTTAAAAATGATTCACAAAACATCTTAGACCTAAAAACAGCTCCTAAGGTAAAAATTGTTAGGAGTAGAGAGGAGGACTTTTAAGAGGCTTAAGAGTTTCTACAGCAGAGGACAAAATGGCGGAAGGAAGAAATATTCTCCAAACACTGAACGTAAAACTAAAAGTAAACACTGTCCAATTTAGCTTTCTAGTTCTTTTACCTCCTTCCATCTCTCTTGGGCTGTTGGCTACATACCATCCAAAAGTGCAACTTAAACAGACTGTAATAACATTAAATTGGTAAAAGGTGAGACCTTTTGCTCCCATCAATCTAAAATGGATTACAAGTAATAAAATCAGTATGATAAATAAATGTAAGCACTTAAATATACTAAGTATCGTGTGGGAAATTTGCTTCTTCAAAAGTAAACTCATCTTCGACATTTGGCTGTTTTAATTAACTTTAAGATATTTAGCCTATAATAGAAAATATGCATAAAATAGACTGTATTCATTATTCTCCTTTTTTTTCTTAATTCTATTATCATACAGTATATTCCATTTCCTCAAGAGACATTTTAAGACCTTTTCAGATGATCAACCAATCATCTGAATTACTGCATCATGCCTAGCAATGGAGTCGACCACACCTCCTCACTAAGGTAAAGGTTTTTGTACTTTTCTTACTCGGAGTTGCTCTGAGAAGTTTCCTAAATCACTTTTAGTCTAGGACTCCCAGCTAGGACTTTTTAAGCTATGATAGGAGCTCTCTGAGAGAATTCTAAGAAGCGTTGTGAATACGGGCCCAGAAAGTTTGATTCTGCAGAATAACAGAAGACTGTCATGGAAGTAAAAACTAAGGCTGTGACTATTAATGCATGTGATTTAATCCAGAAATTGTAACGCATAATTATTCCAACATCACACGTTTATAATACAAGTAAATCTGAGTATGTTAAGAATGACTATGACTGTGATTAACTAGATCTTTTTTTTTTTTAATCGATTGACAGCACTAGTAAAAAAAAAAAAAAAATTTTTTAAACTGCCGTTTATTTCTCTATAGAATCTCCTCATGCACTTATTCTATTGCTTGGATACCGTCATGATAGAAACCCTCTTGCACCCTTTGTACTGTACCTCAAACATCCACCTTATTGCTATGTATTTCCTTCACAGCAGCGTAACAGACTCTGAGAAAAGTGTAATCTTCAGGCACTAAGGGGAAAGAGAGCGAGTATGTCATCTCTCTCACACACAGAAAGCATGGCCAGGTTTACTCACTTGCAGGACTACCAGCACCGTCAAGAATCAACTCGTGATTTCCAGATGATCGAGCGAACACACTTTCTTGTTGCACCCCTTTTTTTGCCTTTGCAGCTACGCCTAACATGTTAGGGTTTGTGTACGAACAATTTATACAGGTTATACTTAGAGTCTCCAGTGTCAGCACTTTGTAACAAGGGTTCGATTCCTGCCTTGGGTGTGGAGTTTGTATGTTCTCTCCGTGCTTGGTTGGTTTCCTCCAACAGTCCAAACACAAATTGCCTGTAGTGTGTGAATAAGCATGTGGGTGTGCGATGGATTGGCACGCTGGAGACTTGGGGGACACCCTGCCTCATGGCATAAGTCCCCTGGGATAGGCTCCAGGCCCCCTACAGCGAAGTACAAAGGATAAAGCGGTATAGACCATGAGTGAGTAAAGACTTTATACTGTAATGGTGGTCTTTGTTTGTTTGTTTTTTTTCCAGTAACATGACAAGCTGCATCTTTTGTCTTCGTAATATAGAGGTCGGTATCTATAGGGCACTAATTATAAACACATGAGATATTAGGAACTCACCAGCTGTATGGATGACCCTGCGTCCTCATGTGGAGACATTACCTTTTGGGTTCTCTGCACCTTATACCTCATTCCATCTAACGTAGACCTGTTGTCCTCATTACTAGACACTTTATAACAGTGTCTATAAAAGTGCACTACACTAATTAGTAGGAACACAAGAGGGTGTCAAACTCTGTTTTCTCTTCAAAGACAATGCTTAAATTTTTATACTCATTACAGTAGGTCCTGCTAATCCCAAATTCATAGGAAAAATTAAAAATGCATGCGAAATAAATAAAATCTTGAGAGGTTCAACGTAACTTGGCAATTTGCTGTTATGTAATGAAAACAAAACACTATGGAATATGCTATTATTGGGAAATAATCAGCTTTGAGGTCAGAGCGCTTCATGAATTATATATATATATATTTATTATATTATACTGAGATTTAGTTTTTAATAAGAAAAACTGAAGGCAAAGAAGGAATCCTTCTGCTGTAAGGTGGGTAATTAAACTATTTCTGACATACAGTACAACGAGGCTACAACAACATGCTTATTATTTACTAACATTTATTTTTGAAAATATTATAAATAATAGATTATTTTGAAATCTCCAACCTGAAATTCTTCCCTCTGATC